>CM076584.1:364517981-365119280 GCA_034641835.2 Pinus albicaulis
TTGCACCCGTCGCAAGGTACTCTTCCATACGGACGATCCTTGCTCTCTCAGCGCAGATGGGGTGGCACATTCATCAGATGGATGTGAAGACTGCGTTCCTCAATGGAGTTATTGAGGAAGAGGTGTACATAGAGCAGCCTGAAGGTTTTGAGATCTTCAGCAGTGAGTCGCATGTGTGCCGACTCTAGAGAGCACTGTATGGGCTGAAGCAAGCACCTCGTGCTTGGTACACTCGGATAGACAGCTACTTCACCGGGCTTGGATTCTCCAAGAGTGAGGCGGATCCAAACCTGTACCAGATTGTGGTGGAGGGGAAGCTGTTGATCATCGTACTGTATGTAGATGATCTGATTTTGACTGGCGATGAGCAGATGATACTTTCATGCAAGGAGGATCTTGCACAAGAGTTTGAGATGAAGGACTTGGGCATCCTTCATTATTTCCTGGGATTGGAGATTTGGCAGCGCAGCGGAGGACTGTTTGTTTCTCAGGGAAAGTATGCCCGGGAGATTCTGGAGAGGTTCAACATGTAAGGCTACAAGCTTGTTGACACTCCTCTTCCTGGTGGTTGGAGGAAGGAGGATGCTACTTCAGCGGAGGTAGTGGATGCCACTGTCTATCGACAGTTGGTGGGGTCGCCTATGTATCTGGTCAATACACGACCCGATATATGCTATGCAGTTAACCAGCTTTCGCAAGCTATGGTTAAGCCTACCAAGCTCTTTTGGAAGGCAGGCAAGCATGTATTGCGCTATATCAGAGGCACATCTGGATATGGTCTATGGTACAGACAAGAGGATGGAGCGAAGCTTTCTGGCTTCACTGATGCAGATTGGGCAGGGAGTCCAACGGACCGGAAGAGCACTTCTGGAGGATTTTTCAGCATTGGGTCGACAACGCTTTCTCCATACAGGAAGAAAAGATCCATACACTGGGTCAAATAGAGAGCCATTACATATGTGCCTAGTCAATATGAATATTTGGATGAGAAGATCCTTCAGATGAGCCTGTGTTGCATTTGGAGGCTACAAGTATTCATCAGATAAATCCGTAGGCTGCTAAAGCCTCGCCAACTACACCAAGATTTCATGATAGGTCCAAACACATCGACATCAGGTACCATCATATCAGAGATTGTGTTCAGCGGAGAATCATGATGCTTTCATATGTTCCCACGGAGGATCAGGATGTCGACATCCGGTGGTTGGAGGAAGGAGGATGCTACTTCAGCGGAGGTAGTGGATGCCACTGTCTATCGACAGTTGGTGGGGTCGCTTATGTATCCGGTCAATACACGACCCGATATATGCTATGCAGTTAACCAGCTTTCGCAAGCTATGGTTAAGCCTACCAAGCTCTTTTGGAAGGCATGCAAGCATGTATTGCGCTATATCAGAGGCACATCGGGATATGGTCTATGGTACAGACAGGAGGATGGAGCGAAGCTTTCTGGCTTCACTGATGCAGATTGGGCAGGGAGTCCAACGGACCGAAAGAGCACATCTCGAGGAGTTTTCAGCATTGGGTCGACAGCAGTTTCCTGGTACAGCAGGAAGCAGAGATCCGTGGCACTCAGTTCAGCAGAGGCCGAGTACATGGCAGCTAGCTTGGCTGCATGCGAGGCTATTTGGATGAGGAAGATCCTCGCAAGATTGTTCAGGTTGCATTTGGAGCCTACAATGATCTACTGTGATAACCAGAGCTGCATCAAGCTCTCGGCTAATCCAGTATTTCATGATAGGTCCAAACACATCGACATCAGGTACCATCATATCAGAGATTGTGTTCAGCGGAGAATCATGATGCTTTCATATGTTCCCACGGAGGATCAGGATGTCGACATCCTGACAAAGGCGCTCACCAGAGCAAGTTCGAATTCCACAGAGGCAGGATAGGGGTTGCAGATAATCCATATCTTGCTGAGAGGGAGTGTTGAAAATGCAGCAAGATGATGGAGCTTAGTGAAATGAAGTCGCCTTCACTAAGTGGGCCCGCAGGTAAATTCTGGCGCAAAATCTATTTTTTAGACTATGTCTATTTTTAGACATATGGAGCATGGTTCGGGGATTCCAGTTTGAGATTCTTGAAGTATGTGTCATGTTGGTAAAAATAGATGAGACTCTATTTTTGAGGTCAAAGAGGTTGAAGTCTATTTTTAGACTGCCTCTCCTTAAAACAGGGAAGTCAAATATTATTTACCCTTAATAATATTTAGACTATAAACAACAGTTTACTCTCTTGGAGCACTTCAGTTCGAGCTACAGAAGTGGCTCATGCATCTTACAGAGGAATCACGTGGTTCCCAAGGGTTTGATGGCATCATGCATGGTTGACTTCAGTTGGACTTCAGTGGCAGAAGTTTGGAGGAGTTAATGAGACAGATAGTGGAGTTGTGTTCTGTTTATTTTAGTTGAACTAGTCGAGATTAGTTTAACTAGCTAATCAATTAGTTATGAGTGGAGTGAATTAAATATTATTTAATTCATTAATTAGTAACTCATTATTCAACTCAAGAACACATCACTTCACTACAGTGCATGATCAGTTCAGTGGAGACCAGTGAAAGAGGTAGATGAAAGGGTGGAGTTAGCTATCAGTTGTGACTATACTGTTGCTATTTGCAACACACATATAGGTGGAGTAAGCCCATGAGGATTGCGTAGTTCAGGCTGGTGGTTTATCTATATAAAGAGGCCATCCCATAGCATTGAAACACGCAATAAGAGGCAAGGAAATTGGCGGTGAGTTTTGAACCAGTAACCTGTTCAAAACTGAGCTAGATTGTGAGTAACTTCATGAGAAAGTACTGAGTACTTGTGAGGAGTATTGTACTGAGTTTGTTACTTGATTTCTCCATTATAATATACACAATAGCTTCGGGGTTTTCAGATATAAGCTTTCCCCATACATACTGTGTTAATGTGTATGATGATTTGATGTGTTATCGCTTGATTTTATTTCCACATGTGTGATGATCTGAGTTGAGTTGAGTGGAAGAGATTATGTGTTGCATATAAATTCGAATTGTATGTGATCAGGATAGTCTCGGTGGATAATTAATCATTATTCAGCAAATTTCTACAGCTTCAGAAGCTGAAATTTTAACCACGTGGAGCCGAAATATTGGTGAACCTCGTGTAAGAATTCCAGATCTTGGTTTGCTATATTTTTGGAGATATTAACAAAGGATGTTAGGCTTTTTGCAGGCTCCAGAATTCCATCTCAAGCAGGTGACCTAGGGAAAATCTTCATAACTTTCTCTCCGAGCATCATATTTGAATTTCATAAAAAAATCACTGAAAGGGGATGAACTTTAGTTTTTTGGGTATCATTTTCAGGGTCGAAGGTCGAAAAAGGGACACATGGAACTCCGTACAAGTTCGCTATACTGAACTAGTGTATAATCATATCATCATGGGAGATTGGGAATAACTCTTTCTTGAAGAATCCAATGTTGGTTTGACTTGTGGGGTTAGAAAGAAGACTAGGAGGGCTACAATAGGAAGGAATTTTAGAACTTGGATTATGAAATTACATAGATACAATAGATTCAATATTGAGCTCCTAAAACGCAAGAAAAAGGTGTGTATTTTTTTAAATTTTGCATAAATTTTGTTTGAAAAATCAATTTTAAGTGATTCAAAGGGAATATTGAAGAATAGATATCATTATTTTGTTCTAAAATTCCTCCTAAAAAAAATAATTGTACACCAATTAAGCCCTCAGAAATATCTACTACGATTCGTGAAGAGGAAGAATTACATTACAACATGATATATCAAAATTATGGGACCAAGTGCAACAAATTTTGTTCTCACAAACATCAACAAAAGATGAACTAAAAGGGGACATGAATGGCTTAAAAAGGGACATGGACATTTTGAAGGATGGTTTAAAAGCAGACATGTAATATTTGAAGAATAGTTTAAAATCAGACAAGGAAGCAATGATGAATGTCAAGATGGAAGGATTAAAAAGTTGTTGCAAGAAAGGCTTCCCAATGGTGACAAGATAATCCATGAAAATCATGATGAGGACAAAAGGAATATGACTTATGATTTTAGAGACTCCAATGTTGGGTTTAAGACCCACCACCTTCTAAATATCGACATGAGGAATTTTGATGGCAAGGATCCGGTAACATGGATAATATAGATGGATCGATATTTTGATCTTCATGATGTGAAACACACACAAAAGGTATGCATTGCAACTTTATATTTATAACCCAATCATTTTCTATGGTATCGATGGATTTGTTCTCGTAAAGCACTTATCACTTGATCAATTTTTATGGAGGAAATGATAGCACATTGTGAGGATACAAGAGCGATACCTTCTTTAACCAATTGATAAATTTCAAACAAAAGGGTTCAATGGCGGAGCACATTGAGGACTTCCAAAAATTGAATATTAAGGTAAATGATATTCCAAAGGAGCATAGGATTTATGTCTTCATAAGGAATTTTAATAATAAAATCCAACATGAGGTTCGGCTTTAGGAACCTAATTCATTAGAGAAGGCATTCAGGGTGGCAAGAAAAGTTGAAAGCAAAATTATGGCAACAAGTAAGTCTACCACTCACAACTACAAATATGGAAGTGTTCTTGCTCCTAGCCTTCCACGACCTACAAGGTTGACGCCACAATAATTGGAGGAGAATAGAAAAATGGTGTTGTTATAGTTGTGGTACAAAATAAACTAAATGTCATAAGTGTGCTGAGAATAAATGATTCTACATAAATTGTGAAAATGAGGAAGAAAAGGAACAAGAAACATCAAAATAGGATGATATACACCAGGAACCAACCTAGAGAAAGAAGAAATGAATATGACCATATATTGTAATGCATTGGCAGAAATTACCACTCCTCAAAATCTCAAGATAGAAGGATATATTAAGAAGATAAAGGTAATAGTGCTAATTTATTTGGGTAGTACCCATAATTTTATTCATTGTAAGATAGCCAAGGAATTGAATTGCTTCCTATATCCAGTACTAGAGTGTCAAGTGATGGTTGCAAATGGAGGAACTATAAATTTCTATGGAAAGTGCGATAATATCAATCTAAACATTGGGTAATTTGTATTGAATAGTCCAATGCTTTCCATTCCAATGGGTGGTGTTGATGTTGTACTAGGAGTTTAATGGTTAAAATATCTAGGGACAATAGCTTTTAATTTTCAAGAACTTTTCTTGAATTTTTTTCGGGAAGGAAAGGAAGTTGAATTAAGGGGTATCGCAGGGAAATCGGGAAAGATAATATGCTATAATGGCATGACAAATCTTCTGAAGAAATAACAATGGGGCGTAATTGCAAAATTATGCTCACTAAAGGTTCAAACATCGAAATCATCTATTTCTCTAGATCTCCAAAAAAATTTGGACAATCAATCCAAGGTATTTGAGACTCCCAAAGGCCTCCCACCTATTCGTGATCATGATCATGCTATTCATTTGATTCCAGGAAGTGTTCCTCCAAACATCAGACCTTACAGATATCCCTATGCCCAAAAGAGTGAAATTGAATGTATGGTTGCATAAATGCTAGAATTTGGTATAATTCAACCTAGTCAAAGTTCTTTCTCTGCTCCAGTAGTATTGGTGTACAAGAAGGATGGATCATGGCATATGTGTCTGGATTATAAGGAGTTCAACAAGTTCACTATTAAATAAAAATTTTTCATTCCTATCATTGATGAATTGTTGGATTAATTACATGGATCAAGTTACTTCACCAAATCGAATATTCGTTCAGGATATCATCAAATTATAATGAAGGCTAAAAACATTCTAAAAACAACATTCATAACTCATGATTGTCATTATGAATTTTTGGTCATGCCTTTTGGCCTTACTCACTACAAGGAAAAGACCCTCTAGCGGAGGTTATAATGGAGGTTTTTAGTGTTATAAAGTTGGCCAAAATTGTCAAAGAAACATTTTCTACAACATTTTTTTTTGATAATGGAGGTTTTGGCAGAGCTTCTAACGGAATGTCAACACAACTAAAAAAATTGGGCAGCCGGAGGTTATTACGGATGTTTTTCTCATCGGTGCGCTATTCAGGTGTCAATGCACTGGTGCATTTTAGAGTAAATGCACCTGGTCCTGCAAACCTACCAAGAACCGGAACCTACATTTAGCAACGTCCCGATGCCTGTCATCCAGACGGTCGCCATGGGGCGGTTGAAGGTGCATGCACTGGGCCGTAAAGGTATAAAATCGCACCGGGTGCATTGTAGGTGATACAACGCGCCGGGTCGTTCTAATTGGTACTGGGATTTGTGTGGTGTCCATAGGTCGTATCAACGCATCAATTCATAGTATTATAGAAACGCACCAATGCGTAGTATCGCATAAACACACCGATTGTTCTAATTCTTATTGGTATTTGTGTGGTGCCCATAGGTCGTAGAAACGCACCGGTGAGTAGTCTCACATAAACGCATCGGTGCGCAGTATCACAGAAATGCACCGAGAGTTATAATTGGTATTTGTATTTTTGCGGTGCCCATAGGTCGTAGAAACACACTGGTGTACAGTAACTGATATGCACTGGCGTTCATTTTGTATTTTTTAGAAACATCGACCTGTGACAATGCAATTATTGTGATTTTTCAAAATCATTATTCATCAAAAGTTGACACATATCTTATAACAGTATTCATATCAATTAAATTTTTATTAGTGCATTTGAATGTGATGTTTGGATTAATTTGTTATATCTTATCATAATTATTGTGATTTTTTTAAATTCATTATTCATCAAAAGACGACACATATCTTATAACAATATTCATATCAATTAATTTTTTATTAGTGCATTTGAATGTGATGTTTAGATTAGTTTGTTATATCATATCATCAGATTTCACATTTCTTCATTATAATATTTAATCATCCATATATTTAATCAGTGGTGTTACATTTCACAACGATAATGGAGAACGTAATAGAATAAATTAAAACATATTTTATTATATATATATATGAATAATACACTCTTTGTCATACAAAATGCGACATTTATTGGTATCCCTTTGTCTTTCAATTGGGACATTATGTCCATTACATTAAACAAAATGTCTGATTTCACAGACAAATATTTCAAAAAATAGAATGCCTTGCTTTGATTTCCAAACATAATGATCATCATTCTTCGTTTGAACTGTTGTCACTGCTCGAGCTACTTCCATGACTTGGGTTATTTTGAGGAATGTTTTGTTCACGATGTTGATTGTTTTCTTCTTCTTCACCTTCCATCTACAAACATAAAAATAAACTGTAATGATTGTATAATCATTGGTGAGAATAATGAAAATTGCAATATTAAATAATATACATCAATGTAAATTTAAAAGAAATGACGTACTATTGCAACAATTGACTCATGAACTATACACATTCTTTCAAAACCAAATTTCATGCCATCTTTCAAGATTTCATTTATTGGCGCAATTCCATACTTTGTTTCCTGCAAATTTTATACCCCATAACAAATAATATATTTAATATAAAAAAAAAATTTGTTCTATTAATTATAGATAGAGCTAAGTAAAACAATATCAATAGATGCTTACAAATTCCACAATTAATTTCTGATATGCCAACATATACTGACAGCCCATATTTATCCCAATGCCAATCAATTCGGCTGATGGTTCTTCTTTGTATGTAAGCCCCTGTTTGAAGACATTCAATGATGATTGTTGTTAAATGACTTACAATATACAAAAATTAAATCTAGTTAAGTTGTTATAAGGAAGTAACAATTACTCACAAACTTAGATATAAACCCTTTTCTTCCTTGTCGTCCTGTTTTATGTGTTGAATGGGTTCTATTTTCTTTTCTTTTCTGCAAGAAAATACTTGAAAATTAATATTTAATAATAAATTGTTTATTTATTGTACCTAATCGAAAATTCAATGATTACATATTACATTTGAAGCACGTTGTTGTTGAGATGGCTCCTCGTGCGATGCAATTATGTGCATTTCTTTGACCATCTCCTTGTACACCTTTTTGGACATTCTACTGGCATATTTCTGATATCAACTCGTTCATCTTTTTTAGATTTTCGTAATCTTCCTGAAAATGTAACATGACAATAAATTATTTAATTTTTATATTGATATATGAAAAGTAAATATAACAAAAGTGATATTTATAAATGATTTCTTTCTATTAATATATGTATATAATTCTAGAAAAACATTTAAATGAATATTAATTTTTCATTCCTTCTTCTTTTTTTGTACATTTTTGCTATTAAAAGTCTGACACGTCTCATTGACCAATTCTCTGGAAACTCTTCCTGTAGTTTAGATAAAATTTGGTTCTTGGAATCATTGGATTGATTTTGTATTTTAAGTGGAAAGAGCGTCTATACATTCGTTCCGCTAGATCCCTCAAACTTTTGTAAAAAAATTTCCCCCTTTCGTTAACCTCCAGCACCACTCCAGATGAGCTAAGGAGCAATTCATTTTCATTTGCATGTTCTATTTTTTTTCTTTTCTTAGAACAACATTCCTTTTTAGAGTTGTTGGTCCCTGTATAACATTAAACATATGTGAATTAATAGATTATTTGAAACATGTTATCTAATAATTTTAAGTATATTATTAATGAAAATTAAAAAAAAGAAACTCATATTGGATCAATAGTATTTTTTCATTCACCTGATTCATCCTTTTGCAATTTTTCCATCAAGATTTTACATTCTTCTGGTCCTAGATCAGAAATAATCTTATCAAGCTTTGTCATTTTTTGGCTCTGCATGATGCACAGTAAACAATACATATTAGTTAAACTTACATATAGTTCAAAAATAATATTTTTTGTAAAGAATTTACAAATAACTTGCCATTTTTGCTTTTCTTGATGTGCTATCAGTATTTTTGCTACTTGATCTCTTGACATCCATTTCTTTATCAATATGAAACTTGTACCATATCATTCATTAATATATTTTATAAATAAATCATAAACTTTTCAGGTAAAAAAAAATATATCAATAGATCGGTGCGCCTTTAATGTTGTACGCACCGACGTCGGTGCGTCATGTTCTTATAAACACACCGCCAAAACAGTATAAAACACTGTATCGTGATCTATGTAAACAAGGAGCACCGGTGCGTTATATGTTAACTAGTGCACCGATTAACACAGACAAATTAATAGAAATCCTCTAGTGTTATTTTTTGTAGCATATGGTTTCGGGGAGGGGGTGGTGCAACCTATTCTTATAAACGCACCGTGAAAATAAGGACCATTGTACGGTGCTCTCTGTCAACAAGCAGACCCGGTGTGTTATATGTTAAACGATGCACCGATTAACACATAAAATAAAATAAAATAAAAATTGCCAAACAGTTCGTGCGTGGTGTGTTATAATGAAATAGCGCACCGGTACCCTATTTTAAATATGGCACACGGATTAAAAATATATATATATGTTTTTAAATTTTTTTATCAAACAGTACGTGTGCAGTGCGTTGTGATAAGACAGTGCACCCGTGCGCTAGTTTACATAGGGCGCACCGATTTAAAAAAATCAGTTTTTTTTTAAATTCACAAAAGGGCCGATATGGATTGTGATCCGATTATGCAAGTCATCTCATGGGTTAGATGTCATAGGCCTATATATATATAGCAATAAAAACCCTATAAATCTAAAATGAAAAGCCCTAATTATGAAATCACATAAACAAGAAGAAGCAAGGGCAGAAACAAAAAGAACCAAGGGTTTAGCGTAAAATGGATTTTTTCTTTTTTTCATTTTTAATTTTTTCTTCTGAAAATGAACAGTAATTTTAAATTTTTTATTTACTGTAAAAAATACTGCAGAAAATGTAAAAAAGCAATAAATTTAATCACCTTTTTGAAATTCTATGCTACAGTGGTTTGAATCACCAGAGGGTTTGGAATTCTGATTGTCTAAATAGTTATGTTCGAAAGTATTTCGCTGCTCCACAGTGCTCTCGTGCTCTCTTGCTCCTCCAGGAATGTCTCGTGCAAATATATCCTTGAATTTTTTGTAAACTTAATGAAATAATGAAAAGTGTTTACTATTTAAAGAATTGTTTTATGAAATTAGATTTTCGAAAATATTCTGCCGCCCATTTTTCAATTTATTGTTTTTTTTTTCACTTTAAAAAAATATAGTTGCACTTTTTTTATTTGCGGCTATTCAGCTCCGATGCGTTAATTAATAACATTGCACTGGTGCGCAGTAACTAACACGCACCGGTACGGTTCTCTGTACATTAGCGTTGGTAACAATAAGTCCCTTTTTTTAAGGCACCGAAATTATTTTTAGGTGTGCACCAAAATTTATTGTTGATTTTTCTCAAATGTAGGGAGAAAATATCATAATTATATCGAATGGAAAATTCTTTAAAATCCATCTCGTTCCATAATATTTCTCAAAATCCATCGCGGAGTTCTCCCTATTCATCTCGAGACATAATATTTACTTCATATTTTATTTATATTTTCATTATCTAACTGAATTTATGTGTTTTATCCATGTCAATCAGCTTAATAAAATTTACAATTAATGTATATAAATTTGCAGTTTCATGCAGATAATTCAAAATCGAGTTCAGAAGCACAAAATATTCAAACAGCTCCAAAAAATCGAAATTTCTTATCAGGAGCAGCATACCGCAAGGCACATTTGGTAGATGAAAATGGACAGCCACTCCACCTTGCCAATTGTAGCAATATTGCATCTTCTAGCCACAATCCTGGGACAATGATGGTAATAGTAATTGTTTGGTATATTAATGTAATTTTTTCAACGTCAAACCAATTAATCATGCATTGTCAACGTGCTTACTAACTGATATCATATATTTTGTACTAATCATGTTCAAATATATTTTTTGAGATTATTAGGATTCTAGTGATGATGAGTGACCTACCTACCATCTTCTATTTCACCCCACAACAATGTCAAATCGAGAGAAAGTTGAATCCTCAGCATCTGCCATCGCCTAATCGTCATCAGGATATAAAACTAGATCATTTGGTGTCGGTGGTATCTCATTTCCATCAAATGACCCAATGCCTGCAAAATATATATAAGTACACAACAATAATTAGACAATTTCATTAAACAGTTTAATTAAAACAAGTTAAAGAAAATGTTAGAATAAATTTAAAGAAAACACTAATATTACCTCTATCATCTGATGGCTCATCATTTGTGAAGAGGATGTTGGCACACCCTCTCCAATCCAAACTAGCATACAGACAGGGGACCAAAACAAAGGCATGATCATCAACACTGGCTAGCAACTCCAGTGCATCATGCGATATCCTCGTGGAAAAGTCTGAATCGCCCCTCTTGGGCATCATTTGTCCCCACATCTGCATCTGTACATGCAGCATCGGCCTACGAGGCTTCAGAAAAAAAAGTAGGCCTTGTCTTTGGAAACCTCTCAAAAAATAAACAAAATAGCTCCGAATCAAAAGGGAATTTCACCCTCCCTTGTGCCTGAGTACGACATCTATCTAAAGCTACACAGAATTGTTGCAAAAAAATGGCAGACCACCTCACAAGTCATGGTGCCTGTAATAAAGAATCGACATAAAATAAAAGTGGAAAACTAATGCGTTGCCCATCACTGGTATGGTGTGCAATGGTCGAAATCAGTAGTGGGTGGCACTTCACCTCCTCTCCACCAAATGAAGCAATCCATAACTGACCACTGGAGACCTGAAAATTTGCAGGAGACAGGATAGCGGCACTAATGTATCTCTGGGAGTACACCAACTTACTCCTTGCTGCATATCTGACAGGGACCTCTGGGAACAAGGGTAAATCTTGCCCTCTCCTCGATAGCCCAATAATAAAATATATTTCCTCCTCAGTGGAAACGTACCACTGGTTAGGACCAGCCCAAAAAGCCTGTCAGTGGGCATTCCACCTGAAAATAAGATATCGCAACAACCCACCATGGCCCTTATGGGATGTAGCCTCCTCATGGAACTTGACAAGACCTACCTCCCTTAGGAGTGCCTGGGTGGTTGTTGTAATAGGGCGAGGGTACATATCTCTCTCCCTCTCTCATGCCTCCCACAGGCAAACCACGTTATATTGGTTTCCCATATTTTGTAGTTGTTCCCTCTCTTCTCTCCTTTGACGTCACTGAATGATTGAAAAATTAAATACATTTTTTTTATTAAATGAGACATGCATTTAGAAATATATATATATATATATATATATATATTAAAAAAAAAAACAGTTGGTGCGCCCAAAAAAACAGGTATGCACCAGTACCGGTGTGTCTGTTTTTATCATGCACCAGCTGCGATGCGCCTGGAAATTTTTAGTGCACCGCAAATCATGACCTTTATTTTCTCAAGCGGTGCGTTGACTAAACTATCCATCCCGGGGAAGATAATTCCTTCAATCCATCGCCAAACATCATCTAGTGGTCAACGGTGTGGTCGTTTAACCGATCGCACCGTTGAATATGAAAAAATTCGGGAGGGCGGTGCGCTGACCAAACTACTCACCCCGAGGAAAATAGTTTCGTCAGCACACCACCCTCCTAGCATCATTACATGGTCAATGGTGCGGTGGTATAACCGACTGCACCGTTGACTATGTACCAGTATTGGGAGGGCAGTACGCTGACCAAACTATGTGCCCCGGGCGTATAGTTTAGGAAGCACACCGCCCTCCTGACATAACTACATATTCAACAGTGCGGTCGTTTACATGACCGCACTGTTGATTATGTCCAAGTTCGGGAGGGTGGTGTGCTGACCAAAATATCTGCCCCGGGGCACATATTTCAGTCAATGCACCGCCCTCTCGCACTTGGAGATGGTCAACGCTACGATCAGGTAACCGACCGCACCGCAATTTCTATAAATTAAAAAAAAGGCATGGTGCGTTGTTTCGGTACCACCCCGGAACCGATGTGGATACCTTTAGCACCAGTCACAGTGCAGCCTGTAAATTTACAGGCAGCACCGCAAACCGATGCAAGTCGAATGGCTCAAGTGCATCGCGCAGGAATTTTTTTTTTTTTTTAAGAAGGAGATATTTTACAAAACTAATCCACTAAAAGGTTTAATTATGGAAAAACAAGTAAAATACTTCTACATTTTGGTGTCGAGGAGGCATATTTGCTGTAGAATTCAAAATTAAATTTTCCCATCATTTTTCAAAATTCGAAATGGAGATGGTGGGCAATGGACAATAATAGTGCGTGCAATGGGAGCACCGATGGCAGGGCACCTTAGACAAGGTAAAGTTGCACCGGTGCTTGAGAGCTCTTGAGCACTAAAAAGTGAAAAATGTAGATTTTTGGTCGTAATTTTTTTTTTATTTAACCCTATTCTGGTGTGCGGGTTTTTTAGGCACACTGAGCGGTTTCTTACAGCCGCACCAGGCTGTTTCAGTTTTGGCGCGGTTTTTTATGATGCACTGGGGCCGAACATGTGTAGAGCACCGATTCGCTACAGTAATTAGACACACTGGGTGGGTTTGTACTAAGCGCACGGTGTCCCAGTGTGCCAATTTGTAGTACACACCGGTGCTTTCTCTAGTGGAACGCACCAGTGCGGTTTAGGATGAGAAATGCACCAGACAAAAAAAATACACAAAAATCTCCACCAGCCAACCTCCTCTGGTATCCTCCTCTACAAATGGATTTCTGGGCTATTTTTAGAAGGGGTTCCTCAAAAACATTTGCTAGAGGGTCTTTACCTTGTAGTGACTAATGCACCTTACACATTTCAAGGTTTGATGAATTCCATTTTCAAACCCTTCCTTAGAAAATTTGTGTTAGTACTTTTTGATGATATACTATGTAGGAATTTATAGGGTAAGTTCCTTAGATCAAAAACCAAAGGGCACCGCTCACAAACAGATCACAAATCAGTACACCAGTATATCACTTGGTTAAAACCCTCAAAGAGGGAAACAGTCCATGACCTGAGCCAACATGGCCACTTCAGGCAATTTATTAATATAAAAAGAAATTTTACATATGTTTCTCTCATAAACGGTTACCGAAAAAATGACCCTCCATGCTCTTTAAATAGAGATCATGGACTAATCGGGTGTTAAGCCACGGATCAAGTGTCGTTAATACAGAGGAGAGAGTGAACTGTCTGATCACTACAAATAGTGACCGTCAGATTATAAGTTACAAATGTACATAGTAAAGAAACACACTTTACCTAACTCTACACTAGACTAAGTTATACTTAAGTATTTCCTATGTGTCGAAATATCCTAACATCCCCCCTTAAGAACAACTTGGGATAGGATTGAAGGATTTACAAAGGTGACACAAAAGTATCCTATTTACTATGTGTCGAAATATCCTAACATCCCCCCTTAAGAACAAATTGGGATAGGATTGAAGGATTTACAAAGGTGACACAATACGAGAAGGAAGGCGGCATTAGATCCTATTCCCCCTTAATGATAACTTTCCTGAACTCCAAGCATGGATCAAAGTTTGGTAAACTTCGCTTCTGTGAGAGCCTTTGTAAATATATCGGCAACTTGATCATTGGTTGAACAATATTGTACTTCAAGAACATGATCATGAATGAGCTTTTGGATGAAGTGTATGTGGAGCTCAATGTGTTTCATACGCTGATGCTAAACTGGATCTTTACATAGCTGAATGGCACTCTAATTATCACACCAAAGTGTAGTTGGATGCTGCTGATGAAGACCAAATTCAGACAGTATATAACGAAGCCACATGGCTTCGTTGTTGGCTTCAAGGGCACCACGATACTCTCCTTTTGTCGAAGAAAGGGAGATGGCACTTTGTTTCTGAACCAAGAGTGAATACATATCTTGCAATAGACTTTCGATCATCAGGGTCACCAGCCCAATCAGAATCAATGAAACCAATCAACAACGGAGATGCTCCGGCACTGTAATGAATCCCGATATGAACTGTACCTCGAATATATCAAAGTATTCTTTTAGCTGCTTTCTAGTGACTTCAATGAGGTTGGTGCATAAACCGAGAAACAAGACCAACGACAAAGGAAAGGTCAGTACGTGTATGGGTTAGATACAGAATTTTACCAACAAGTTGACGGTATAAGGTAGCATCAACTTCAGGGGTAGTAAAAGTGACTAAAATCTTGACTCCAGACTGAAAGGGAGAATGGGTTGGCTTACAGTCTTCCAGGTGAAAGTGGCGTAGAAGATCACAGGCATATTTGGATTGAGAAAGGGTAATACGTTCTTTGGATTACAAGACTTGAAGACTAAGGAAATAATGCAAGCGTCCTAAGTCTATCATTTCAAACTTCTTTTTGAGGCTAGGCTTCACATGGTTCATATGGTTGGGATCACTACCAGTAAGGATAAGATCATCAACATAAAGAATAAGGATGGTAAAGGACTTCCCCACTTTCTTGGTGTAAACAGTGTTGTCAGAATGACACCTAGAAAAGCCATTATCTAATAGAAATATATCCATTTTGGCATACCAAACCCGAGGATCTTGTTTGAGACCATAGAGAGACTTCCTAAGGCGAAAAACAATTCTAGAGTCATTTTGGATAAAGCCAGGGAGTTGTTCCATGTATATTTATTCATGAAAATCTCCATGTAAGAAGGCGGATTTAACATCCATCTAATGGACTTCCCATTTAAAGGAGGCAGCAAGGGAAAGAAAAAGGCAGATAGAATTCATTTTGGCAAAAGAGGAGAAGGTTTCAGTATAGTTAATGCCTTCAACTTGTGAAAATCCTTTAGAAACAAGACGAGCTTTATGTCTATCCACTTTTCCATCTGGTCCAAACTTTTTTTTGTAAACCTATCTGCATATGACAAGTTTTTTTCCTTTTGGAAGAGGAACAAGATCCCAAGTATTGTTTTCCAATAAGGAACGATATTCTTCACTCATGGGTTCATCCCAAACTGGATGACCTGAAGCTTCTTCAAAGGTTTCTGGATCAGGATTTTCTGGAACTTGAGCCAATAAGGAAAAGGCTCTCTCGAACTGAGAACATGTACGTCGTCGATCTGCAAGGTCACCTGCAAGAGAACCTGTTGCATCCCGAGTAGAGCGGACCCATCTTGGAAGTTGTGGAGCGGAAGGAATATCTTCAAGGGGTGGAAGAGGATTTTCATCCTCGTTGTCATCATCTGAACTAGAAGGAATGCTATCAAAAATAGAAGAGATAGAGAGAGGTAGCACATATGTTGAATCATGCTCGTAGGCCAAAGGTGGCACACCCGTCGAACTAGGCTCGCAGACCGATATATTTTCATCAAATTTTACATCTATTCTAATGATTATATTTTTGGATTTTGATTGAAGAATTCTATATCCTTTGACATCTTCAACATATCTAACAAAAATGGATTTTTCACTCTTAGGTTCTAAGGCTTTATGTTTTGCATCTGGAATATGGGCCCAAGCATCACTTCCAAAGACACGAAAAGTGACTTACATCTGGTTTGATTGAGCTCCAGTCTTCTTCTGGAGTTACATTCCTTAAAACCTTAGTAGGAGTTGATTTACTATGTAATTTGCACAGTTAATTGATCCTGCCCAAAAATTGAGACTAAGTCCTTTAGATTGAGCATACAATTAGCCATTTCTTTTAAGGTGTGATTCTTCCTTTCAGCTACACCATTTTGTTGTGGATTATATGGAACAGTATGTTGCAATTGAATGCCATGCTTAGTGCAAAAGTTGATAAATTTTTTGTTAACATATTCTCCTCCATAGTTTGATCTTAACTTAATAATTTGATGTCCAGATTATTTCTCAACAAAGGCCTTAAAGGCCAAGAACATGTTAAAAACTTCACTCTTGATTTTTAAGAAGTATACCCAAGTGCATCTGGAAAAATCATTAATGAAAGTTAAGAAGTACTTGCAACCAGAGAAAGAAACAATAGGAAGTGGACCACATAAATCACTGTGCACAAGCTGCAAAGGAGTTGAAGCATCCCAAGAGGCACATTTGTCAAACCTATCTCGATGACGTTTTCCGAGTACACATCTGGAGCAAACACCATCTCGGCAAGATACCATAGGAAGACCTATCACCATATTTTCTTTACATAGATTTTGAAGAGAGCAGTAGTTTAAGTGACCAAATCTCTCATGCCAAAGTTTGCCCACCTCATCATTATGAGCAACAAAAATAGAGGGAAGACATTATGACCCAAAGTTGTCAAACTTATACAACCTTGTGGAATCATCAGCAATGCTAGTAGCTAAAATATGTCTAGGATCTTTGAGGTCCTTGATTAAAACATCATGAGGTGAGAATTCTACATTTTCCCTTCACCTGAATGAGTTATCTGATAAACAGATAGAAGGTTGCATGAAAAGGTAGGAACACATAGTACATCATTAAACTGACTGTCATCTAGATGAATGGTTCTAGATCCTACAACACTAAGAGATCTATCATCACCAACATAAATATGTTTGGTGTTACAATCATTTAAAGAAGAAAACATGGCTTTATTTTTTTCCATGTGGTAAGAAGCTCCAAAATCAATGAGCCACTCATGCGAATGAGAAGAAGAAGATACATTTAATGCATAACCGGACCTTGATGCTTGACAACCACAAGCAGAAAGTTCCATTACTGAAGATGAAGTTGAAGAGGTCTCCAAATTGATGTGGTGCTTCTTCATTGCTGCTTCCAAGCCTTCCATCTTCTTAAAACATTTTGACTCTTCATGGCCATCACGATTACAAAAGTTGCAATGTCTATCTATTTTCTTCCCTTTGTTTTTAGTTTCCTTATCAATTTGGTGAGTTTCTTTTTCAGTTTGCAGTTGAAATTTCTTAGGACCCTTATTTGGTTTAGGAACATACTTTTTAGGATGTTGCTTCTTGGGATTCTTTGTGGTTGTTGTTGGGCTGCTAAGGCTTTCTTAGAATTGTTTCCAGAAGTGATAAGACCAAGGTGTAAGAGTTTTTCTTGTTCTCTTATCAAAGAATTGAAAAAGGCATCAAAATAGGGGTTCTTATAGGTTGTTCCTTGAGAAATGATGGCTTCTCTATTGGAATGGAAGGGGGAAAAAAATACATATTATACAGGGCCAAGCTTAGCAAGAATGGAATAGATGAGGCTACCATCTTCCTTTTTGACCTTACAACCTTCTAAAAGAAGTCTAAGGGTCTTGAATTTGAACAAAAAAACTTCAATAGAGGTGAAATTATTGGGGTCCAAAGTAAGCAACTCATTTTCAAGAAGTCTTGGAAGGATCATGTTCAACATGTTGACAGGGTGCTCAAACTATTAGAGGAGAAACAATTATATGAAAAAACCTCTAAATGTTTTTTTGGATTACAGGAGGTGGAATATTTGAGTCATATTGTATCTCATGTGGGTGTTAAGGTAGACCCTACCAAAATTAAAGCCATTAAGGAATGGAAAATCCCCACAACCATAAAGCATCTTCGAGGATTTATTAGGTTGACAAGGTATTATTCGCAAGTTTGTTAAGAATTATGGGAGAATAACAACACCTCTAATACCATTACTCAAGAAAGATGCATTTTCTTGGACTCTAGAAGCAACTAAGGCCTTTCAACATCTTAATGAGGCAATGTGCCAAGCACCGGTCTTAACAATGCCAGACTTCACAAAAACCTTTATTGTGGGATGTGATGCCTCAAGAAATGGAATTTGTGTTGTCTTAATGCAAGAAGGAAGTCCAATTGCTTTTGAAAGTCGTCCAATCATAGGAAAGTATTTACACAAACCTACTTATGAGAAGGAAATGTTGGCAATGCTACATGCACTAAAGCAGTGTCAACCTTACATAATGGGAATACATTTCAAGATAAAAATAGATCATGATAGCCTTAAATAATTTTTGGAACAAAGATTATCTTAGAAAGAGCAACAAAAATGGATCACAATGATGTTGGGTTATGACTTTGAAATTATCTACAAAACATGGAAGCAAAATGTTGTTGCATATGCACTCTCAAGAAAGGATGAGGATGTGGAAGCATTGCTTTGTGTCATTTCTATTATCCAACCTAATTGGATAACCGAAGCAAGGAATTAATAGGAGAATGAAGAAGAGGTGTGGACACTCATTCAAAAGTTGCAACAAGATCCTAGTACATCTGAGACATTTAGTTGGAAAAATTGTTCATTATGGTACAAAGATTGCTTATATATTTGTAAGAATCCCCAACTCAAGCAAAATATTCTTTTGGAATTGCACAACTCCTCCTTAGGAAGGAACTTATGATTTTTAAAAACTTACTACAGGGTTAAGAAGGAATTTATTTGGGAAGGCCTTAAATCTGAAATTAGAATGTTTGGTTTTCCAACAAAATGAATTTGATACAAATAGGACCTCAGGTCTATTACAACCTTTATCCATTCCAATTCGGGGTTGGGAGGAGGTCTCAATGGATTTTATCACACGTTTACCCAAGTCTGAAGGAAAGAGTGGCATCATGGTGGTTGTTGATAGAATTACCAAATATGCACACTTTTGTGCATTGTCTCATCCTTTTAAAGTCAATACAGTTGCTACTACATTTATGGAAACAATTTAAAAGCTACATGGAATCCAAAACATTATTTTAAGTGACAGAGATTTCATTTTCACTAGAATTTTTTGGATGGAATTATTTTCTTGTCTTGGTACTCAATTAGCTCATAGCTCATATTATCATCCTCAATATGATGGGAAATTGAGATAGTGGGAAAATGTTTGGAAGGATATATTTGTTGCTTTGTATCTGATAAACAAACATAATGGGTCAAGTGGTTACCTCTAGCTTAATGGTGGTTATAAACACTTTCTTCCATACTGCAACAAAAATGACCCCATTTATGGCACTTTATGGATATCATAAACCATCCATCACATCATATTTAAGAGAAAAATCTAAGGTTCAAGCAGTGTAAGATCACATCAAGCATCAATAAAAAGTTCTCCAACTCTTAAAGAATACTCTCACTCTGGTGTAGAATCGAATGAAATAATAAGAAGATCAACATCGTATTGAAAGAATTTTTTACGTAAGAAACTAGGTCTTTTTATGGCTACAACCATACAAACAAGTTTCCCTCAAGCAAGCTAATAAGGATAATAAATTATCACCCAATTACTATGGCCCCTACAAGGTGTTGCAAAATATTGGTACTATGGAATACAAATTGCAATTGCATGCATCTTCCCAAGTACACCCAATTTTCCATGTTTCGTGCTTAAAGAAGGTTATGGGTGATAAGATCCCAGTTCAAACGGTGTTTCTAGAACTTGACGAAGAAGGAAAAACCATATTTGAGCCTGAAGCAATCACGGAAACAAGAACTCAACAACTATGTAATCGGTTAATTTCAAAGTATCTCATGATGTGGAAGAACTTACCTATTGAAGATTCCACATGGGAGGATGTGAATTTTATACAGAAGCATCCAAAACTATTAAAGCGTTGAGGACAACACTTTTTTGAAGGAGAGGGACATGTTAGGTCCCTATAATACTAATGTATGCCCCTTATTGTTATTGTTAGTGTAGCCCCCTATTATTATTGTTGTGCCCCATAGAATCCCACTATTGTTATTGTTGTGGCCTTAAGTTATTATTGTTATGTAGGCTATGATTATATTATGACCCCTTAGACTCCTATATATACCAAGGAGGTATTATCATTTGAATCATCCAAGAATTGTTCATTTATGTAATGTAAAGTACGTTTCCCCTTCGAAGAGGCTAATTTTTAAGTCGCTGGTCTATATTTTCTTCAATTTTGTGAGGTGGTTGCATAACATTACATGTTTTCCATGTGCTTGAAGAAATGTTTGTTATGTGCTAGATAGTCTAGGTCAAGTTTCCTTCAAGTTTGAATGTTTAGCCTTGTTTTCAAGACATTTTCAATTTTGAGAAGTCCGAGGCAGCTCTGGGAAATGGTCTAGAGGTTACCTGTAATTGTAGCTCAGAACTCAGGACAGCACCCTCTAAACTGAACAATTTGTGTCACAACCACACATAGGTAGTGTTGTGCATGCGGTTTGAGGCCTTAAATCACACTTGGGCCTTTTCATGCATGCAGTTGGGAGCCTAGGCTAGCGAAAAGCAACCCTAACTCAAGGTTTTATCACCTGGGGTGGTCCTTTGGCCCCTGAGTGTCTTGTAGCCCTAAGGGATGCTATGAGTTGTTAATTTTCGACCCCACTTTCTTATTTGAAGCTTGGAGGTCGTGTCATGTCATAGTAACTCTTCATATCATGTTTACCTGATAACTCAGTGAAATTAGGTAAATGTTAGAGGAGGCAGTTACAAGTCCTTTACATGTGGTCGCTACCTAGATCTATCTTTGTATTTGCTTCATATAAAAGAAGTCTTACATCACCTCCCTATATCAATGTTCCCAGTGTCAAGTCTCATTCTTAGTGTCTTGTCAATGTGTTTTTACCTTTTATTAATTGAAGGGATTTCATCATTGCTCTTCCTATGATCGATCTAGCCTTATTGACCATACCACATTTTTCTCTAGGGGCCAATATAGAGGCTTAGTGCCTGCATGCCCATTTTCCTCATTAACAATGTAGCTTGCATCTGATAGTACTTTCAAACATTGAACCTTGACCAAGTGGTTTCTTCTAGTGTTTGACCGTGACACATAAATTCACATAGAGGAATTGGATTAGTACTGTAGTACCCATTTCTCCTTGTTTCGCCTCATTAGGTGTTTGCCTCCGATCCAATAGAGATTATCATCATTGACATTTGATTAGATAGTTTCTCCCATGTTTATCTTGGATTCATCGTCCCATCATGGATATTTGTATTTGAGGTTGGTTTTATTTTAAATTCCATTTTTTTAACATTTTGGTCATGTTTACTCCTATCCAACAAATCGTTATGCTTTCACAAGTGATGCCTCATAGTCATGGGCCTTCTTTGTTGCATTTTGTATACCCTTCTAGGCAATATCACCTCAAATTCTTATAAGAGATGTATTGATGTATCATGACTTGGCCCTCTATTGTGTTACCCATGGTACCATTTGTACTTTGACTTGATAATCATATGAGCAAGGATATGGTTGACTCATGCAGAAAAGCAAGATTATTATTTATATCCTTTGTTATCTGGGACATGGTTTCCTGGATTTTTTGCAGGTGACCTCCTCTTTTGGCTATGGAATATTCACTTTGCAAATGAAAAACAATGATGTATTTAGACATACATTATCCTCCTATGCTCATACATCAAGGGGAATCTATCGACACTTCAATTTCATTACCTTGTCCCCTCCAAAACATCATGAAGTAATCTATTAACAAGAAAAATCATGAATTTAGCTTGAAACTTCAACAAATTATCATTATCATTGATTTTATTTCCCAGCACAAATTTATATTTAAATGACACATCATTACTCATGTATTTATATAAAAAAAATCACACAAATCCTTTTATTTAGTCAAAATGATCTCATAACACATTCACATTGAACAAATGGTTGGTCAAGTCAATTTTGACCATAAAAGTGGTAACATTGCAAAATTCCGAGTGAGAGATCATTAATATCTTCAAGAAAACTCCATAAAGAATCAAATCCTATAAAAAGGCTTCCTTCACATGGAGTTACTATCTTTGTTGAGATCTAAGTTTATGTTGCTAAATTTTATATAGAGTATCTATATTGTACTTATGTTTAGAA
Source organism: Pinus albicaulis (assembly GCA_034641835.2). Lineage (NCBI taxonomy): Eukaryota > Viridiplantae > Streptophyta > Pinopsida > Pinales > Pinaceae > Pinus > Pinus albicaulis. The sequence goes on from CM076584.1 coordinate 364,540,660, forward strand.
GAAGAAAGTCCAATTGAGGAAAGAGCCAAAGGATGGAGATTGGAAACCCTTTTATATTCGCATAAGAACAAAATTTCATTATAATATATTCTTTGATTAATATCTTTTATTGCCTTCAATTTATTGTTTTATTGAATTGTGATTGATGAGGTTTACTTGTTTATTGCGCTAAGAGGTGCTCTCTAGCCCAGTATGGAAGATATTTGTTATGTTATGTAGTGTAATTTAATGTTATATGTTATGTAAAAAATTTGACTTAGTTCAAATTACATTAAAAAGATAAAAATTAATTAATAATTAAAATAAAATTTAGGTAAAATAGTCAATTTACAGCTAGTGGCTTTTGGGTTGAAGGTGTGACAACCCATGGTTTTGTGAATGGTATTATTCTCTAATGTATCTTATTTCAATGTATTCTTCTATAGTGTGAGACATTCATTGCAACAAAATATTAATAGCTAAAAATCATAATTATGTGCGAAGGAGTACTACACCACATTTAGTTAGATCAAAGTAAACCCTAATTTCCACCAAAAATGTCAAAACTTTTGGAAATTTTCCTATCTAATTCAACAAAGAGAACCACTCAGTAAAGGCACACATCACAAAGACTTTATATCTCTAAAGATGTGTGTATTCCAAGTAAAACTCACTTTGTTACATAGCCTTCAAATATGAGTTTTTTTTTTTAGGATTTCTATTTTTCTTTGGATTTTATGATAAATCCATGAGTCCAAATAGAAATACATTCATTTAAAAATAATATAAGTACATTTTCCCATCTACATAATACTCTTTTAGCTATAATAAAAATATATTTCTTGCTAAATTTAAAAAATATCTCATTTCATTCAATCTTTAATCTTATGAAAAACTCTTTTAACCGTAATAGATATACATCTCCTCAAAGGATAAAATTAAATCCATTCTCTCCATATAAAAATATAACACTCATTTTTTCAAAGTATGATATAGAAAAACAATATTGAATCAACCAAAATTATATATGATATATTTCTCTATGTAATCATAAACTCCTACAAAACTCCACGAGTCCAAACAGGAATACATTTCATTAAAGTATGAGCATATACTCGTCTGGTAATCCACATAATATAAACTAAAATAAATTATTTTAATCCAAATAGAGTACATTTTACCAAAGTAAAAAAATCCTCCATTCAATCTGAATATGACATAATAATCTTTTAGTCATAATAGAAATATATTTCTTGCTAAAGTTAAAAAATATTGCATTCAATCTTTAATCTTATGCAAAACTCTTTTAGTCATAATAGATATACATCTCCTTAAAGTATAAATTAAATTTGTTCTCTCCATCTAAATATAATTGATTCTATCAAAGTATAATATAGAAAGAAAATACCAAATATGTCAAAATTATAGATGATATATTTCTCTATATAATCGTAAACTCCCACAAAACTCCATGAGTCCAAATATAAATACATTCCATCAAAGTATAAAACTATAGTCATTCGGTAATCCACATAATATAATCCAAATCGACAACCTCGAATATCAACTCCCTTGCTACCATCATTTTTATCAGGGAAACAATTTATGAGTATAAGGCCATCCATATATGCAACTAATTAAATACAAAATATCAACCTACCTTATAGCTTCAAGTATTTCTGATAAGTTCTCTGAATGGTACATTACTCGTCGGAATCGTTTAATGCATCTTCAAGAGGAGTTGTGCTATTGTGAAAATCAACATGTCCTATTTGATTTCACATGCATATTCATGCCCTTAATAATCCGTCTAATCCATGTTCATTATATCCTTTAGTCTTGTCGAATAAGACTTGTAAGTGGAGACTCCATCCTACAAACAGATGAATATGGTATAAATTTTTATAACTTTTTTCTTTTTAATAAATTTTATAAGAAAGTGAAAGATACTTGTCTAAAAAGCCATTTCATTATTTTAATTAAAATCACTAAACCGTTTAGATAAATATAAGATTAGTTCCAGGAGATAGTTGAGATGTTCCCCATTTTAATTTCGGATCTATCAATGATCTGAGAATGATTTCTAGTTATTGTTGTGCTAGTATCATGTCAGATATAAACTTTTCTTTGCTTAGTTTTACTTATCCATCATAGGTTTATTTATGAGCATGTGATTGTCAAATCAGCGTACTTGGTGAAATTATGAGTTTGTCATAAGCTTAGAAAGCATAATTTAAATGACAGAACAGAAGCAATATTAAACACAACAAACACACATAACAAAGCTTAACACACAGAATTTTGATAAAGGAGTTCACTCCTCCTAGGCTACATCTCCTTGGTCCAGCTTCATAGTGTGGGCCTTTGTATTAGCTTCAAGTGTGCTCAAATTTCTGTTACAAGCTTCAGAACCTCTTGGAACCTATTCCAATGAGTTTAAAACATCATAATCTCCCAAAAATTACTATTTTTTTGCTGAATTTGGACTTTGGATGCTCTGGCAATGACCCCAACACCTCGTGGCCCTAGCCTTCAAAAATCTTCAAATGCACTAAAACACCTGTAGATAACCTTTTATGCCTCTGCAACCTACTTCATTGAGTTCCCATCATGCCAATTAGCCTAGAATGCCTCTTTCTGAGCTCTGTTTGAGCGAAAATTGGATGAGTTATGACCAAAACTTCTTTTCCTCCAATTTCTCCACTAAACTTGGTGGAATTGCCAGTTAGATTTCTAAATTTAGAAATCCCACCATAAATGGCATGCCCTCCTAAAACTCTACCAACGTAATCCGATTAGATTAGTGGATAAGTGCGTTTTAATTATCATATAAGCACTTGTTTAAGGATAAGCGTGTTTTTAGCGCTAATTATGTTTTAATGTGGTTAAACCACGTTTTAAAACTTAATTAAACGGGTTTAAAAACTTCAATGGATTATTCGTCTAGGTGCCTGATTCTTCGGCTGTGGCCATATGGGGAGGGGGCTGCCCCCCAACCCCCAACCGTCGAATTGTCAAACAATAAGATGATGCGAAGACCTTAGTGGTTAAGAACCACATGGTAGGAGAGTTGGTGTAAGGCGCGGCTGGTGGGCGGAAGGTCGTGGGTTCGACCCCCACTCCGCCATATAAATTTTTACATGGATTCAATACGAGATTTTTCGCTAGCTTTAGAGCTTGTCTCTAAATTTAACCTCCGCCAAACTTAGTTAAGGCTTCTCCACAATTAGTTAATTCCTCCGCCAAACTTAGTTAAGGCTTATCCACAATTAGTTAATTCCTCTGAGAGGTGGGTTTTAAACTATATATATATATATATATATATATATATAATACACCATATAAATTGGTCCAACCTTTATATAATTTGATAATTCTACCCAAGGGTTGGAGAAGGCCCACTAGAGAGGACACATGGTGCCCTCTGGTTGGGTTATACTCCAACCTAAAAAAAATTCAAATTCAAACTTAGGAAGAATATTGGAGGTCATTGGACAATTTCTCTCTTCACTAACCCATCTGGCGAATCTAGAGACGACACTTGTCACAGTGCCACTGGCTGCAATCTGGAGAATATTCCCTGTATTGCTGACTGTACCTGCCACATCATCCCTGTACTTGTTCTGCTCCTTTTTTGTCTATTTTGGAAAACGAACAATAGACGATAACTCAGTCATACGAACTTGGATTTTGATTAAACGAGTTGCGAAGGAATCCTAGCGATGAACTCTATCCGGTTGTTCAAGTTCAAAGAAATTTTGAGCACTTTCAATTTTTAGCTAAAACTTGAGCCTTTGATCATTCCTCCCTACTAGAATCATTTTGGATGCCAAAAGATACTATCAACTGTTTAGCAAGTGAGGGTACAACTCCCTCACTTTTCCAATCTTCAACCATTTGGCCTTTGAAGGATTTTGACCTTTGAGTCCAACTTTAAGGTATTCAACATTCCCTCTTCTTGAAGTTCTGATTCTTCTGTCAAGTATGAGATCTTGTTGAAGTTCATCAATATATTCTGGCGAGAAATCATCTATTAATGGCAGATGAACATGCTCTTATTTATCATCAATCAAAGGAGGCTCAAACAATCTCAAATTCTCAACATTAAAGACAAAATAAATTTTCATTTGAGGAGGAAAATCTAGCTTGAATGCATTTGTACCAACCTTTTCCAGAATTTTAAATGGACCATAACAGATTGGTTTGAGCTTTTTACCTTCCCCTTGCAATCTTTCCTTGTTTATGTACAACCAAACTTCATCACCAACTTGGAATTTATGATCAACCTGGTGTTTTTCATGCCTTGCTTTGACTCTTTTCAGGTTGCTCTTACAATGTGTGATGTATCAACTAAATTTGCTCAATGAACTTTCTTGCTTTATCTATGTCACTATGTCTGTCTATAGCAACATCTTTCTCAAAGATAAAGTCCAATGGCGATCTTTGCAAGTAACCAAAACATGCCTCAAATGGCGATGTATTTGTGGAAGAATGTTTTGCCCGATTGTATGCATGTTGTATGTAGTGTAACTATTCGTCCCATAACTTGGGATGCTTGCTGCAATATCCTCTTAGAAGATGAATAACAGTTCTATTTACAACCTCTATTTTACCATCTTTTTGTGGATGAAATGTTGTACTTTTCTTCAACTTTTTATCCATCATGTCCCATAATTTTGACCAAAAATTCACAACAAATCGAGAATCTCGATCACTTACAATAGAAGTAGGAAGACCAAAATGGATCCATACATTTTGAAAGAAAAGATTAGCAATTTGTTCAACTGTAATAGTTTTCTTACATGCCATCAAAATACACATTTTTCTGAACCTATCTACCACAACATACAAATAATCATGACCTTTCCTTGACATATGAAGGCCTCCTACAAAATCCATTGAGATGCTCTCCCAAGGATGAGAAGGATCCGAAATTGGTGTGTACAAACCAAGCTTCCTATTGCTAGGCTTACTTGTTGCACATAAATAAAATCCTCTAATAAAATGAGAAACACTTTCATTCATGTGTGGCCAATAACAATACCTTTGGAGATGTGCTATTGTCTTGCCTATACCAAAATGTCTTGCATTCAATGATTTGTGCGCCTCCCTTATGATATTGTTTCTTTCTCCCTGTGGAATACATAACTTTCCCAAGTGATACAACAAACGGTTATGCACATGATAATCTAACTCTTCACTTTGGTTTCCCTTACTCAAGTTCTCATACACATCTTGAAAATCACTATCATTCACATATTGTTCAATGTAACTTTCATGCATAATAGAATTGTGCTTGAGATTAATAGTTGAATTTACAATATGCCTAGAGAGCATATCAGCTACCTTATTGTAGATTCCTTTTTTTTTAACTAATAACCAAGTGAAATTGTTGTAGAAAACCCATCCACCTGAAATGCCTTGATTGTTGCAACTTTGACTGTGATTGTAAGTGCTGCAATGGCTGATGGTCGGTATGGATAATGGTCTCTTTCCCCACCAAGTAATGCTTCCATTTCTTTACACTTTGTACCAATGCATATAACTCTTTATCATAGGTGTGATATTTAGTCACAACTCCATTATAATTTTTAGAATGAAATGAGATAGGCTTACCATGCTGCATGAGCATTGCTCCCATAGCATAATCACTTGCATCTGTTTGGATATCAAACGGTTGTCTAAGATTTGGAAGTGCTAGAACCGGTGTTGAACTTATATTTTGCTTTAAAGCATCAAATTCTTTCTGCTACAAATCTCCCTAATGGAATAATTCATTTATGCTTTTCAATGCTTGTAACGGAGCTGCAATGGAAGAAAAATAGCAATGAATTTCCTCCAATACTGTGCTGCCCCTAAAAAACTTATTACCTCAGTAACTGTATTGGGCTTGGGCTAATTCAAAATGACCTCAAATTTGGAAAGATCAATCTTCAACTCGCCTCCTCCAACAATGTGTCCCAAATATACCAATGAAGTCTTACCAAATTTTCACTTTGACACCTTAAGAAACAATTGCTCTTTTCTCAAAACATCAAGTACCTTGTTCACATGCATGACATGTTCTTCTCTTGATTTGCTGAATATGAGTGTGTCATCTAAGTAAACAATGACAAAGTCATCTAGAAATGGTCTAAGTACATTATTCATTACTCTCATGAAATTAGTTGGTTCATTTGTTAATCCGAATGGCATAACTAACTAGTCATATAATCCTTGTCTAGTTTTGAAAGTAGTTTTCCAAATGTCTTCTTCAGTTATCCTAACTTGATGATAACCACTTCTCAAATCTAACTTAGTGAAATACTTTTCATGCTTTAAATGATCACGCAAATCATCAATGCTTGGGAGTGGGTAGCGATTCTTTACCATGATTTTGTTAAGTGTACAGAAATCGATACACATGCGCCAAGTCCCGTCCTTCTTTGGAACCAAAGCTATTGGTGAAACACATGGCAAAGTAGATGGGCGTATGATACCTTTATTCGGAAACTCTTGGATTTTCTTCTTGATTTCCAAACTCTCCATAATTGACATGCGATAAATACCAATATTTGGAAGTGGAACATCCTGCTGCAGTTGAATCTCATGCTAAATTCCCCTCTTGGGTGGTAACCCATTTGGTTCTTGAAACATCTCGCCATGTTGACCTAACACATCAAACAAATCGGATTTCAATTTGTCATCACATCCATCAAAAGATTCATAATTAACACCTTCATTTTTCTTGATCATAAGAAGCACAAAATTTTACTTGAATTTACTAGCCTCTTCATTTTCCCTGCATTAACTAAAGATATATTCAGTTTCTTGCGATGAGCTCTCACAATATACTCCACTCCATCTTTGATCAAATGATATTTGTTCTCATGATGGTAAAAGATCGCTTTCCTGTCATATAAATATGGACTACCCAAGATAATCCCTGAAATGTCAAGTGGAACCACATCTAACTCAACTTCATCGACAAAGTTTGCAGTAATAGAAAATCTGAAAATACATTTCCTTGTCACCTGTAAATTGGCATTGTTAACTATCCAACCCAAAGGGTATGGCTTATGCTGAGGTACAGTTTCAAGGTTTATTTTTTTGACTAAGTCTTCTGAAATCAAGTTTTCTTGTGACCCTGTATCAAACAATGCATCAATCTTTGTATGATTAGAAATCACTCTAACATGGAATAAGTCTATCATTGTATCTTCATTTGGAGTGTTGTTGTGACTGTTTAAGGAACTAGAACTTGCTATAGCTTCCTTTCCTTTGTTAACCATGGAAACTATCTTGGTTTCATCTCCTGAATCGGATCCAAGATCTTTTTGTGTGGTGCCAGTCGTCTTTTGTTTCCCTTTGTTATTTGGTTTCTTTGGCCTTAATTCAGGATGTAGTTTCCAACGTTGGGCTTCATCATGCCCCTCTTTGGAACAATGTTTGCATGTAATTTTATCCCCTTCTTTCTTAACACTTGCATTCTTCTTTCCCTTCCATTTTCCTCTTTGGAACAATGTTTGCATGTAATTTTATCCCCTTCTTTCTTAACACTTGCATTCTTCTTTCCCTTCCATTTTCCTCTTTTCTCTTTTCCCTTACCCTTGAATGGCTTCTTCTTACTACCCTCTTCAGAAATGTTTTTACCCCTTGCTTCAAGATGCGTGGCTTGCACAGATACTTGATCTAAGTTATTTGGGTTAAACACAAGGACAGTGTGTTTTAAGTAGGAATGTAGACCTCCTATATATTTCAAGAGTGTATCTTGTGAATTTAAGTCTACTCCAAGTAATAAAGCCCTCTTCCTAAACTCTTGTGTATACCCTTGGACACTTTGACCTCTGAGTTGTCTAAATTTTTGCCAACTCACTATTGCTTTCTGCATATAGGCTAATGGATAAAATTGTCTTTTAATGGAAGAAATGAATTCGACCCAAGAAATGGAAATCTTACCATGGATTCACATTTCCTCTTGTGTCTTTTCCTCCCACCAAACTATTGCTGCTCCTTCTAGCCTTAATGAAGCCAACTGGATTTTGATATCGTCTTTTTGTAGATTCTAAGTTCTGCAGTAAACTTCCAATTGACGAATCCAATTGTCTAGTATTTCAAAATTAACTTCTCAAATTTGATTTCCAACTTGAGTAACATAGTCTTTCCTTTTGGGATCTTGGAATGAGTATGGGTATGAGTTTTTGTAGTGGATGTGGAAGATGAAGATGCAGATGAGGATGATGAAGATGATGATGGTGGAGAGGGAGGTGGTTTTACTCCACTACCTTTTGAGATCCTCTCTTCCTCCTTTATATTGTTTGAAGATTCTTCTCTATGAGGGTGTTTTGAACCTCCTCCAGTTTCCTTTGACATGAAAGCTTCATACATAACTTTCAACACCCTTTGCATTCCTTTGAATTCCATCTTAACATCCTCTTCTTCATAATGTTCATGAGTTCCTTCATGGCCTAACATTTTTGTTGTAGATTCAAACTCAATCTCTGCAGCTGGTATCTCTTCAATCACTTCAGCCTCTTGTGCACTTAATTCATTTTCTATCTCAACTGCTGGAGATGGAATTTTAGATGATTCAAGTGTTGCCTAGAGTGGTCCTTTGGGTGATGATGATGCCTTCTCAACCTTCTTCCTTCTTGTCCTAACTTCAGCATTAGCTATCAGTAGCTTCCCTTCTCCTCTTTGTCGCTCTCAACCTTGTAAGCATCAGAAAATTTGCAACTATTAAAAAAAACCTTCAAGTAAAACAAGCAAGCAACCTTTTGCTCTGATACCAACTTGATCTAAAAATGATTTCTAGTTATTGTTGTGCTAGTATCATAGCAGATATAAACTTTTCTTTGCTTAGTTCTACTTATCCATCGTAGGTTTATTTATGATGTGATTGTCAAATCAGTGTACTTGGTGAAATTAGGAGTTTGTCATAAGCTTAGAAAACATAATTTAAATGATAGAATAGAAGAAATATTAAACACACATAACAAAGCTTAACACACAAAATTTTGATAAAGGAGTTCACCCCTCATGGGCTACATCTCCTTGGTCCAGCTTCATAGTGTGGGCCTTTGTATTAGCTTCAAGTGTGCTCAAATTGTTGTTAGAAGCTTCAGAACCTCTTGGAACCTATTCCAATGAGTTTAAAACATCATAATCTCCCAAAAATGACTATTTATTCGCTGAATTTGGACTATGGATGCTTTGGCAATGACCCCAACACCTTGTGGCCCTAGCCTTCAAAAATCTTCAAATGCACTAAAATACCTATAGATGACCTTTTCTGCCTCTGCAACCTGCTTCATTGAGTTCCCAGCATGCCAGTTAGCCTAGAATGCCTCTTTCTGAGCTCTGTTTGGGCGAAAATTGGATGAGTTATGACCAAAACTACTTTTCCCCCAATTTCTCCACTAAACTTGGTGGAACTGCCAGTTAGATTTCTAAATTTAGAAATCCCGCCATAAATGGCGCGCCCTCCTAAAACTCTGCCAACATAATCCGATTATATTAGTGTATAAGTGTGTTTAATTATTAGATAAGCGCTTGTTTAAGGATAAGCACGTTTTTAGCGCTAATTATATTTTAATATGGTTAAAACACGTTTTAAAACTTAATTAAACAGATTTAAAAACTCTGATTTATTCGTCAATTTATTCCTCTCAATGTTTAATTAATTTGGAGTTTAGATGAATCTACACTAGTATTTATATTTTATAACTCTATTAAATAAATTTATGATAACTCCTTTTAAAATAAGTAAAAATTAATATTTATCATTTAAAAAAAAAAAAATTTATTAAATAACTATGTAGACTATATACCATTGTCACTGTAAACTCCATTTCCTCCTCTCAATCAACTCTCGTCCATTTGAGAACTTTGAAAATGAATCTAGATTTTCTTATTTCTCTATCTCCCAACCCTATTTTTTTAAGTTCAAGTTTACTCTATGCATGTATGTTTACTTGAAAAATGATACGTCGCACTACATTTTATGTTTGTACAAGACTGGGTTTTTATTTAATTACTTCAGGTTAGATTTTATAGATAGTAGGACATTTTTGGTGAATTTATTTATCAATATTTTACACCTCGATATTGTTACACTTTGGTGTTGTTATGATATCTTTTTTATTATTTTTTTAAATAACTTCTAAGCTTTTTAGTTTGTGTTTTTCAATATGAATTTTATAAAGAGATTGTAATTTTCTAATTAAAAGTTTATATGATTTATTTAAAATATAGAAGGAAAAAAAAAATATATATATATATATATTATTTTCTCGGAAAATAGAATAAAATAAATAAATAAAATTTATTATTATTTGAGAACAAAATTACATTATGTTGATACATGCTACGTATGTATTCGTTTGATAATAGAAAGTTTCGGAGAAAGAACTGTTGATGGATCGTGTTGATTACAAAATTAGATTTGCAATACTTATAGAAATGTCATATTAATCATAAACGAAATTGTGTGTAGCAACCGCTAGAATGGTTTAGATTTTGGACATAATATATAACAGTGTCGTAAATCAAAAAAGAAAATATAACAAAAAAATTGTTGGTGCATATTTTTCTTCATTTGGAATTGTCATCCTCTATAAAGGGTCTATGGTAGACCTCGAAGGCCTCTTCTTCCAGTTGTTCAGTTATTTCCCATGTCCCACGAGAACAACCTCCTTAGAGAGGTTGTCTACATGTGTGTTGAACTCCCTGTAGATATGAGACATAGAAAATGATGAGAGAATTGATGTTAGACGAGCAATATCATTTAACAATGGTTGTAATATGAAGTTATAACATCTGTTAACTCCTTTGTTCCAGTTGATGACGAGATGAGAATCCCCATAAATGTGAAGGGACATGATGTTTTTTTCCAATGCCAAAACTAGTAACAGTTTAAGTTTCATGAGCTTTGCATAATTATTCGGCCATTCTCTGAATCCCATTTAATTCTAAAAGAGTGGTTTTTGTTGATGTGAAGGACTGCACCACCTCCACATCTTTTGGGGTTTCCTTGAGAGGCACTATAAAAAATTCCCCAAGGCTTGTTCCTGTTGATTTTGGGTTGGTGAGAAATTATGGTGCGAGGGACTGAGAGTGGCTTGGGAAATAGATCTAGAATAGCAATAACTTGTGTAGTCGTGCTTTCAAGAGGAATCAATTTGTCGTTGAAAATAACTTTGTTCCTTGCTAGCCATATGCTCTAGCTAGATAGGATGGGGAGAGAAATTTAATATCTTGTTCTTTCATTGGAAACTCACTCTTGCCAGACAACCATCAGATTTAATCCTTCCCATTTACATAATAGACCCAACTTTGAAGAAAATAAAATCCAAAGGGTACTTGAGTAGGGGAAATCAATCAACAAGTGGCTAGGTGATTCCTCCGCGGCTTTGCATAAGCTACACCAACTTGGCCCTTCCTTTTTTTTTATTTTTTGCAGAAAAATACCACATTCGAATTTTGTTTTATAGGGAACACAACATGAACAATTTGGACTCGGCTGGGAATGTGAGCTTCCATGGGTGGTGCCACCATGCTTTCAACGGGTTAGGGATGCGATAAAAAATGAGAGATAACTAGCCTTATTTTGGAGTGTACTGACCTGAGGTGGAGAGGGTCCAAATGAGCTCATCGGGGTCCTTACTGATGCGAATATGTGTTTCTCACAAGGCTTGGGTAAATGATGACCAGGTTCTTATGATGTGCGTTAGTAAGTTCAAGTGGCTACCTGAATACCACTTTTGATCCCTAAGAGGGTTCGGTTGAGGTGCAACAACTTGGTTGATAGTATAAATCCCCATTGAATGAAGAATAGTTATCAAATATTTCAGAAGGTGATGACCTTCGTTGCTTCCCACCCAAGCATCAATACCCACTCGAAGGTTGGAGCCTTTTCCAACTTTCCATGTGATACCATTTTCAAGGGATAAGGAATTGACGATAGCACTCCATATGATGGAGGCATTCGGTCTATTTTTGTTGGGGCTTCAAATCTAGTCCTCAATGGATAAAGGAGAAATATATTTCCTATAGATCACAATGGTCCATAAATTTTTTGAAGATATCATCCTCAAACCTACTTTAGCTACCAATTCTTGTGAGAAGTAAGTTAATTGTTTCAGTCCCAACCCCCACCCCATGCCTTAGGAATTACGATTCTAGACCATTTGACCCAAGGGAAGGTGAATTATTCTAAGGTGCCAACCTAAAGGAAATTGTAGCATAATTTCCAAATTTTGGTCAGGGTGCCTTTTGGGAACCAAGAGAGTGACATTTAGTAAACAGAGATGGCCTCCATGACTAATTTGATTAGGACTAATCGTCTCTCCCTTGATAACCATTATGTGCTCCATGATTTGAGTCTCTTTTCCATTTTTTCTAAGATCCATTTCTAATCTGCACTAGTATATGAATTGGGATTTAGGAGGAACCCCAAAGTTATTTTAAATTGTACTCCAAATTGGCTTGATATTAAGGAAATAAATGAATATATAATATGAGCTCACCTTCAGAAATAATAAAGGGGGTGATGGTTGATTTTTGGATATTGATTTCCATTCATGTTGTTGCTTCAAAAAGTGAAAGAGGTTTTGTTATTAAGTTTTTCATTTTGGGACCATCACTAAAGATATAGACATCATCAAAGAAGAGGAGGTGGGTGATGCAAAGAGTGGGTGTTATCCTTAGACCCATTAGACTGTGCCTTTTGCTGGCTTCCTTAAGGGTTTTGTTGAGACCTCTACCACCAAGAGAAAGAGGAGGGGAGATAGATGGAAACCTTGCCTTAATCCATGTTCAACTCTAAAGAAAGGAGAAGCAAAGCCATTTATGAGGACCAAAAAGGATTCCGAGGAGATGCAACTCATACTCCAATTGATTAAGATTATTATGAAACTGATGTAGGGGCATTAGACACTAGCCAGCAATGTAGGAGTTTTGTCCACATGTTGTGGCTAGGAGGGTTTGAAAATAGTCGAGTTGTTACAGCTAGGTGTCAATACCTTAGCTGATTGTATTATTAGATCAGTTAGAGTCATAGAAGTCGAATAGCTCGGTTAATTTAGCTGTCATATTCCAGTTAGTTGAATTATTAGGCTGTTGATTTCCTAAAACGGTCCTCTCAGAGGAACCGAAGAGTCATATGTTATTTTATAAAATTGTAATCCCTTGGATGTAGGAAAAAAAAAGAGATATTTCTGCACTAAACTCTGTGTATGGAGAAATTGCTTCCGGTTGAATAAAGATCAAGTCTTGTTGATTTCCAAACTTCCTGTATTTATAATTGTGAAGAATTGGTTAACTGTGAGGCAATTGTGTAGTGGTAATTCCGTTCCTTGTCCTTGAATTCCCTTAATTTATCCGAATAAACCTTGTTAAATCTAGGCTACCCGTAGGCAGGTCTGTGTAGAAGAAGTGTGGCCATGGACACTGTTTAAACTGGTAGATTTCCCACTTTATAAAGAAATAGAGGTGTTGCTTTCGAACTAGAACCGTGGTTTGAACGCGAGTTGAATGGACAAAACAAATAACGTAACCCTGCATTAACCCTGGTCAATCCCTGTAGCAAAACCGCGAGGGGTTTTAAAAGGCGGATTGCCCCATATCGCACCACCTTCGCAGGGAAGGCAGTATTTCCCGAATTGAAGCGATTCCACAGAGCCTTTGACACGTGGCACCGGGCGGAAGTACAAAACTGCCTTTCTGTATTCTCATCGCACGTTAAAATCTGACACTGGGAGCTGAGCGATATCGATGAGAGCCGTCGATCTGGCGCAGGGTCATCGGACGGTGGTCGAGCAACGAAGATGCATGGGATTTAACCTAAGGTACAGGAAAACATTTGATTGGCTATTGCACGTAGAGGTGGGCCCGGAGCGAGAGTTCTATTGTAAAGTCTGATTTACAAAGCGTGGAGTATTAACATAAGTTTGGAAGATTAATATAAGGTTTCGAAAAGCATACTTTAAGGTTCGGGAATATAAATTAAAGTTTAAACATTGTGGATAGTATTATTTATCAAATTCTACAAATTTGATAAATTAATAAACCACATGGAGCATGGGAAAAGGGACAGAGCCACGTCACTGATTTACCATCTCTCCGTAGGCGGACCTTCCAGCGTTGTTGCGTCATTTGTGGTATCAGAGCTGTTGCCTGAAGTTTTTTTGCTGACATGGCAATCCAAGTTGGCAGAGGTGCTGGCAGAAGAAGACCTGTTGCCAACGCTGAGGTGTTGGGAATGTTGCAGAGGGTAGAGGCCAGAATAGATTCCATGGAGAGAAGACAGCCCAGAGATCCCGAGGACATCAGTGAACCTGAGACGGAAGAAGCAGAAGAAAATGTTGAAATTCCTCCTGACATGAGGCTCCTTAGAACTGTTCTGGGGTCTACAGTTAAGCCCAAGATTGAAGCATCGAGTTATGCAGGGGGACTGAATCCAGAAGAACTAGTAGACTGGATCAATGAATTGAACAAGTGCTTCGATTATGAAGAAATAAGTGAAGATAAGAAGGTCAAGTTTGCAGTAACAAAGCTAAAAGGGCATGCTGCACTTTGGTGGGATGGAGTGCAGGCAGAGAGGAGGAGAGTTGGCAAGAAACCTATTAAAAGCTGGACCAGAATGGTGGCCAAATTGAAAGGTAAATTCTTGCCTAGTGATTACCAAATGACATTGTATAAACAAATGCAGAACCTGAGACAGAGGTTGCTTACAGTAAAAGAGTACACAGAGGAATTCTACAGAGTAAGCATAAGGGCTGGGCAATTCCAAGACACACCTAAGAAGACTGCCAGATATGTGAATGGTCTCAAGCTGGAGATCCAAGATGAGATTGGTCTCCTGTCTCCTAAGACAGTGGAAGAGGCCTACCAGATGGCCTTGAAAGCAGAGGAGAAACTCCTGAGGAAACAGTCTGCCAAGAAGAGAGGTACTTTCCGAGGGAAGGGAAGTCAGGGTGGTAGAGGAAAGCCTGCTACACCCAGGGATGGAGCTAATAGTAGCTCACCTCAGAATTCATCTACAGAGGATGATGCAAGGGCTAGAAGGGGTTCTTACAGAGGAAAAGGAAGAGGAGGTAGAGACAGAGGCAGAGGTAGAGAATTGAGGTGTTATAGATGTCAGCAAGTGGGACACAAGCACTATGAATGTCCAGAGAATGTGGGTGTTGGTCCAAGGAATGTTGTTGTTGCCCAGACTGGAGAAGAGGCAGAGATTGAAGAAGAAATTCTTCCAGAGAGGGGAGAATCCTTGGTGGTGAATAAGGTCATGTTGAAGCAAGCCAAAGAGGTCACTGAGCCTGCACAAAGAAAGACTTTGTTTAGGAGCATATGCAAAGTCCAAGGGAAATGTTGCCAGCTAGTCATTGATAGTGGCAGCACAGACAATCTGGTTTCCACTGAGGTAATAGAGAAGTTGAAGTTGAAGACAAGGGAGCATCCAACTCCCTACAGGGTGTCCTGGCTGCACAAAGGGCACCAATTGGTTGTAAAAGAACAGTGTGAGATAGAGTTGCAAATGGGAAAATATAAAGATAAGGTCCTGTGTGATGTAATGCCCATGGATGTGTGTCATATACTGCTGGGTAGACCTTGGCAGTTTGACAGAGCAGCAGTGCATGATGGCAAGAAGAACACTTACAAGTTCTTCAAAGATGGGGTACATCATACGTTGATTCCCATGGAAGAAGGAGAGCCATCCAGTAGAGTGATTGATCCAAAGACCTTGTTGCTGAGCGGGAAAGAATATCTGCAGCAGATAGAAGAAGAAGAGGTAAGCTTTGCTTTAGTTTGCAAGCCTAAAGTAGTTCTTACTTCTACAAATATTTCTGATTTACCAGTAGAAATCCAAGAGATGTTAGATGATTACTGTGACATTGTTGTGGATGATTTACCTGATGAGCTGCCACCTGTGAGAAAGATCAGCCATCAGATAGATTTTATCCCTGGTTCAAATCTGCCAAATAAGGTAGCCTACATAATGACTCCCAAGGAAAATGAGGAAATCAGGAGACAAGTACAGGAGTTGGTGGACAAGGGGTTGATCAGAGAAAGTTTGAGTCCATGTGCAGTACCAGCAGTATTAAGCCCAAAGAAAGATGGAGGCTGGAGGATGTGTACTGATTCCAGAGCAATCAATAAGATCACAATCAGGTATAGATTCCCTTTGCCCAGAGTTGAGGACTTAATGGATTGTTTGAGTGGTGCTAAATATTTCTCAAAGATAGATTTGAAAAGTGGATACCATCAGATTAGAATAAGAGAGGGTGATGAGTGGAAAACTGCCTTTAAAACAAATGAAGGACTGTATGAATGGATGGTAATGCCTTTTGGGTTGTCAAATGCACCTAGTAATTTTATGAGACTTATGAATCAAGTATTGAAAGAATTCATTGGTAAATTTGTGATAGTATATCTGGATGATATATTAGTTTACAGCAGAACTAGAGAAGAACATTTAAGGCATCTTAATCATGTCTTGAAGAAGCTGCACCAAGAGAAACTGCTGATAAATTTGAAGAAATGCTCATTCATGAAGGAAGAGCTGGTGTATTTGGGGTTTGTTGTTTCTGCAGAAGGATTGAAGATGGACCCAGAAAAGGTTAAGGCAATTGTGGAGTGGCCTTCACCCAGGAATGTTTTTGAGGTAAGAAGTTTCCATGGACTTGCTAGTTTTTACAGAAAGTTTATAAGAAACTTCAGTAAGATCAATGCACCCATAATTGAAACAATAAAGAAGAGCAAACAACCATTTAAGTGGACTGCTGAAGCAGAAAGAAACTTTAAAGTTTTGAAGCAAAAGATAACGGAGAAGCCTGTTTTGATTCTGCCTGATTTTACTAAACCATTTCAAGTAAAGTGTGATGCCAGTGGAGAGGCCATTGGAGTTGTGTTGAGTCAGGATGATAGGCCTGTAGCCTATTACAGTGAAAAGCTAAATGACACCAGAAGAAAGTATTCCTCTTATGAGAAGGAATTCTATGCAATTGTTCAGGCACTGAAGAAGTGGAGACATTATTTGATGTCTAGGGAGTTTGTATTGTATTCTGACAATCATGCTTTGTAGTATCTTGTACAATAGCCCAAGTTGAAACATAAGCATGCTAAATGGGTTGAGTGTCTCCAAAGTTTTAATTTTGTTTTGAAACATATAAGTGGCCAAGCCAATAAAGTAGTTGATGCTTTGAGTAGGAGGCACATGCTTGTTCAAGAAACTAATTTTGAAGTTGCAGGATTTGATTTTCTCAAGGAATTGTATAAAACAGATCCAGATTTTAAAGAAGCATTTGAGGCATGTAGTAACCCTGTCTTAACAGATAGAAGCCAGTGGCTGGATTATTTCCTACAGGAGGACTTACTATTCAAAAGAAGCCAACTGTGTGTACCAAAATGTTCCATGAGAGAAAATTTGATCAAGGATAAGCATAGTGGTGGACTTGCTGGACACTTTGGTACTGATAAGACTTATGAGAAGCTGAGTCACTTTTATTTCTGGCCCAAGATGAGGACAGAAGTGGATAAGTTTGTGAAGAACTGCAAAATCTGTCAGTATGCTAAAGGAAGGAGCCAGAATACAGGATTATACACTCCCTTACCTATTCCAGACAGGCCTTGGGACATGGTGAGTATGGATTTTGTTCTAGGATTGCCCAAGACTCAGAGAGGGAATGATGCAGTATTTGTTGTAGTGGACAGATTCTCCAAAATGGCACATTTTATTCCATGTTATAAAACTAGTGATGCCACCCATGTTGCTAACTTGTTCTTCAAAGAAGTTGTTAGATTACATGGGTTGCCCAAGAGTATTGTTTCAGATAGAGACACCAGATTTGTGGGGCACTTTTGGAGGACACTGTGGAAGAAACTTGGTACTAAACTAAGTTTTAGCTCAGCTTATCATCCTCAGACTGATGGACAAGCTGAGGTGGTGAATAGGAGTCTGGGAAATTTGTTGAGAAATATTGCCGGAGAGCATCCCAAGCAGTGGGATCATATTTTTCCCCAGGCAAAATATGCATATAATGACTCACCAAATAGGAGCACAAGGCAGAGCCCATTCCACATTGTTTGTGGAATGCACCCCAGAGGAATATCAGAGTTAAGAGATATGGGAAAGGCAGAACTGAGAAGTGCAGATGGTGAGGAATTTGCTTCAGAGATCCAGGCCATACATGAACAAGTGAAACAACAAATACAAGGTAGCAACATCAAATATAAAAACAGAGCAAACTTGAGCAGAAAGGAAGTTCATTTTGAAGTAGGAGATTAGGTTCTGGCACACTTGAGGAAGGAGAGATTCCCAAAGAAGCAGTACAATAAATTGAAGTTCAAAAATATTGGGCCATGCAATATACTTATGAAGTTTTATGCAAATGCTTATGAGATTGAATTACTTCCTAATGTTGGAATATCTCCCATTTTTAATGTTGCAGATTTGTACAAGTATGAGGACAATGGTGCAGAAGAAAGAACAGCAGACAAGGAACAGATTGAGTGGAGAGAGCAGCTACCTCCAGCACAGCCATTGCAACCAGAGAAAATATTGGATAAAAGACCATTCAGAAGGACCAGAGGACAAGAGTACTTTTAGTACTTGATCAAATGGAAGGAAAAGCCAGAGGAAGATGCCACTTGGATGACTGAAGAAATGTTGCGGAAGATAGGAAAATCAGTGGGAGAACTCATGGACAGGAGTCCATGAAGAAGATTGCCCTCGGGAGTCTGATGCAGGGGCATTAGACACTAGCTAGTAATGTAGGAGTTTTGTCCACATGTTGTGGCTAGGAGGGTTTGAAAATAGTCGAGTTGTTACAGCTAGGTGTCAATACCTTAGCTGATTGTATTATTAGATCAGTTAGAGTCGTAGAAGTCGAATAGCTCGGTTAGTCTAGCTGTCATATTCCAGTTAGTTGAATTATTAGGTTGTTGATTTCCTAAAACGGTCCTCTCAGAGGAACCAAAGAGTCATATGTTATTTTATAAAATTGTAATCCCTCCGATGTAGGAAAAAAAAAGAGAGATTTTTGCACTAAACTCTGTGTATGGAGCAATTGCTTCCAGTTGAATAAAGATCAAGTTTTGTTGTTTTCCAAACTGCCTGTATTTATAATTGTGAAGAATTGGTTAACTGTGAGGCAATTGTGTAGTGGTAATTCCGTTCCCTGTCCTTGAATTCCCTTAATTTATCCGAATAAACCTTGTTAAATCTAAGCTACCCGCAGGCGGGTCTGTGTAGAAGAAGTGTGGCCATGGACACTGTTTAAATTGGTAGATTTCCCGCTTTATAAAGAAATAGAGGTGTTGCTTTCGAACTGGAACCGTGGTCTTGACGCGAGTTGAATGGACAAAACAAATAACGTAACCCCGCATTAACCCTGGTCAATCCCTGTAGCAAAACCGCGAGGGGTTTTGAAAGGCGGATTGCCCCATATCGCACCACCTTCGCAGGGAAGGCAGTATTTCCCGAATTGAAGCGATTCCACAGAGCCTTTGACGCGTGGCATTGGGCAGAAGTACAAAATCGCCTTTCCGTATTCTCGTCGCGCGTTAAAATCCGACACTGGGAGCTGAGTGATATCGACGAGAGCCGTTGATCTGGCGTAGGGTCATCAGACGGTGGTCGAGCAACGAAGATGCATGGGATTTAACCTAAGGTACGGGCAAACATTTGATTGGCTATTGGACGTAGAGGTGGGCCCAAAGCGAGAGTTCTATTGTAAAGTCTGATTTACAAAGCGTGGAGTATTAACATAAGTTTGGAAGATTAATATAAGGTTCTGAAAAGCATACTTTAAGGTTCGGGAATATAAATTAAAGTTTAAACATTGTGGATAGTATTATTTATCAAATTCTACAAATTTGATAAATTAATAAACCACGTGGAGCACGGGAAAAGGGACAGAGCCACGTCACTGATTTACCAGCTCTCCGTAGGCGGACCTTCCAGCATTGTCGCGTCAGAAACCAATGTGGGTGAGAAGAAGACGAATGTGTAGCCAACTAACACAGTCAAAACCTTTACAGAGATAAATTTTTAGAATAACTACTCTTATACGCCATTGTTTGAGATTGTGGAAGCCTTCCTAATCCACACCAATGGCCTCGTGAATTTTTCTGCCTTCCAGAAAGGCAGACTTCCTTAGAGATAGATTTGGAAAATATGTGTTTGATCTGAAGAGCTAGGGTTTTGGATATAATTTTGTAAATTCAATTACATATCGAGATAGGGTGGAAGTCATCAAAAGAGGATGGGTAATCAGATTTGGAGATTATATCAAGGAAAGTGGATTTGAAGGAGGCAGGGATATGACCAGTGGATATGGAGTATTCAATGACTCTTAGGAGATCATCACCAAAGAGCTCAAAAAAGCCCAAAAGAATTTAACTATCCAACCATTTCACCCCTGGCTCTTGTCGTTTTGAAAGCCACTTAAATCATTCTTGATCTCTTCAGTAGTTAAGGGTTCCATCAACATCTCGTTGTCATCTGGTGTCATGTACCTAGGGAGGAATAAGGGTAATTTGATCGCCTCATCTTTAAAGGCCCTTTGGGGATCTTTGAAAAGAGAAATGAAATGAATGGTCCCCATTAAAGTAAGATTCTCGAAGGAGAAGGTTGTGTTCCCTTCTAGGTCCCTAAGATTCCATATGGTATTGCTCATCTTCCTCCCTTTGGTGTAATTTTGAAAGAATTTAATGTTCTCGTCCCCTTCCTCCAACCAGATGGCTCAACTCTTGAGTCTCCAAGTTTCCTCTATGTCCGCCAGGATTTTTTTCTTCCTCCCTTCCAATTGGGTTAGGAGTGTTTTTGATTCAATTGTGTCATAACCTTCTTAAGGGCCTTTTGATATATCTTTTGGATCTGCTTCCACTTCACAAATATCCTGAGAATCCATTTTCATTTTTTCCACCGATCATTTTATAGTGGCTTTCTTCATATATTTGAGATTTTGAGCAAATTGTCTTCCCACTGACTCATTCGATAGAGAGTCGAAAGGTCTCCATGTTTCTTTTAGTAGCTCGGTGAAGCTCCCATCTATAAGCCAGATCAGGTTAAATTTGAATGGACTAGGAGGTTTCTTCCCCGAGTCTTTGATTTCCAGGAAGATTTTGGAGTGGTACGAGCCTCCACCTTCTCCAATCCATTTCCTAATAAGAGGGAGGTTATTGACCAACGTCTTGGTCAGTACGAAATAGTAAATGCTTTTTGAAATATGATCCTCCCCTGTTCTTTTGTTGCACTAAGAAGGTTTGAGATTAATAGGATCAATGTTGATGTTGTTTTGATCTCAAATAAAACAGGAGAAAAAATCCATATTTGGATCAACTTAAGCTCTAGGCCCCTAGCTCTCCGCTTCGCCAATAGAGAAATTCAAATCCCCACCAATGATGAGGTTAACTTCCACCATGCAAGATTTATGGGATAAAGAATCTAAGAAGGGGATTTTTTTGGGGGGGATTCATATATATTGAGGAAAAGGAGCTCATGATTGAGCTCCATAGATTTAAAATTAAGATTAATGACCAAGTCCATCCCCCAAAAGCTTAGTGAATTAATAAACCAAGGATTCCATCTTATCACTTGGCCCCCTGAGCTTACTCTAGGATTGACACAAATGAAGTTCCATCTAGGTAAATTCCTTTGTAGAATGTTAGAGATGAGGTCTCTGACTCCTAGAGTTTCTTGAAGAAGAAGAATTACAACTCCCTCCCGGTCCACGATTTATCGTTGAGCTTATTTTTTGTGGGGCTGGCCAAGCGCCTAAAGTTTAGGGAGAGGATGATCATTTGGAGACTCCCTTGGGGGAAATCACTACTCTAAGTGCCCCATCAATTGAGATTTGTCACCCTAATGGCATATTGACTAGGTTTATGTTCTAGGCATGAACAATTTTGGGTCGACAACCTTTGCCTTTAGTAATAGATATGTCATGGGGATTGTAGATGAGGCCCCTGGAAGGGAGAGGAGGGTTAGATTAGCGCGACCAAAAAAATATCGGGGTTCATATGAGCCTGATAGAGAAGAGGAATCAATAGATGTGTGAGGGGCTGGAAAAACTTCTGGATTGGGAAGAATAGGGAAGGAAAAATCTACAAAGATTAGGGTCAGGTGTGGAGTGGAAGGAACAAAAAATGTTATAACCCCAGACAGATCCCAACTAGAAACATAATCCCTAGAATAAGGAGATGAATAACCCAAATAAACCAAGGGTTAAGGGAAAGGAAAAGTACCCGAGAGTGATACTTGGTTCCTGGCAGAGGTAACACTATCCTGGATTATAGTCATGATTGGAAGCCTATGTTGCTGCTTTTGCAAGTACAACTATGTCGTCTATTCTGGTGGAGATGCCAAAGGGGAGACCAAAATTGCATCCTCTAATTCAAAAATAGGTGTATAGTGTGGGATGGGATCTTATACCATAGGGGCCAGTTCTCCTTGTGGGCCTTGATAGGCTTTCCTTGAGAATTTCCTACCAATGAAGAGTAACATGCATTGACAAGCATTGTGACCATACCGATGACAACGTCTACTCTTGAAGGGGATACACTTGTAGTATAAATTCTACTTATATTTTGTTCCTTTTTATGTTATTTCACATTCTCCCCATAAGCCCGCCTGATCATCCAACAACACCAAAACCCTTGCTACCTTCCATTATTTTGCCTGCAAGAAGGTCAGATCTACATCCATGAGCTCACCTAGGTTCGACCTAATTGCAGTGAGAGCACTTTTTATCCAGAAGATCATTGGTAAACTTGGTATGAAAATACATACAGGGACTTTATCCTTCTTTCTTTGTTGGGGTCGAAAAGGTGGTTCCATATTTTGAGAAGAAAGGGGGTAGAGTCAATATCCTAGGGTTTAGAAAGGGCCCAAGAAGTGGCCCCCTTATCCACAAATATAAATGCAAACCATCATTTGACTAGTGTGTGGGTTTTTGGAAACTGTTTCATGTGATATCCCCATTCTTTCTTCACCCTTTCCTCCAACGTGGCTTAACTGAAGCGTCATCCCCTAGCATGGGCGACCAGGGTGTGCTCAGAAATATGGAGCACTTGATTGATTTATATATCTTCCCCGAGCACCATGGATTTCAATCCCAAAAGATGTTTGACTAATGGATGGGATTTCCTTTTGGGAGCACTTGTAGGTGTTGGGGGGTTGGGAGAGGGATTCAAAGGGAGAGGTTCATATCCCTATTTGATACCATAGGGTGGATCAATGAAATAGATGATTGGGTCATTAGAGGATGAGGGGAAAGAAAAAGGGAAGGAGCAGGTCGAGAGAAAGGGTTCCAAAAGGCAGAGAGGATCAAGAAACTGAGAAGATGAGGTACCAACACTCACCTGGTTAAAAAATGAACCAAATGAAAGGAGGAGGGTCTGCTGAAACCCCATATTGATAGAGGTCAGAGAGAGGGGAGGGCCATGTGAGGGGGGGATTGAAATGAGGAGGGTTCCGGATTCAGTGAAGAGGGGAAACTAAGACGTCTGACCAAAGAAACTCGCAGACACTTTGTCTTCCGAAAAGAACCAGATAGAGGGGTGGCATGCATGAATAAGGATACCATGATCCATTGAATAGTAATTGTCAAGGAAAAACCCCTCTGATTGTGAAATTTTTTGAAAAGGATCTTCAACTTCATACATAGAAGAGAATTGGGTAGATCCAAACTTACCATAAGGAGAGGCATGGAAGGGAACTATGAACTGGCTGACTTCGGGGTTGGAGGTGCCCGAGGGAAGAATTGATCCAACAACATCCTCCAATATATATTTCGAGCATGTTCCCGTCACCAATTGACCATCCAAATTTTTGTAAGAAAAATATTATTTAATAAAGGCACAATCTTATTTATAGATAAAATGGTCATTTTCACCAGAATCTAACTATACAATTTCAAGAACATTATGATTTTTTGTTATTTAAAATACATTTTTGAAAGCATAAATGGGTTAAGTGCCTTGAAAAAACCCTGGAGAGCTCAAATTCTATAGTTTAAACTATTTAAACTCAAGTTTTTAAAAATTTGTGTCAATTTTGGTTAGAATTAACTAGAAAAAATGCCTTAGAAAATGTCATTTCTTATATTAGTTAGACTAAGTGTTTAATAAATATAGTCACTTTAAAATTAAATTTCTTCATAGAAAAACAATGCATAATTTATTCATCATAGAGGAAAACATTACATTTTTCATATGTATTTCCACATTATAGAACATTAGAACCTAGGAAAAAAGCATTTGCAGCAGAAATAATACAGAAGGGATGACAAGGAAGACATGGAAAAACCCAAAAATATAGACTAAATCAACCCAAGGGCCATACATACAAACCCCAAATGGGCAACCAACATTACAAGGTAGGGAAAAAAACTAACAATTTTTTTCCAAAAATAAATAAATAAATATGAAAAAGTCTGCCAAAAAAACCATGACGGGGAATAGGCCTCCTCCATAGCCACAATATCAAGCCCAAAAATGAGCAGAATGAAACAAATCCACAAGGCTCTGAGTGAAACTGATGGATATGCCAAACCATCACACACGAACCAACACGACGACAAGGAAAACCCCGGGCGGCAGGAAACGGGCCAGGAGACCCAGTAGGAAGCCAATGGTGACTCCAAAAACCCCATAACTGGAGCAACATTGCAGGCTAGATAATGATGTCGAGAAAAAATATGGTGGCAATCAAAACCCCATGCAAACTCGACATAAGCCTAAATCACACCACAAAAATCTACGCAGAGAAAGAAGTTGTATAAAAATGACGACGCCTATTAAGGAAAAATAAGAAAACCTCTGAATTCATGGACAAGGAGGCAAGAACCAAGGGGATCGAGGAAGATAGGGTTTTATCTCTCCTACCCCCACTCCCTCAACTCCTTTTTTTTTCCAAGGAAAAAATTGTAATTTCATTAATGAAAATAAAATTACATGTTGCATCAGCTGAGAAAATGACCAACAGCTAGCCGTGACTGGTGTTCAAAGTTCATACAAGAGATCAATAATATATAAATGAGGAGAAAAAACTAAGTTTTTCTCCCTTTATTTTTTTCTACCTTTCTCCATGCTCCTTGAGATGACGGGGGGGAGACAAGGGAGAGCTAATTTTCAGCTATAGCTGCTCCATTTTCCTTGTCCGAGTCAAGGGTGTCTAATAAGTGATGTCATTTATTCCCACCAATGTCTGTCACGACTGGTTCCTTTGCGGGTGTATCCCCAAGGTTATTTTTCTTGTGCATCTAGGACTATTGTTGACTAATTGTTCCCGTTGGGAGTGGGTTCTTTCGATTCTTCTTCTATCTCCTCCTCTAGATCACAAGGAGGAAGTTCCCATCCTTTGGGTGCCCCGCCTTCTTCTTTCTCGGTTATCTCTTTTTGCTTAAGGACAGGTATTTTGCAGGTGGCCGGTTTGCCTACAAATTATGTATCTAAAGGCGATGTTTTCATAGTCTAGGTGTTGTATCCATTTTTGTTGTTTATGTACCAACTAAATGTTTTCTGGTAGTCCTTTGCTAATATCAACTTCCACACAAATACGTGTGAAAGTGTAGATTCTCTCCTCCAATCACTGTGTATCTGTTTTGATGTATTGCCCAATGATGTTCCCTATGCCTTCAAGGACATAGTCATTCTAGAAATTTAGGGGGAGGTTGTACAACCTAACCCAAACTAGCATTATGGAAACTACCATAGTGTTTGCATCAAAATCTGAGAACCATGGGGTGATGTAAAGTCCCGTAGATCCCAAAAACCACAGTCCCTCCTGGAGTATGTAGTCTCTGATTTCCGAGCTTTGAAATTTAACTATGAAGAAACCTTTGGAACAGAGATGTATTTCACATTCCATGGTCCATTTTGTGAGTATCCAATGAAAGAGGTCCATTGGTTTGGGCCAAAAACTATTGAATCGGCATATAATTGTTTGGGCTTCATATGTGTTGCGATGTTCGTCAATCTTAGGAATGTCTATGGCCAGTTCAGGTGCATGAATCAGTTACTCTACTATGTAAGGGCTAGGGGCGTTGCCCACTGGTTCTGTAGGGGCGGTTGCTTTTTTATTCCCCTGTAGTATGTTCTTGAAGGAGGGCCTTGCTTTATTGTTTTGAGGTGTTGCCTCCCCCTGCTCCACCAAGGCTTTTGGATTTGCCTTGTTCCCATGTTCCTCCTCCTCTCAGCCGTAGGTTGAGGATAATGGTTGAGCCTGAAGTTATGGAGTATTCCTTTACGGATCTGTAGTCTTGAAGTATTCTGCCTTAATAAATCAGTGATTGTAGATGATTTGGGTATCCTTGAGATTATTTGATTTTCCGTTTTAGATTTATCACCTTCTCTGTGTCATCTATCCACAGTACTATATTTTTCCCCATAGGGGTGCTAATAAAATTTTGAAAACTATTTGAGTTTACCTGATGCGTGGTTTCTGTTTCCCTTTTGTTTTCTCCCACCAGTGTCGTTTATGGGTGCTTCTACAATGGGGTGTTTGTTTTGTGTTAGTGGATCCCATGCGAAAACAGGTCATATCCGCCAAGAAATATGGCATCTTCTACTGTCTGGAGGCAAAAAATGTTGAACCGATGGCTGCCACATTCCGAAGGTGGGTAGAGGCCAGTAAAAATAGGAGGCAAGGCACCCAAAAATATCTTAAGGTGTTGTTGGTTGAGTGGTCTGCGAACAATATGACCCTTTGTAAGCACATTTCCCGGGAAATAATCTTGTTTTCTTCCTGGTCTTCCAGCCGCCGACGAGTGCCTTAGTCAAGTCTCGTTTCTTCGATAACCTTGTCCCCGTAAACCCCCTTTTCCTTTGTTTGCAGTTTCCCATTTTCTGGGGCTGAAAGTTCACAGGGTTTTCGTTCGAGGTTCTAGGGGCTTTGAGGCATTCCTGAACCCATGGTAGTAGTAGTTGATGGGGATTCGAGGGTCGGCGTCTTTGGGCGTTGTGAACTCCGAGCACCATACACTGCAAATAGCTCACGCTTGTCCGCATTTCGTAAGTTGCCTACGCTTGGGGCCAAAAAACCTCAATCCATGTTCTAGATTCCCATTTAATGCGCGCTTGTGAGGGACCACCGCAGCGCTGCAAGGGAGCCCTTACCTGCAAACCCTAGCGTTGTTCTCCATTTTTTCTCCAACCTAGATGTTTCAATATAGAGGATTGTTGTCTCTTGTAGGTTGGTCTCCCTCAACTCCTATTCAGTATTAATCACTTTAAAATTAATTAATTATCTTAAAATTATAATAATAATGAAAAACAAACTTTTCTGAAAAATCTATAAAATATGTACACAATATTGTTTCCTTATCTATAATTATAGTAATAAATAATTAAGTATATATATATATATATATATATATATATATATATATATATATATATATATAAACATTTTATTGTGAGTTTAAGCTGTATTTCCTTAAAACATCTTGCAAACCACATACATCCATTATTCTTCATCAGGTTATAGGTCTTCCGATAGGTGGTATCCATCTGCCTAACAAGAAACTAAATATTTTTTACCACTTCTGAATGGAATAATTAATCCAAAATTCAAGTATCAATATTTCTAACATGACTAAACTATCTATGCATGAACTGCAAAAATAAAAAGTGAAGTTAATCATGTTCATTCAAATGTCTAAATGATCCAAGATCTTTTAACTTAAAGGACACATTCAAAATTGCATATAACAAAGCATATTAACCAAATAACTTAAACTACATGAAAAGAAGTGGAAAAACATAAGAAAACATGAGATCAAAGACACAATGATTTGATTACGGAGTTCACCCAATGTGGGTTGCATCTCTGAGCCCTGCTCAACAATGGGGAGGCATTCTTTCATTAAGGGGCATCAAAGAAATCAGTTTCAAGCAACTTTGAAAAAATGACCCTTACACCTCCAATTTGGATGATGACTTGAAAATGGAGAGCTCAATTGGAGAAACGAATGTCACCACTATATTTTTTTCGTGAAATCATGCAAAATTGACTATAAATTTGTCCAATATTGACTTTGGCACCTCTGGGCATCTAAGGGAATCTTTTCAGCATCTTATTGATACCCTTGGTCAGGGTTCCACACCCCTGGATCGCTCAGGGTTCTGTCGCTCCTTGACTGCTCTTTCTGGTCGAATGAATTGATTGAGCTCTTATATATTTTTCTCAGGCATATATACCAACGTGGACAGTTTGGTCTATTAGCGAAAGCGCTAATTTGGGAGGGGGGAGGCTAAGGTTCCAACCCCATGGCCTTCCCCAAATGGCATGCTTGTTTTGAAGTATGGTTTTGGGGCTGCCCGGGAGGTGGTCTGGCTAGACTAACTGAGCGGGTTCAAGCCCCGCCGAACCTGGTGGTCATAACATGTGGCGCGAGGTGTGTGTGACGGGTCTGCCTCTGGCGTCCCACCCACATATTATAGCATATAATTTTTTTATGTTTATGTTTGATGTGGGGTGTGTCGTGGGTGGCGACCCGCCACCCCAATTTCAATTTTATATATTATATATAATAACCATGTGATAGGGTGGCAGTATCCCACGCTAATTATAATTTTATTTTATTTTTGTATTTTATAACACAATAGCCAATTTTTATCTGCCGAAAAATAATGGATATTAGGAAAACTAAGTAGGTGGAAAATTTTCCCGTTCCGGTGGACGAATTTTGTGCACCGGGATGCTGCCAAATTGTTGCCTCGTTAAGTCTGCCACTTGGCCAGAACTTTGACCAGCTATAACTTGAGCATGCGAACTCAGATTTGAGCGTCGTTCGCACTGTTGGAATCAAGACGAGGACGATCTGGTCCTGGCTTCACTTACATCTGATGACTTTTATTTTTGAGCTATTTTCAATGCCACTTGTATTTCTGGATCATCCTATATCATTCCTCCCCACTGAGGAGCTTTTGGTCCTCCAAAAGCATGACCACATCCTGCACACTTCCTTTGTCCTTATCAAGCCACACTTTCAACATTTGCATTTCATGCAAATCTAGTACATTCTTTGTAATCACATACAAAACCACACATGACTCAAACAACCCCATACTTGCCAAGGGTTTATAACACCCATTCTTTGTTCAAGTTTACATCATAATAGAAATCAATATCACGGTTATCAATCAAAGGCCAAAACATCATCATTGCTTTAATAAGCGATGGAATACACATCATCACTTGTACATTGATATCACAACGCATGATTTACAAACTATGGCCATGACAAGCAACTATACCTAGTAAACCATCTCTTACTCAACAAAGTGAATGGGTCATCTTTTTGTGGAGGATTTGCTTGTTGAATATATTCACCAGTTGGTTTCTTCATAGGTGCTTTATGGGCATG
This sequence comes from Pinus albicaulis, assembly GCA_034641835.2. Classification (NCBI taxonomy): domain Eukaryota; kingdom Viridiplantae; phylum Streptophyta; class Pinopsida; order Pinales; family Pinaceae; genus Pinus; species Pinus albicaulis. The sequence continues at coordinate 364,569,990 of CM076584.1, forward strand.
GAGTGTCTAACACATGGATTTCTGGTGTGCATCCTTGTTGCACTAACTACAATGATTCTTTCTCATCCAATCTTCCTAGATTGTCTTGGAACACTTTTTCATGGTGTGCCTCTGATAAGTGCCCATGGAATCCTCACTATCATTGGAATGCAATGAGGTGCTTTCACCATTTGTTGTTGGTTGGTAACTGGTCGTATTGGAGCATTCCCCAACTTCCTTCCCGACGTATCCAAGTCCTGCATAACGAGGAAATTCCTCCACATTGATGAGATTCACAATGCCTTGGCCATTAATGCTAAGGCCCTTTCCTTGATACCCCAATTTATTTAACAATTTTGATCCAATTATTGTATTATGTCTCTCAAAAGCAGCGAAATCATCATCATAAAAAGTACATGAAATTAAAGAATCACTTTTTACCTCAGGCTTGTTATGCTGCAACTTTTCGAAGGCCTCCTCCTTGGCTTGTAACTGATGTTGCAACCTGTGTTTCTCCTTCTCTGATTCTTTTAGGAGTCTCCTTATTTCAACATTCTCCTCCTGAATGCTTTTGTTGATTTCTTCGAGTTCTTGGAGCCATGTCACATTTGGTGCCCTTTTCATCTTTGGTACAACATTTGCTGAAATCTTTATCTCATCGCCTGAATCAGAATGCAAGTCGATGGGTCTATCTGCTGCAATAACAAGAGCTACAATCTTAATTTCATCGCTTGAATATGATCCCAGGTCAATTGGTCCACTGCATGTAAATCCCGCAACTATGATCTTCTCATCCTCCTATGATTCAAATACTTGGTCTTGTTGCACGGTTGCAATTTTCTTATGCTTCTCTTTTATGTCGATCTTCTTAGGTCTCAATTCTGGATGTAATTTCCAGAAATTCTCCTCATCATGCCCTTCTTTATCACAATGAGAACAAGAGTGATTCGCTATTATTCTCTTAGTTGTTGCTTCCCTCTTTGGGAGTTCATCTTTTTCATGCTTCCCCCTGTTTTCAATATGCACAACATTCACACTAGATTCATCAAGAGTTTTAGGTTAAAATAATAATAATGAATGACTCAAATAACTATGCAAAGAGCTGATATATTTCATTAATGTATCAGGGGTGTCTAGTGGAAAATTCAGTGCTAGTGCTTATTTCCTAAACTTCTCTATAAAATTCTGAACATTTTGACCTTTACCTTGTTTCAAATGTTGCTATTCCATCATGGCTTTCCGTCTATAACCCAATGGGTAAAGTTGTCCCCTTAAAACAGAAATGAAATCAAACCAAGACGAAAGAAGTTTATGACTATTCTTACCCCCTTGTTGCAACTTTCCTTCCCACCAAACGAGACCAGTGCCACTCAAAAGAAGGGATGATGGTTGGATATTGGCTTCATCCTCTTTGATTTATTATATGTGGAAATACACTTCAACATGTATTATCCAGTTATATTTATTTTCTGCATTAGGTTCTCCGCTAAATATAGGTAAATCAAACTTGACATCCATCTTGGAAAAGGTATTTTTAGATGCATTTCTCTGATTCATGTTAGAATGATGAGAGGAGGAAGAAGAATAACTTTCACTAGAGGAAGGAGAAGGAGGAGGATCTCCTCCTCCACCTTCATGGTGTACTGATGCATGATCCTCGGGCTCTTTATTCTCATGCTTTCTTCTCTTCTCATATTCTGCAAATAGCTTTTATAATTTGTCTGCCATGTTGAAGAAGATCTTGCGATAATTTCACTCTTCTTCATCTCATGCATCATTATTTGCCATGTTCCGTCTTCATGGTGCACACCCCGCTTTGGGATCAAAGGATTTGGGTTTTCCTTCACCTCTTTGGAGCTTGTTCCTGGTTAGCATTCACTCATGGACCTCGCATCAAGAAGATATGCTCTGCTACCAAACTTGATCCAAGATCTTTTAACTTCAAGGATGCATTCATAATTGCATATAATAGAGCATATAAACCAAGTAACTTAAACTACATGAAAAGAATTGGAAAAACATAAGAAAACATGAGATAAAAGACACAATGATTTCGATTACGGAGTTCACCCAATGTGGGCTGCATCTTTAGGCCCTGCTCAACAGTGGGGAGGCCTTCTATCATTAAGTGGCATCAAAGAAATCAATTACAAACAACTTTAAAAAAATAACCCTTATGCCTCCAATTCATATGATGGGTTGAAAATGGAGAGCTCAACAGCAGAAAAAAACATCACCACTGGATTCGTATCACGAAATAATGCAAAATAGATTATAAATTTGTCCAATTTTGACTCTAGCACCTATGGCCCTCTAAGGGAATATTTTCAGCATCTAATTGATACCCTCACAGAGGGTTCCACACCCCTTGGTCGCTCAGGGTTCCGTCGCTCCTCCACCGCTCTGCCTGGTCGAATGAATTGATTGAGCTCTTATATATGTGTGTGTGTGTGTGTGTGTGTGTGTGTGTGTGGATATATATATTTATTTACGTTTTTGGGGCCGACCAGACTGCCCAGGCGAGTTCAAGCCCCCTGACCCCAATGGTCATAACATGTGGTGCGGGGTGTGTGTGGTGGGGGTGGCGGCCTACCACCCCGATTTAAATTTTAGATATTATATATAATAACCATGTGGCAGGGGTGGCAGTCCACCACCCTAATTATAATTTTGTTTTGTTTTTTATAACACAACAGTCAATTTTTATCTTCCGAAAAATAAGGGATATTAGGAAAATTAAGTAGGCGAAAATTTTGCCCGTTATGATGCCCAAATTACATATGCTAGGATGATGCCAAATTTTTGCCTCATTAATTCTGCCACTTGGCCAAGTTTGACCAGAAATTTGACCAACTATAACTTGAGCATATGAACTCGGATTTGAGTGTCGTTCACACCGTTGGAATAAGGATGACAAGCACTAAGATCTGGTCTTGGTTTTGATTCCATTTGATGACTTTTATTTTGAGATATTTTCAAGGCCACTTGTGTTTCTGGAACCTCCCATATCACTAAATAGCTAGAAGGAACATTATCTTGAGCACTCGATCTAGGAGGATCCTAAGAAGATAGTTTAAACTGAAGGTGGAGTTCAATATGGGCCAACCTATCTTCAATTATGTCTAGGCAGTAATTTTGGATATGCTGGTATCTCTTAGCATCTTCCAAGCATGAAGTACATTGTATCTCTCAACTTTCTTGTCCATGAGAATCCTATCAAGTAGAGTCTTCATTTTCCAATAGAGAGTTGGTGCTCCAAAGTAGTGCTTCATTAGACCTTGGGTGTTCTCTAGGTCAGGAATCCACCCGGCTATACAATCCATGACTATGAGTCAGAAAAGACCTGGCACTCATTGAAAACACGAGAATCCAAGTTGTGGATTTCATTATGAGTATTCAGAGGGAATACTACATGGTAGACGTCAATAGCTTCCTGAGCTTGATGATGGGCTCTATTGCATCCTTGTTGTTTATGAGCTCCTCCCCCACACCTACTACACATCCTCTATCTTTCCATACTCTACTAGTTATAATAACACTAAGGAATGAGGCTCATAACTCCCTACCTTCAGGTAGAGAGGGCACAATTATTAGCCCTGTGAAATTCCATGCCCCTTATTCCAAACCACTCAAGAAAACATAGAGTCAGGTTAAGGTATAGAACCAGGCATAACCAATTCAGGTATGCTTCGTTTTCAAATACCGCAGGTCTCAGAGTGAGTTTGTGATTCAACGACCACCTAGATTGGAAAAAAAATATAGAGCTTCTTCCACCTTGACTTATAACATTCCACAAACAAAAAATTTGTAAACCAATGCTACAACATAAAGGGAACCCATGCAACACAAAGAGATCCAATGTAACGGCATAGAGTGAGAACCCGCGACCTAGGGCTATCTAACTCAGGGACAATTAATGGTTTCCAACTCATTCAAAACATATATATAAAAATTATCTTGTAAGAGAGGAGGACTCATACCATTGATAATTTTCCCAAGAAAATACCACACAGAGTTCAGAGGAAAATTTTGAGAGTTTAGGGGTACCCAACAATGTTGTTGGCGCTTCCTTTCTTCATGAACCAAGTGAGACTTTCACTACTTCAATTTGGTGACAATCATGATTTCAAACTTATCTTGACTAGGAAATCCTCCTTTCTCTCGTTATCTGCTTTGCTTTTCCATTGTTCCAATCATTTCCTCAATTCATCCCTCCATGCAATCTTCAGGCCAATGGGCCAATGGGCTTAGTAGTCGTTTCCAAAGTTTCCCTGCAAAGACTCTAGTTTCTCTACAATATTCGTCCCTTAAATCCCACATATGACAGGTAAATATGCCTCTTCTAACCTGGATGGCCGCCCAAATCCTCTCTTCCATTACTCTACATCTCCCGGTTTGAATTCATTGTACATGAATTACTTTGTAGTTGCATGCTTATGCATGTGAGGGGACGACCATGCCACCCCAACCATTAAGGCTCCCTTCATATCCAGGGTGGCAGGCACGACCCCCCCATCCACCTACTCATCTTGATATCCACCTCCATTGGGGGTCTATAAGCAAATTTAAATAAAAGTAATTAATAGTAATAAACACAAACACCTTATAATTACTTAATCATAAAAAATGACAATGACAATGAAATGCAGACTTAATATATATATATATATATATATATATATATATATATATATATATATATATATATATACAATATTTTCATTTAGTTTGAATTCAAAATAATTATAAATGAATGATTTTTCTAAACACATTAAAATTATTGTGTTGTAGGTGCATTTATTTTGGAATTGGGGTTTTAGAATATAGGTTTTTTTTCAATAATAAATATTAAGTGGATGGCCATGAATTAATAAATTTTGAATTTTCTTTTTTATCGTCCAAAATAGAGGGATGAGATGAAATCCACAACGTAATCTTGAACCTTTTCCTTGTAAATTAAAAAAATACAAGATAACTACCAACTATTGCGGATTTGAAAGCCATAATTGTAATCGATCACATAGTTTTATGCAATTATATAAATATCATTAATTGCCAATAAGTTGTAGCTTGGAAAACTTTTACATTCAAAGTTATGTACCCATCTATTGTGATAATTATTACTGTAGTTGTAAGTGTTCTTCTTATTGTTATTTACCATAAAATAATTGAAGAAGGAAACAACACGTGAATTATTAACAAGGAAAGGTTGCACAAACTCCTTGACTATAAGGTTGAACTTTGAGAAAAAATATTTCAATTTTTGCATTTCATGACCAAAACTATGTGAAGTTGTGAGATTTTCAATCCCAGTCTTGCCTTCTCATACAAGGTAATACCCATTTAAGCATTGCTAATATTGTTTAGAGGCATAAAGTCATGCAAGGTAGTACCCATTCAAACATTGCTAATATTGGTTACAGGAGGAAAGTGAAAATTTTGCCTAAAGTAACCTAATGCAACAAACCCTAAGTGAAAGAGTTTATTTGAAAGTGTTTTCCAACTATTAGACACTTTGGAGTTTTTGGATGGAACTCGACAAAACAATTTTTGGTGAAATTTTGTTTTTTGTTTTTCTTGATTTGTTTTGGATATTTTTTTAATCTGTTTTTTACTATATATGGATTCAACACCCTAAACATCTCCTAGGGCACTCAAATCAAGGAGATTTCACAACTTAATATTGTGATTCCAATATATCCCTACCAGATTCTCAGCAAATTCCACTAGAAAATCTCCCTAAAAAACCTCCAAACCGTCTAATAGTGATCTAGAATTAAAAAATTGAAGGTTTCTTTAAAAAACAATTGCAAGCACATTTATGTCTTGTGGGAAATGGGTCAAGTTGCAAAAGCACATATACTTAATGTTTTTACTTAAGTTTGCAAAATTAAAACAGAGAAAAATAGACCATGAACAACATCACACAAACAATAATTTGATGACAGAGTTCACCCCTCTTGGGCTACATCTCCGGGTCTAGCTTCCATTGTTTTCCCTTTCTATTATATGCTCGAAATGTAAATTACATTAATATGCAATGGTAAAATCACAAAAATAATGTTGCCATTGTGTCCAGAACACCCAAAAACCCTTGTGTAGGCTCTTCTTGGGCTAAAAAACACTGAAAAAATGACCAAGTTAGGCCTCTGGAACATTTCTCTGCTATCTTCCTTGCAAATTGGAAAAAATTTCTAACCAGGCAATGGTCTCGTCCTTTGGCAAGTCCGTCGAGCAACATTTTTGTGTGTTTTTAGCGTAATTTTTGCCAAAGTGGGCGCAATTTTCCATACGCATAAACATGCCACCAAGGCCCGCTCTTGTTCCTTTGATCTTGGTCATATGGTTAACGATATGGCTGGGGGCTGGGCAAGGTAGGGTTCCATGTGCTTGCCCTCACATGAATCTTCGCCAACAGTCGCATTGGAGGCCATGTGGCCCGGGGCTGGGCCACGTGCTCTCCCCTCCGATTCGAGCCCTCCGCTTATGGTTCTGCTTACAAGTTGTGGGTGTTAACGTGACCGGGGGGCTAGGCTAACTGCCTAGCCCCACCGCCTTTGAACTGTGGTGGCGTGGGTGCCGAATAACTAGGGGCTAGGGCCATGTGCCCCACTCCCTCCAACGTTCCAATGAATTGTAATTAAATATAACTACCAACCCTAATGTAATGAGAACCAAACACATGGCTTGGTGGTAAGATTCTTGATTAGTTAATGAGAGGTCATGGGTTTGATCCCTACAGGGTCGATCGGTCGACCCATAAAAAAATTTTCTCTAGTTCCCAAGGACCATGTGGCGCCTCATGATTGGGCCACCTAAAATCCAAAAACCAATAAAAATGTGCCAACACTGCCTATACGATTTGCCACGTGTCAGCACATGATTGAACCACTTGTCTGTCGTACATCCCAATCACCTGCTGACATCAAGGCCACGTTACATGTATGGCATGCTCAATTAGTAGCCCAATCAACCCTGCAAGTTAAATTTTTAGTTGTTTTCCAAAAACTTTAGAACATGATAACTTTCACATATGGTGTTGGGTTGAGGTGATTCAAGCGTCGTTGGAATAAGAATGATGAGATCTACGATTTGGAACTGGTTTCAAGAAATTTTGAGCGCTTGATTTTTTAATATACTTTTGATCCCCTGGATCATTCCTCCCCACTAGAAGCTTTTGGACTACTGAAGTTTGTTTTTACTCAGCAAGTAAGTGAGGATACAACTCCCTCACTTTACCGATCTCAATACAACTTGCTTTACTCAGATCGGTACCTTGTGTGAAGTTTTGATTCTCCTGTCAAGAATTGTATCTTCCTACAATTCATCTAAATATTCAAGAGCAAAATCTTCAATAAATGGAATGTAAACATTCTCTTCATGATCATCAATCATTGGAGGTTCATAAAATCTCAATTTTTCCACATTCACAATGGAATGCATTTAAATATAAGGTGGTAATTCTAATCGGAAAGCACTTTTACCCGTCTTCCCCAAAATTTTGAAAGGACCATATATGATTGGCTTGAGATTTTTACCTTCACCTTGAAGTCTTTACTTGCATATATACAACCAAACTTGATCTCCCACTTGCAAATCATGACCAACTCGATGCTTTTCATGCCTTGCCTTGTACTTTGATTTTATTTTCTCAAGTTTCTCTTATACTCTTTGATGCACTAACTGAATTTGTTCAATGAAATTTTTGGCTTTGTCCACATCACTATGTCTATCTACTGCAATATCTTTACCAATGATTAAATCCATCCAAAGGATACTTTGTCAAATAAACCAAACAAGCTTCAAATGGAGATACTTGTGTAAATGAGTGCTTGGCACAATTGTAGGCATGCTGGATGTAATGAAAATGTTCATCTCAATGTTTAGGATGTTTACCACAATATCCATGAAGGAGATGCACTACTGTTCTATTTATCAATTATGTCTGGCCATCGGTTTGGGGATGAAATGTTGTGTTTTTCTTCAACTTTGTGTCCATGAGTTCCCATAAACTTTACCAAAACTTCCTGACAAATTTAGAATCTTGATAAAAAATAATATAAGTGGGAAACCCAAAGTGAACCCAAACATTTTGGAAAAATATCTTTGTGTTTTTTTCAACTGTAACCTATTTCTTACATGGAATCAACACACACATTTTGCTGAATCAATCAACAACAACATAAAGATAATCATGGCCTTTCTTTGACATTGGTAGTCCTCCTACAAAATCCATAGAGATACTTTCCCAAGGACAAGAAGGAATAAGAAGTGGAGTATACAAAGCTGATTTCATATTGTTAAGTTTACTAGTAGCACACATGGAACATCCTCGTACATATCTTGAAACACTTTCATTCATACGATGTCAATAACAATACCTCTGAATTTGTGCAACTGTTTTCCTTATACCAAAGTGACCAACCACAAGAGACGTGTGTGCTTCCCTCATGGCATTGACTCTTTCACCAAGTGGAACACGTAACTTGCCAAGATGATACAAAAAATTGTTATGAACATGATAATCCAACTCCTCAACATGATTGCCTTGCATCAAATTTACATAAACATCATTAAAATTGTCATCTTGAGCATATTGTTCAATATAACTTTCACGCACGATTGAGTTATGCTTAAGAATGACATATGCATTAACAATAGGCCTTGATAACATATCAACAACTTTGTTGTATACACTTTTTTTTGTACTTGAATACCAAATGAAATTCTTGTAGAAATCCCATCCACCTAAAATGTCTAGCTTGTTGTAGCTTGGTTTTTTATTGTAAATATTGCAAAGGTTGATGGTCAGTATGAACAATTGTTTCTTTACCCGTCAAACAATGCTTCCATTTCTTCGCGCTTTTTACGAACGCATACAAATATTTATCATAAGTTGGATAGTTAACTATTGCATTAGTAAAGGTTTTAGAATGATAACAAATATACTTACCATGTTGCATCAAAATTGCTCCCATGGCATATCACTTGCATCAGTTTGAATCTCAAATGGTTGCTTAAGATTTGGAAGTGCTAGAACTGGTGTTGTATTGATTTTCTCTTTCAATGTGTCAAAAGATTTATGTTGCTTGCCTCCCCACCAAAAGACTCGTTTCACACTTGTCAAAGCATGTAATGGTGCTACAATAGATGAGAAGTTAGCAATAAACTTTATCCATTATTGGGATACTCCCAAAATCTCCAAACTTTTGTTACATTGTTGGGTTTATGCAAATTCACAATAACTTCAAATTTTGGGGGATCAATCTTCAATACACCCCCTCCTACAATATGACCCAAATAAATTAAATATGTTTTCCCAAATTCACACTTATACATCTTCAAATACAATTTCTCTATTTTCAATAGATCTAACACTTGTTTCACATCCTTGACAAGTTCTTCATGAGTCTTACTGAAAATCAAAATATCATATAAGTAGACCATGCCAAAATCATCAAGGAATGGCCTCAACACATAATTCATAACTCACATGAATTTTGCAGGTGCATTTCAAAGCCCAAATGACATAACTAACCATTCAAATAAACCTTGTTTTGTCTTGAAAGCAAATTTTCAAATGTCACCTTCAACAAATCTGATATGATGATAACCACTTCTCAAATCCATCTTAGTGAAATAAACAACATCCTTTAACTGATCTAGCAAATTATCAATGTAAGGAAGAGGATAACGATTCTTTACCATGATTTTGTTCAAAGCTCTAAAATACACACACATGTTCCATGCGACATCCTTATTTGGAAAAAAGACAATAGGAGACCCACAAGGATATGTGATAGGTTTAATGACCCCTTTGTCAAGCATCTCTTGAATTTTCTTCTTGATTTTCGCATTCTCCAAAACTAACATTCTATACATGCCAATGTTTGGAAGAGGTGCATCTTGCTACAATTGAATCTCATGTTGGATTCCTCTTTTAGGAGGCAACCCTTCAAGTTCCTGAAACATATTCATATGTATTAACAACTTCAACCAAATCATGCTTGAGTTTTGAATCACATCCTGTAAAAGCTTCAAATTCAACAATATCTTTAGGTTTGATCATCAACAATACAAAATTCTTACTATAATTTATGAGCCTTTTCATTTGACTAACACTTACAAGAGATAAGATCGTCTTCTTGTGATGTCCTCTAACAATATAGTCAACCCCATCTTTAAAAATATGATATTTGTTCTCATGATGATAAAATATGGATTTGCGGTCATACAAGTATGGACTCCCTATAACAATTTCACATATGTCAAGTGGTACAACATCAAGCTCTACCTCATCTATAAAGTTTGCAGTGATGGAAAATTAAAGTTTACATTTTCTTGTCACTTGCAATTTAGAATTTTCACGTACCCAACCCAAAGGGTAAGGTTTAGGATGAGGTGTAGTTTCTAAGTTTAGTTTCTTGACAATAGCTTCATAAATAAGGTTAACTTGGGATCCACTATCAAACAAGGTATGAACTTTGGTATGTTTTGTAATGACTCTAATATGGAAAAACTCAATTCTTTATTTACCATTTTGAGACTCAATAAGCTTACTAGAAGAAATAGTACTTGCAATATATGCTTCACCTTTCATTCCCATGGCTGTGATTTTGGTTTCATCACCTGAATTAGATCCTAGATCTTGTTGAGTTGTTGTAACAATCTTTTGTTTCCCCTTGTTACTGAACTTCTTTGGTTTCATTTCTAGATGTAGTTTCCAACAATGGTCTTCATCATGTCCTTCTTTTGAACAATGTTTACAGGTAAGTTTCTCTCCCTCTTTCTTGATAATATCATTCTTTTTGCCTTTGCCTTTAAGCTTCTCCTTTCCTTTGTCTCCAAATTTATATGGCTTCTTGCTAGTCTCTTGAGGAACATTCTTGCCTCTTGCTTCTAAATGAGTTGCATGAACATATACTTCATCAAATTTGTGGGATTAAACATAAGAATTGTATGCCTCAAATAACTATGTACTCCACCTATATATTTACGGAGAGTGTCTTATGAAGACAAATCAACACCCAAGATTAGATCTCTTATTCTAAATTCTTGTGTGTAAATTTGAACACTCTAACATTTAGCTTGTCTAAAATTTTGTCAATCCATAATTGCTTTTTGCATATATTAAGCTAATGGATAAAATTTCCTTCTTAATGCAGCTACAAAATCATTCCAAGAAGAGATAAATTTACCACTTTTTTTCAAATCTTCTTGAGTTCTGACATCCCACCAGATGAGGGTTGCACTTTCCAAATGAAGAGAAGCAAACTGGATATTGGTAACATCATCCTCAATCATTTAAATCCTACAATAGATTTCAATTTTATGAACCCAATTATCCAACTTGTCAGCATTTACTTCCCCATTGTACATATGCAATTCAAAATTGACATCAAGCCTAAGCAAAGGATACTTAACATGTCCTCCTGGAGATCTAGGAGGAGTATGTGAAGGAGATGAAGAAGGAGATGTGGATGGAGGAGATGGTGGAGGTGAAGGAGGAGGTGGTGGAGGGAATAAAGGCTTGCTCCCATCACCACCATTACCTTTTAGATGGGTTGAATTCTCTCCTTGAAACCTTGTTGTTCTCTCTTCATACAAAACTTTCACCATCTCACACATATCATAGAAATCCTTTCTAAAAGTTCTCTCATCCTCAAACATCAATTCTTATCCTTCTTTATGTGTCATGATTGGTGGAGTTCTTGGAGTTTGTGACCTCCTTGAACCAATTTTAGGGTTTGGTTCCCAAAGCACTCCTCCTCTCTTCAATTTATACCTTGTTAACATTCAAAAACACTTGAAAAAATATTCAAACCTTCAAAAAAACCATGCTCTAATACCAAACTGATATTGAATTAAAAACTTGAATGTTTCTTGAAAAAAAATTTGCAAGCAAGTTTATGTCTTGTGGGAAATGGATCAAGTTTCGAAAGTACATAAACTTAGTGTTTTTAGTTAACTTTACAGAAATAAAACAGAGAAAAATAGACCATGAACAACATCACACAAAAAACAATTTGATGGCGGAGTTCACCCCTCCTGGGATATGTCTCTAGGTCCAACTTCCAATGTTGGCCCTTTATATTATATGCTCAAAATGTAAGTTACATCAACATACAATTCTCAAATCACAAAAATAATTTTGCCAGTGTCCATAACACCCAAAACCCCTCGTGTAGGCTCTTCTTGGGCTCAAAAAGACTGAAAAATGACCAAGTTAGGCCTCCTAAAAAATTTCTCTGGTATCTACGCTGAAAATTGGAAAAATTGGCTAACAAGGCCACAATCTCGTCCTTTGGCAGGTCTATCGAGCAAAATTTTCATGTGTTATCGACGCAATTTTCATTTCAACGGGTGTAAATTGTCGAACGCATAAACATGCCACTAAGGCCTGCTCCTGTTCCTCCTAGTATCGGTCATATGGTTAACAATATGGCAGGGGGCTTAGGACGACAGGGAGCCACGTGCCCACCCCCACCTAACCATGCTCATAGTTTCACCAGATCAGTGGCCCGGGTCACAGCGTGCTCCGCCCTCCGATCCGCCCTCGCTCCGTGGTTCCCGCCAGTCGTGGGTGTTGATGTGATCCATGGCCCGCATAAACGCTCGCCCCCCACTTTGCATTGTGTTCGCGTGGGTGCGAGCCAACCACAATAGGTCATGCCCCGTCCCCCCCCCCCCGCAAACATTCCAACGACTTGTAGTTAAATATAATTGCCAACCTTAATGTAATAAGAATCAAACTCGTGGTTTGGTGGTGAGACTGTTGATTAGTTAACGAGAGGTCATGGCTTCTATCCCAGCGAGGTCAGTCGGTCGAGCCATAAAAAATTTGGCATAGTTCCCAAGGGCCACTTGGCGCCTCATGATTGGTCCACCTAAAATCCAACAACCAATCAAATGCACCAACATTGCCTGTACAACCTGCCACGTGATTGGTCCACTCGTCCGTTGTACATCCCAGTCACTTATTGACACCAATTCCATGTCACCTGTATGACCTGCCCAGTCAGCAACCCAGTCAACCTTGCAAGTTGACTTTTTAGTTGTTTGCCAAAAACTTCAGAACACAATAACTTTCACATACGGTGTCAGATTGAGGCGATTCAAGCATCGTTGGAATCAGAATGATGAGATATACGATTTGGCATTGGTTTTAAGTGATTTTGAGCACTTTGATTCTTGAGCATATTTTTGATCCCTTTGATCAAACAAATAAACTATAGCTTATTTGAATATTTACTTTTTTTTTGCATAGAACTTTGTTGAACTGTATATTTGAATATTTACTTTTTTGCATAACACTTTGTTGGATTGTATATTTTTTTTGGTGCCAATGGGTAAATGTATATCCACAGACACATGCACACAATTTTTTTTTTTAAATAATACCACTATAACATCTAGGGAAAATGTATATCTACTCTTCATTCCTTCTACTATAATCAGCAATCCTTTTGGCTAAATCATCAACATTCATGCATATTCTTTATTCTCACACCATTAAACAAGTGCATCCGTGGATTCAACAAACAACCTTCACAATCAGTGGAGGTACCAAGAGGATCTCGACAACAGGAATGAGGGTCCCAACAACAGTGACCATTGAATGAGGGTATGGACAACAATGAGCAGTGAGTGAAGGTCGAAAGGTTAGAGGGACCCTGTTTGAGGAGGGGGGGCTAGTCTCCCAACAAGTTGAAGTCAAAACCCCACAAGACAAGTGCGATGAGGGTTTTCTATTTTCCTTTTCTGTATGTCTACACATTTAAGCTTTCTTTATTTCCTTTAAAATAACACAAATCAAATGCGAGAAAATCAAAATTGGTACAAAACACAACAAAACAAATATGATGGTTAATCTAGAGGGACCAAAAGAAAGTTTAGCCTTGGTGAACCATGGGTCCAACACACAGGAGGCACAAATACCAATGCTTAACACAATAGGAAACAAAGCTGCAAAATATTTGATCACTGTAGAGAGGTAAGGGTATAATGATGGTTTACAATCTCAGATGAGTGATTCATTACCATTGTTAAACCTGGTCCACCAAGAGGGTTTGAGCTATTATGCAAAACACAATTGTTTGTTTACTAGTGGACCTTCATTTTCTCATCTCACCATAACAATGGAGGATTTAGCAAGAACGCGGAGTTATTTTATGGTAGATTTTTTTTTCATAAGGATGAAAACAACACAAATGAAATATTTTATTTTGTAAAAGTATCAGGGGATTTTGAAGTGTGGAAAGGCCCGAAAGCTAAGACAACCTTGTAAGAAAAAATTCACAATGATCCTGTTGAAAGTGAACAACATATCTAGTAAGACTTGTCAAAACAATGTGGAACAAACATCAATTCTCAAGGTATCAAATCAAATTTGAATAGACCAAAGGTTTTCGCAACAAACAAAGAGAAGTTCAAATCATATAATCATGAAAACAAAGACATATATAGTCCCACATCAACACCTTTAATGTGGTTATCTGATCTATTTGTGAAAGAACTCATGAGCATGAAAAGGTGACTCAAAATTTTAGAAGAGAAAATATGGTATGTAGGAAACAAAGTAAAAGAATTTCTTGAGTTCAAGGGAAAACTAAAGAGAAAATAAAGCTATTAGGGAACAAATCTCAAACATGTAGGTAAAAATGGAAATATAACAACAAGAATTCATTGCCTTGAAACATGTATTAGAATAGTTGAGGATAATTGGATTTGAGAAATCAAAATTGATAAAAAAAGAGTGCACAAAAAAAAAGGAGATTCAATTAGTGTTAAATGACTTGGAAATAAAATAAAATATTGGATATAAGAGGCTAAATCATGGTCACAAGTTGTAAGTGCGTCATCAAACAAACAAAAAGAAGTCATTGAGAAGCAAATAAAAATACAAATAAAGGAAGAACACGTTAAGCAAGGCAAACCTGTAAATATCATTATCAAAGGCCTAAGGGGCTTTGGAGAAAATGAGAGGACCGCCATTCTAGCAAGGGACTTCCTTAAAGATAAGTTAAAGTGGATAGGGTATATTCACCAGGCAAAGCAAAATTGGAAAGAATATAGATGGAGGAAGAGATAAACATGTAAGAGTTTTCTTGAGGAATATAGAGGATAAGAATATGATCCTTAGAAATAGAGGATTACTTAGAGGCACATGTATCTACTTAGATGAGGACTTGAATTTTTCTCAAAAAGAAAAACAAATAAAGGAGTGGGAAAAAAATGAAAACAACAAGAAATGAGGGAAAGTGGGCATGGTTGAAAACGAGAAAGCTCAAATAATAAATAGGTAATAGGGGTCTCACGTGATTGCTTACATGTAGTAAGTTGGAATTATAGAGGTTATACATGGAGAAGAGGTTTGAGGTTGGGGCCCATAGCAAAGGGTAAATATATTATCATTCTTGTAGAAACACATGAGAACGATGGATACATGGTTCCATATTTTGAGGGTTACAAGAATATTTTAGTTTGGAACAAAGGAAAGGAAACATGCAAAGGAGATGGGGGAGTCACAATGCTAATGAATGAAACATGGTGTGGAATTGTAAAAGTGGAAAAAGAGGATTCAAATAAACACATTTCACTGCAAATAGCTGAGAATGAAGCTAATTTCAAGTTGGTTGGTTGCTATTTTTCCCCAAAAAACTCAAATATTTATAAAAGAAGCAATTTAGACAATGAAGACTCGTATGCTTCGTTGAGAAAATATATCTCTTTACTTAGCTCCTTTGGAGAAATAATGTTCATGGGTGACTTTAATGCAAGGATAACTAACAACCAATCTCTCCAGTTAAATTATGCAGATAGAGGGGAAAACAATCCCCTATGGTTGGAAGAGGGTGAAGGTCAATCATGGGAAATAGATTCAGAAGACGGAAATGGGGGCGTGGCACTCTTTGGGGTATAATTGCTGGGACTTTGTGGTTTGTTTGGCATAGTTATTTGCAATGGAATGAGAGGGTGTTCAACTTCAGGGGGTGTGACATGCAAAATTACAATGGTCAAAGTGTGGTAGATTACATAATCTACTCTCAAAGTTTTACTTCTAGAGTGTCGAAGTTTGATATTGGATATTTTCCTATTAAAATGAAATTTTATCATGCACCCCTATTTGTTAAGTTGGAATTTGCTCCTACTAGTCCACAAAATAATCAAATTCTTGGCATACAAACGAAATTTTTTTCTAAAAGCAAAGTCCTCATGCATCAGGAAAATAGGGAAAGATGTAGTGATGCTCTTAATCGATAGTTTAGGTTATAAAGTATAGCATGGAATATGTGACAACCAATGACATAGGTGGTCACGTTCATAAGAGTTTGTTGATCCCAACAACCCACAAGGCCTTAAGTGCATGCAAAAGGTCTCATCACAAGAAGAGGGATACAAGTACTTTTTCGAAAAATTCATGGTATGATAAAGAATGCAAGGCAACCAATAGATCACTAAAAGAGAGAAAATTCAACAAAGAAAACAAGAAGAAATATGAAAAAATATTACAATCAAAAAATAAAAGTACGTAAGTCCAAGAAGAAAGGATTTTGGAGAGAATTGCAACAAAGGAGAAAGCAAACTAAAAACAATATGTTTGATGGTTAAAGTATGTTAGGCTCCTCTATGCACATGTACAAGAGAAAGACACTCCTCCCATAGTGAACACATCAATGGAACTCTTCACAGTGGATGATATTAAGCAAGGAATAAGTAATTTAGCAATTGGCAAAGCACAGGACATAGATGGGATTCAAGCTGAATTTCTAAAATGGGGAGTTGAGCTTCTTGCCCCTCGTATAAAAGGAATTTTAAATGAGGTCATATAGAGAATGGAATACCAGTGTGGTCATTCCTCTGTTTAAGAATGGAGATATCAATAACCATTCTAACCACTGCACTATTATGGTCAACCCCCTCATGGGAAAGCTTTTTGGAAGCATGATAGAGCGAAGAATCAATAAGTTGGTAGAAGATAAGGAAAAAGGGCAAAAGGGAAAGCAGGTTTTAGACCGAGGCACTCTACCATTTATCATTGTGTCACCGTTAGAGACTTGATATAGAAAATTTGGTACAAACAAGGTGAAACAACCTATTGTTGTTTTATGGGATTTAAGAAAGCCCTTACACATTTCATAGAGACAAAGTATGGAATAGAATGGAAGAGTTTGGTATTCCAGATGGATATAAAGTAGCATTTCATAGAATTTATGAGAAGGTTAGAGCTAAAACATAATAAATGAAGGAATGTTAAAATTTTTTAGTAGTGATATTGACGTTAAACAAGGATGTTGTCTATCCCCCACTTTGTTTGGTTTATATATTTCCATAGGCTAGAAGCTTGGTAAGCAAAGCAGATAGAGAGGGTGTCCATTTAGTAGGTTATGTGGTGAAGTTACTTTTATATGCAGATGATCTTACTCTAATTTCAAAAACATAGCACGAGAACACTTAAATACCTTAGAACACTTTTTCAAGAGGTCAGGATTAAAGTGAACATTGCCAACACCAAAATCATGATCTTCTCTTTAAGTAGAAAATACAAACCAATCACCTTTATTTTTGAAGGTAACCTATTGGAGATAATGAAAGAATACAAATATCGTGGGATTGACATCCAATATAAGCTTAGTTCATAAACTTGTAGGAAAAAAACGATGCGAGGACGATGGAAAGCCTCAAAATTACTCCAAAACAGGTGCAAAAAGTTGAACTTTGGGATTGGAAAACCAAAAAACCCCTTTTTGATTTGTTGGTTACACTGGTTGTTCTATACGGTTGTGAAGTACGGGGATGTAGAAATTAATTATAGAATCAATATTGCTCATGTAATGTTCTAAAACATTAGATTCAAATCTACTCTACTCATTTGCGGAAAGCAATTCACGATTGAGAAAAAATATCAAAAGCATGCATCATGATTCAACACACATACATAAGGATGTATCTAGGGGAAAGCAACTGCTCAAAACCCCTTCCTATTTGTATTGCATTAATTAGAAAATATAGGAGAAATACAATGCATGCTCAAGTTTGAGAAACCTCTACACTAGTATAATCTATCTCACTACCTCACAGACTAGCTCTGCCTAGTACTTAGCCAATTTTCATGCCTTCCAAGCTCCTATTTCCTTGCGTTGTTTCCTTGAGAATTAGCCCCTATTATTTAGGGAAATTCCTCATCCGTAACTGTGCAATCCCTATAAGCCCTTCTCTGAATGCATGCACCACCTGTACGACTTGGATAATTATACAACTGATTGTACACTTCCCTTGAACTCCAATCTCAAATGGGTGACTATAATTTCATGCACGCATGAGTTAATTACTAGCTGATTGATCAATTAATTGGTTAAACATTGGAGCTGCACCCCACTCCTAGACCTCCTACTAGTTCCTCCAACAGTTGGAACTAGTTTAACTGACCATAACTCAATTTAACTGAATTAAATTGTTACAACTGAAATTAAACTCAACCTAGGCTCCTACAAGTTAGGAATCATTGTACACAACTCAAGTTAAGCCCTCAACTCGAATTAACTCAGCGATAACAACTCAATTAACTCATTCAAGTTTTCTTGTGATGTGGAATTTTGATTTTCTCTTAATTTAATTCAAGGGAAAACTAAGTCATGATTTTCTTGTTGCCATTTTTCAACACTCCCTCTCAACAAGAAAGGGATTATCAAATACCCCAATCCTACCTCTATGGAACTCGAATTTTCCTCTTGATAAAGCATTTGTCAAAATATTTGCATCTTGTTCCTCTGTAGGAATGTATTCCAACAACATAATCCGCCTCAACACACAATATCATAGATGGTGATACTGAATGTCGATATGCTTGGATCGATCATGAAAAACTGGATTTTTAGAGAGTTTTATACAACTCTTATTGTCACAGTAAATGACAACGGGATCCATCATCTGACCAAATAACCCAACAAGAATATTCCTCATCCAGATAGCTTCACAAGTTGCTTGACTGACAACCATGTACTTTGCGTCTGCTAAACTGAGTGCAATTGATCTCTGCTTCCTGTTGTACCAAGAAACTGTTGCTGACCCAATACTGAAAACTCCTCTTGAAGTGCTCTTTATATTCAATGGACAATCCACCCAATTTGCATTTTTGAAGCCTTGCAACTTCACTCCCTTCATTCGTATGTACCAAAGGCCATACTAAGTAATGCCTTTGAGGTATCTCAACACACGTTTGGTCACTTTTCAATACATTTTGGTTGGATTAACCATTGCTTGATAAAGTTGGTTAACTGCATAACACATGTATGGTTGCTTGTTCACCAAATACATGAGTGAACCCACAAGCTACCTGTAAATAGTGGGCTCCACTTCCTCACCTAAAGTGGAATCCTCCTTCCTCCAACTTCTTGCTGGAGGAGTGTCCATGGGTTTGCTACTCTCCATGCAGAACTACTTTAGTATCTCGTTGGCATACTTTCCTTGAGAGAAAAACAGTTCCCCATCTCCTTGCCACACTTATGAACCGAGGAAACAATGCACGAGATCCATGTCCTTCATCTTGAATTCTCTTCCAAGATCCTCTTTCCAAGATTTTATCAACTTCTCATCACCGGTTAAAATCAAATCATTGACATATAATACTATAATCAATAATTTACCTTCAACAACAATATGGTAAAGGTTTGCATTTGCTTCAATTTTAGTGAAGCCCAACCTGGTGAAATAGTTGTCGATCGTGGTGTACCGAGCACATGGTGCTTATTTCAATCCATACAACGCTCGCTTGTGTTTGCACACATGTGACTCTCCGTCGGAGGTCTCAAATCCTTCGAGTTGTTCAATGTACACCTCCTCCTCAATCATTCCATTAAGGAATACCGTACTCACATCCATTTGATGGATCTTTCACCCCATCTGTGCTGCAAGTGTTAGAATTGATCTGATAGAATATTACCTTGCTACTAGAGAGAAAAGGTCCCCTTGTAATCAATTCCCTCCACCCGAGATAACCCCTTAGCCACAAATCTGCGCTCATGTTTCTCGATGCTTTTGTCTGTTGCTTTCTTCACCTTGTAGATTCACCCTGAACCTACCATTGACTTGTTTTCTGGTCTTGGGACCACTTCCCAAACACTATTTCTGAATATGGAATCACATTCCTCTACCATGACATCAACCCATACTGGCTTCTGCACTACTTCCTCGAATGAGGATGGTTCTGTCTCAACTAGCTTACTCATCAGAGCCATGTACCCAGTGTACCGATCTGGTGACCTCCTATGTTTGCGTTGTGATGTGGGTGATCCCACATTCTCTTTAGAATCATGCAATAATCTGTCAGCTTCCCTAGTGTGCTTCATTCCTTCTTTGGATGTCTCTGCATGAGTGGGTTTCTCCACTCTCTGCTCCTTTTCTTGTCGTTACTCCACAACATCCCGAGGTTCTTCCTTTGGATCCAAAAGCTCCTCATCTGCATGCAACTCAAGCTCCCTCTCAAGGGAACATCTCATGGCCTTCTCTTCATCGAACTTCACATTTCTACGAACAATTGTCATCTTGTGAGATGGCAAGTACACCCGATAGTTGTGAGGTGTATCAATGTACCCCATAAATATACCCAACTCTGTTGTCGGCTCTAGATTTTTCCTTGCATCCTTAGAAAAATGACAGTAAACTGATGAACCAAAGATCCTAAAGTGTGACACATCTAGTTTCTTCCTTGAAAAAGCTTCTTCTGGTGTACTCATCCCGAGAATCCGATGAGGACTCATGTTCAACACATATATCGCCATGTTGCATGCTTCAACCGACAAGTGCAACGGTAGGCCCTGATCATGCAACATCTCCCGTGCAACTCCCACAATACTTTTGTTCTTCCTCTCAGCCACCCCATTATGTTGTGGGTTATGGGGTGTTATCAACTCCCATAGAATGCCTTCCTTTGCACGAAAAATCTTAAACTCATTCGACACATATTCTCCACCGTTATAGCTCCTGAGAGCCTTCACTTTCTTGCCAGTTTCTTTCTCAACAAATGTGCTTTAAATTCACAAAATTTGGAGAATGCTTGGTATTTCTTCTGCATGAAGAAAATCCAACACTTACATGATAAATCAACTACAAATATAACATAATACCTGCACTTGGTTGTGAAGGTTGTCGAGAAAGGTCCACACACATCCGAGTGAACTCTTTCGAGGACTGCATGCACTCTACTGTCCTTATCATGAAAGGTGGCTTTGGTGTACTTCAATGTACACCCTTTGCATGTATCTCACTACTCTAGCGCACCCTTGGGAAGTCCTGTAAAAATATGCTGCATGAACTTCAAGGTTCCATGGTGCAAATGGCCAAGTCTCCTATGCCCTAATTCATTGATGCCCTGGATCTGCACCTTCTCTGCTTTCGTGCTCAATGTTGCACAATCTTCTACAACTAATTTGTAGAGATTCTTCACCCGAACCCCGATTCGCTTCACTTTTCCCATGGTGATGTGTCTAAGGAAAGCATTTCCTTTGCTAAATATTAGATCGTAGCCACAGTCTTCCAACATAGAAACTGAAACTAAATTATTCTTCAAACTCAGAACATACATGAAATCTTTTAATTTGAGAGGGGAGCCAAACTCCCTATGAAAATTAACTATATCGATACCGATCACAGTATACCTTCCATCATCTCCCATTTCAATGTGCATATGGAGGTCCTTCTCCTCCAAGTCACTGAAAAATCCTTTGTTTCTCGTCATACGGAATGAGGCTCCACTATCTAGATACCACGCACTACCCATCACCGATGTCACCATGCATGCAATGAGGGTGAATCCAACTCGAATTGTGAAGCTAGAGCTTCACTTGCTGCCCCTCCTGAGGGCTTCTAGCCAACTTTATTTTGTGGACACTTCGTGGCATAGTGTCCCAGCTCATGAAAGTGAAAGCACTTGATTTTTGACAAGTCTTTCTTCTTGCCTGCCTGACTAGATTCTGCTTTAGAACGAGGTTTCTTTTGTTTCCCTTTTTTTGCCTTTCTAGCTAAGGCACAATTCTCCTCATCCTCAACCTTGGATGAAGTCCTGTCTCCGTTGCTCCACTTGGTAGTTTGTCTCTACTATTCATGGAATCCCGATAATTGTGCCAGCTCTTGGGAAGACCCAAAAAAGCTAGGGCTACCAAATATTCTTCTAGAACATTAACACCGACCCTGTCAAGTTCATCACGACACTATGTGAATTTTCTCAAGTACGGAAAAATTGATTCAATTTTTTGCATTTTAATGCTCCAAAGCTTGTCCTTGAGTGCCAGCTTCCTGTGGTCATTATTGTTCTTAAACAAATATATCAGTGCTTTCCACGTCACGAATGGATTTTATTTCCAGTGGAGATTCTAGACAATATGATCTTGAAATCCCTCCAATATGTTCCTCCTTGCTTTAGCCACATCCTTCTTCCACTGAGCGAGATCCTGGGCATCAACTGTTGGGGGTTTTACTACATTTGTGTTGATGTAATCTTGTAGCCAATTGTCATCTAATACTGCCTCCATACAGATCTTCCATGCCACAAAATTTGTGGTTCCTTCCAAAGCATACTCGAGCCTGAGTCCAATGAAAGTCATCTTCTCTGTCCTAGAGAAATCCTACAACACTGATCTTGGAATTCGAACCTCCTACGAAGACAACTTCAAATTCTCTTCTCTACTGTGAATCTAGCTTTGATACCATGTAGAAATTAATTGTAGATTCAATATTGCTAATGTAATGTTCTAAAAAATAAGACTCAAATCTACTCTACTCATATGTAGAAAGCAATTCACGATTGAGAAACAATATCAAAAGCATGCATCGTGATTCAACACACATACACGAGGATATATCTAGGGGAAAATCACTGCTCAAAACCCCTTCCTATTTGTATTGCATTAATAAAAAAATAGAGAAGAAATACAATGTTTGCCCAAGCCTGAACAACCTTTGCACTAGTATATTCTATCTCACTGCCTCACAGACTAACGATGGCCAATACTTATGCCCGCCAAGCTCCTATTTCCTTGCGTTGTTTCCTTGAGAATTAACCCCTATTATTTAGAGAAATTCCTCATCCATAACTGCACAATCCTTATAAGCCTTTTTTTGATTGCATGCACCACCTGTACAACTCGGGTAATTATACAACTAATAGTACACTGCCATTGAACTCCAATCTCAATTGGGTAACTCGAGTTTTATGCATGCATGAGGTAATTATTAGTTGATTAATCAATTAACTAGTTAAACACTGAAGATGCACCCCACTAATAGACCTCCTACTAGTTCCTCCAATAATTGGAACTAGTTTAACTAACCTTAACTCAATTTAACTGAATTAAATTGTTACAACTGAAATTAAACTCAACCCAGGCTCCTAAAATTTAGGGATATCTGTACACAACTCAAGTTAAACCCTAAACTCAAATTAACAATGCTAACTGAGTGATAACAACTCAATTAACTCATTCAAGTTGTCTTGTGATGTGAAATTTTGATTTTCTTCTAATTTAATTCAAGAGAAAATTAAATCAGGTTTTTCTTGCTGTCATTTTTCAACAGGGGAAACAACATGTCAACTTGCATCTCGAGACAGCTAGAAAGAATCCATAAACAACTAATTACTAGCAATCTCAAAGTTAAAGCCATAGTCCCGTATGAAATTCTTTCAGTGGAAGCAAGTACTTTTCCATTGGAGGCGACAATGATAATTAGGTTAATAAGCGATTTAAAGAACACTGAAAACATGGATGACCAACATTGACTCAATATAGCTATGGAGGAGGAGTTAGAATGTAGGAAGAAAACATGGATGGAACAAAACAAAAAGTGGTTGAGTAAGTGGAGTATCATACTACATGAATGTCCTAACACCAAGGAAAAAATAAAAAAATTCATGTTTGAAAAATTTAGGAACGCCATGTGAACCAATCATAGTGGGTGTAAAAAAAATATTACATCGAATAGTTTAACCCAACTTGTGACCATGGTGAGAAAACATATTTAGGGGCATTTATTAAAGGAATAACAAGGTTGTTAGTTGGACAACTTAGGACGAGATCAAATCGCCTTAGATGTGTAAGACCAGTGGGTGGAGGGTGCCCAAGGAAGTTTGGGAAGAGTGCATTTACATATTATGCAATAAGGGTGTGGTGGAGATGAAATGACACTTTGTCATGAAATGTACAAGTGTACGAGGATATCCATATTCACTATGAAAACAATTTAAAGGTCGACAACATGGACCATCTATTTGACGATGATAAAATCCTCTAGATTGCTAACCTTCTAGACAAGATCCAGAACAAAAGATCCACATCGAAAAGAATATGAAGATACGCCAAGGCTATTATGAACGTCATTTAGATCAATAGATGAATCGATCGAGTGTCCACAAACACAACTTCCAATTAACTTCCAATTTAGGTTAAATGTACATCCCACAAACACAATTTCCGATGTCCGATGGGCCGAGACGCCACAGCGTCGTAATGCGATGGCCTCTTACGGTAAGGGAGACATACCGGTCGGGATAGCCTGCCGGGTTTATAACATTTCAAATGTAAGTCAAGACTTTATTGGAGGGATGGCTTCCTCAACTACCCATTAAACTACCCATGAGGCAGACCGCCGAGCTTTCCGCCCCTGATCAACAAGAGCCAATGGTCACGTGAATGAGGGAAGGACAACCCTTATTTCTTCCTCCCAGGCTTTACTTTTAGCGTCCCACTACGCATATGCCCACCTGGCTTTTCTCAGCATTATTAGTTTGCACGGTTTATAGGTTTATCTCTGCTTCCTGCAAATTCTGTTCCAAGATCTCCATGGATGAATCGCAGGCCACCCAACACCTTCAATGATACACTTTCTGGATCAAAACTCTGTCCGGTAAGTCCAAATATAACCATCAAGTTATTTTCTCTTTTTCGAAGTTTATTTTCAGGGATCTTTTAACCAGCTAGTGACGAACAGAGATTAACTTCTTGCTTCTTTTTCTTTGCGGGGAATAGTTTCGACCCTTTTTTTTAGAGATGAGATGTGATCCAAAAACACTGATAAATCCTAGAAGGTTGTTTATTTTTGTGAAATTCTTTTTTCTATAGAAGAAAACCCACTGAAATCTCCAATTTATGTTCCATGGTGTTGTGGCAGACCCACAGCAATATCTGGATTTGTTGTTTGCTTGATATATTTTGATAGCCGATTAAAGGCAGATAGTATGGCCTGGGCAACTTTGTTTAGCGATATAGCACAGATTTATGCAAGGATTGATTAGGCAGAGCATTTTGGTTATTGAGAGAAACCTGGGGATTTCGAAGGAAAAGAAGCAGGAATTATGTTTCCAATTCCATATTCAAGGTTGGTGGTTTATGCTGTAGTATCTGTGGCTACAAGCTTCTTGGTGACCACATTTAGGGTTTCTATATGGATTTTGGATGGTATAAACACCTATATTCACCCAGAGAATGTTGGAAATGGAAGCCAAGGAAATGTAAGAACAGCTATCAGGAGACCTGGGACATACACGAATGGTCAAGATGCCACCTCCACAATGGCTTCTGGCAATAGGGATGCGGTGGATAACTCTACGTCGAATGGAGATGAAAGAGAAATTGGATCAATGAGAAGTGGCGAAATTCAGGGAAAGGTCAAGGGCAAATTGAAGGAGAGGTCGAACCGTGATGCGCCAAAGGGATCAAGGTGGAAGAAGGAAAAACAGAACGAGAAGTTTTCATTCGATGAAACTAATGCTCAGATGTTTCGGCTTAGACTAGGAGATTCTCAGCTCCAGAGCCGGCAGTACTTCACTGAATATGATGAAGCCATCATCTATGCTTCATTGGGTTTTTGTAACCTTCTCGCTCATCAGTTTCTCCCCGAATGGTCATCTTCTGATGACAAACAATCTGCTGTAATGTTTTTTCAGGGCGACCTGGTTCCGTTCCTTGTAGGCTTATATGCCATATATAAGTTATCTAGATTGCTTGGTAGGATGTCTTTGGAGAAGTCGGCATCAAAAAATTCAGAGCAGCTTATGAGTATTTTTGTGGGTCTTTTAGGATTCCTTATATCGCTTACTGTTCTCTTTGCATTTGCACCTGAATCAGTGGATCTAAGAGTTGGTTCCACAAGCATCGCAGAATCAAAAAAGAATGAGGGAAATCAGACGACTTTTCTGTTTGGTTTTATGAAATTTTTCTTAGCATCTTTTGCTGGTTGGCTTTGTGGCCTCCTGTTCAGCCCTGCTCACAAGGCTGTTAGGTCATTCTGGTTGGGTACTGACCAACTTCAGTGGAATCTGTCTGTCATTGGTTCTGGAAAACTAACTCGTACTTTATTCTACTTGAATATTGTGTTGCCCGTCTTCACATCGTTACTTTGGATCAAACCTATGGCTGATATCTTCATCTTACAGTCCAACGGGCATCAAAGTATCAGTAGCGGTAAGTCTAGGAGTTTTCCATCTGATTTAGGTGTGCAGAGAATTCAGCCTGAAATTGCAGATAAACTCAGAGACCTTGGGCACCAGAAAAATACGGTAGCATGCATGGAAACAAAAGGGGATTTGGAAGCATCTGGACCCTTGTTTAGTCATTATGAGCATATGTTATGTCAGAGGCAAAATGGAGAGATCTCTGGTTCTATGAAGAGTCAAAATCCAAGCTTAGGCTCTTCTGATTTTGATATACATAATGGCGAAGGAGAAGATACAAAATGGTACTTCTGGAGAAGGTTCTATTCATCCTATCAAGAAAATTGGACTCAGCAGATTGGCATGCCTGCTGAAGTTTTTGAGCAATTTAGGATTTGGTGTTTACTATGCTCAGCAGTACTGCAGCTGTTATTAATACGACCCAATTTGCAGATGTACTTGAATGAAGCTGTCTTAATTTGGTACCAGAGGCTGCATGGTAGCAGGGATCCTAACCTAGATTTTAGCAGGGCCAAATTATTTCTGCATAATTACTTCATTTGTCAAGTTGCATTGCAATTCTTTATACCAGCTACTCTTGTGTTGCTATTTGTAGGCCTGTCTCAGATTAGAGGGAGTATTTCTGGTGGCCTGTCCTTGCCTGGAAGCTTTCTCTTTTCATCATCATTTTTTCAAGAAGCAGCCCTTTTCATGGCTTGGTGGGTCCAATCTGTATGGGCTGTATTAACCTGCTCAAACCTTGCCCTTTACCGTCTTGGGTTTTTGATAGTTTCGTAGCCTGCTCACAGGTCAATGCTAACAAATCAATAAATTAAGTTTAATTGTTTTTTATTCCATGCTCTGGAAATCTACAATATTTGGGATATTTATTTATGCAGAGTTTTATATATAAATTTAAGAGAGCAGAACTTTCCCATCTTCAACATTTGCTTTTGTTTTGTTATGCCCATAGGTCTGCTTGCTTTTATGCTTTGGATTCTGATTTGGTTCTCTACATAATGTGCATGATCAGTGTTCGAAATTTGTATTTGTTCTATTCCTGTTGTTTCCACCCTTATTTGTATTGTGCAATATGTTGAGAATTTGATAGGGCGTAGTGTAATTCAATTCTCTACTTGATAATTACTTGTGAACTTATTCTCTTTCTTAGATCTTCTCTTCATTAGCTTATTAGGTATTTCATCAAGTCAATTATCAAAACACAAAAGACACAAGATTTTGGCCCTTCAAGCCAGGGCCAAAACCTCTTCCTCTTGGAGAGGAAAACCTGCAAGTCATTCCTCTTACAGACTTTCAGTTGACAAGTACCATGACCATGACACAAACCCTTGACCTATGTATGCCTCCAAGACCTTGTCACTGCTCTCCTTTTGACTTGTTATACTGATCTCCTTTTCTGCACCGTTCTGCATCACCACCAGGAAAGCGTGGTTCCTAGTCTTTAGACGATATGCTTCCCTGATCAAGTCTGAGATGATGCTGCTCTTCCAACAGTAGACTTTTAGTCCTTCCCTTTCCTTAGTATATCACCCTCCGGACTTCATACATATATCTTAGATGACAGAGATCTCTTCACTGCATTTATCCTTCTTCAAACTGAGTACATATATCGGAGTATGTGTTAATTTTAGATAACCATGTTATGTTCTATGCTTAATGCGGTTTACTTCAATCTTTCTTATAGGCCCAATTCAAATTAGCAATCACATAAACATGAAAGTAAATGCTGATAGAACATAATAATAGATCGACAGAAGACAAGCCAATATAATAAATCAGAATTTGTAATTCTTCTTGTTCAGCAAAGATAGAGAGAAATGTTTGTCTCTTCACTGCATTTATCCTTCTTCAAACTGAGTACATATATCGGAGTGTGTTGATTTTAGATAACCATGTTATGTTCGTTGCTTAATGCAGTTTACTTCAATCTTTCTTATAGGCCTAATTCAAATTAGCAATCACATAAACATGAAAGTAAATGCTGATAGAACATAATAATAGATCGACAGAAGACAAGCCAATATAATAAATCAGAATTTGTAATTCTTCTTGTTCAGCAAAGATAGAGAGAAATGTTTGTTACAACAGTCAACAGGATGCCCTAGCCGACAAAGACTTTTGCTGGTCAAACCAGCTCTTCCAACCTCCAAGAGGTTCAGTCAAACTTGGTCAAACTTGGCCTTTCTTCAATGTCACACACAGCCCACAAAACAACCTTCAAAACCAGTCAACGCAAGTCAATTTCCTGCGGTCAAAGACAGTCAACTATGCGGTCATCTGTGGTCAAAGTGCTGCTGTCAAAGTCAATGGATTTCCTCGATTTATGTGCCATCCAATGTGGCCTTCCAAAATCGGAATTTTTGGGCAGAAAACACAGTCAAAGCATGAGGGTTAACCCAAAGTCAACGCTGGTCAACGCTGTCCAGATTTGCCCTAAACCAGTCCGAAAACTTCAGCAACCTGTTTCACACGCGGGAGAGAGAGAGAAGCCTCCAAAGGCTTGTACGAACCAATCAGAAGAGGAAGAATGTGTGTGATGAGATGATGAACAAATGAGCATCAAGTCTCTTCAATTTATATCCATCAATGAGGTGTGTGACACATCTTTTGGGGCTTGTGAGCCTACATTACAATTTTGGCCGTCCTTGACAATTTGCACATGTGTGGAAAATAAATTCAAAATATAAGTTCTGCTCATCCAAACAAGATGATCTTTAGATCAATCTTGCACCTCTTCGAAAGAGGAATCCAACAAAAATATCATCATCATCATCATCATCATATGAGCAATGCAACATGGAGTTTGGACTTAGTTGCCCAAAATTAACACTCCCTCTCAACGAGGGAGAACCCCATCTGTCCACCTTTGCCATCCTGTCATATGGTACCATACTGTACTATCATATATCATCCTGCAATCTCGTGTCATCTTGCAATCCTGTGTCATCCTGCTGTAACTGCTTTGCTGACTCTTCTCTGTAAGCGAATGAGAGTAAGTCACAAAGACATCACTCTCCACTGACCCGAAGTCAGTCTAGAGGTAAAAACCTTAACTAGAGTCAAGAGTGAGTCACATACTGATCCAATTTCAGTTTAGAGGTAAGAACCTCATCCAGACTTGATCCCAGATCAAGGTGTTGGACACATCCCATCCTAGACAGAGAGAGTACGACAATCCCCGATGCGTCCATCGGTCTCTATCCACATTTCCCACCTCATTGTCCAAATGAGAGGTACTTCCCATGAGTCCAAGACTCCATGGGTAGGATGCATGCAGGACATAGATCAAAGAGAGGGTGAACCAGCTCAATATCATAACGGTGGGGAAGAAGCACATCAACAAGGTTCGACGAACCTAGCCTTGTGGTTGCTTATAGCTCCAAGAAGCTATCCCCAAGCCCCCTAGAGCTCCTAGAGCTCATAGTCCAATTCAGGCGGGACCCTCAGAATAAGTTCTGTCCACGATACCAAGCTTCTCACGGAAGGTTAAGAATTTGACCTTCCCCAAGGGCTTTGTGAGAATATCTGCGACCTACTCATCAGTCCCAATGTGATGGAGCCTTACGACGCCTCTCTGTACCATGTCCTGTACAAAGTGGTACCTAATATCAATATGCTTGGATCGGTTGTGGAACACATGATCCTGAGAAAGACGAATCCCACTTTGGTTATCACAAAGGATAACGGTGGTATCCAACACATGTCCAAACTGCTCACTGAAGAGCTTTCTCAACCAAACAACTTCACAACATGCCATACTTGTTGCAATGTATTTGGCCTTGGCGGTGCTCAAAGCAACCGATTTTTGCTTCCTGCTCATCCAAGATATCGAAGCAGAACCAAGAGTGAAGCAAAATCCAGATGTGCTCTTACGATCCACCACATTGCTTGCCCAATCAACATCGGTATATCCATGGAGCTTCATACTCCCGGCAGTGTATCTCAGCCCATGGTTGATTGTGCCCCGAAGATATCTCAAGAGATTTTTGGCACCAATCTAGTGAATGTGATGAGGCTCCATCATTTATTGACTCGATGTGTTCACTG
The DNA here is from genome assembly GCA_034641835.2 of Pinus albicaulis. NCBI lineage: Eukaryota > Viridiplantae > Streptophyta > Pinopsida > Pinales > Pinaceae > Pinus > Pinus albicaulis. The sequence goes on from CM076584.1 coordinate 364,600,459, forward strand.
CAAAACATATGTTCGGATGTGAGTTCACTAAGAACATTAAGGCCCCCATGAGTTGACGATACTCGGTGGGATTTCCCAACTCGGGCCTAGCAACACTTCCACACAACTTCTTAAAGTTGAGTTCCATCGGAGTAGTCACAAACTTGCAGTCCACCATCCCAAATCTCTCCAGCAGCTTCATGACATATTTTCCTTGAGAAAGGAAAATCTCACCTGGCTTTTTCCAGACCTCCAAGCCTAGGAAATAGTGCATCAATCCTAGGTCCTTCATCTCAAACTCGAAAGCTAGCTCCCTCTTACATTGATGAATGAGAGGGTCAGCACCTGTCAGGAAGAGATTGTCCACATAGAGAACTAGAATGAGAGGCTTGTCATTATCAACCTTAAAATAAAGGTTTGGATCAACATCACTACGAGTGAAGCCTGATTTCGTCAAGTAGCTATCGATCCTCTCATACCAAGCCCTGGGGGCTTGCTTCAACCCTTAGAGGGATTTCTTCAACATGCATACATATGTGTCTCTATCTTGGACTTCAAACCCTAGAGGTTGTTCCACATAGACCTCTTCCTTGATTGAACCATGTAAAAAGGCAGTCTTCACATCCATCCGATGGAGACTCCATCCTTGCGTTGTAGCAAGGGTAACGATTGATCGGATGGTGCTATAGCGGGCAACAGGTGCAAATATATCATCATAATCTATGCCTTCCTTTTAAGAGAAGCCTCGGGCAACAAATCTTGCCTTGTACTTTTCATCACTTCCATCGACTCCATGATTGATCTTGTAGAGCCATACAATAGTACTCATGGATGCTAGGTACCCTTGGTACTTATTCGACTTATTACTTTCCCGGAATGTTCCCTTAGGAGCAATATGTCTCTCGGCATCTTCGAGAGTGTCTCTTAGCTATGAAGGTCTTCTTTTATTTGAAGAGGGTGGATCTATAGGATCCATCAAACCATCAACATCGGGCATCGGTTCAACCTTCGGTTCTTCCTGCCTTCTTCTTTTTCTTCTTTGTCTTCCTTTGAGATAGGAAGATTTCTAACCTTCTTGAGGGCAACATCTTCATCGAAGGTGACATCATGGCATATCTCCACTTCTCTTTGACCAAGCAAATAAATTCTATATGCCTTCGAGGTTTCACTGTAGCTCACAAACATTCGCTTCTTCCCATAAGCATCCAACTTGCTCCTCTTTTGTTTTGGCACATGAAAATAAACGAGACTTCCAAAAAATCTAAAATGAGAGACATCAGGCTTCTTACCAAAGAAGACTTCTTTGGGAGTTTTGGAGTCCAATGCAGAATGTGGGCATCTATTTTGAAAATACACAGCAGTGTTGACAACTTCTTCCCATAGGAACTTCAGAAAACCTTGGTCATAAAGCATGGCACATGCAGTTTCCAAAATGGTTCTATTCTTCCTTTCAACAACACCATTTTGCTCCGGAGTATACATAGTGGTGGTCTCCCTCTTAATGCCAACTTCCCTGCAATAGTCATTGAATTCATTCGACTCATACTCGGTCCCATTATCAGTCCTCAAAATTTGATCTTCTTCCTTGTTTGATTTTCAACCAAGGCCTTGAAGGTACAAAACCACTTGAATGCTTCGTCCTTCTTCTTCAAAAAGTATATCCAAGTTTTGCTGGAGAAGTCATCTATAAAAGTGATATAATATAAGCATCCTCCCAAGGATGTTACGGGCAGCATACCAGATAGATCATAATGTATTAATTGCAAAATATCAAATGTCTTCATGACACTTGAGGGGAATGGTCCCCTTGTATGCTTTCCTTCAGCACAACCCTGACATACACCTTCATGATCATCTTTGAAATCAGGCATCCCTGTCACCACCTTCCTTGCTTCGGGAAGGGCTTTGAAATGAAGGTGTGCAAACCTCTGGTGCCATAGCTCGGATTGAAGAGTTGTGTCACATGTCATGCCCCCCAACGGATTTCCTCCAACCTGATAGTGTATCAACTCTAAACCCAATAGTGAATGATTCTTTTAAGTTCCTCTTCCAAATGCGTAACTTTCCATCAATGAATGCCACCTTGAATCCTTTGTCTTCCATTGCCGAGATAGACACTAGATTCTTCTTCAAGTTAGGTACGTATAACACATCTTGCAAGTGGAGGACTTGACCTTGATTTAGATGAAGGGTCACAGTCCCTGTCCCTTTCACGGGATACGTGTCATTGTCTCCAAGGATAATATCCAAATTAGTATCCTTTTCAATCAAATCAGAGAGGGCTTCCTTAAATCCAGTGAAGTGCCTTGAGGCACCACTATCAATCAACCAATTGTCCAACGTATCAAAAGGAGATACGTTGGAGATACGTAAGGGTAGATATTAGAATATATTCATTTTTCCTATCAACAACATTAGATTCATCATACCTGGAATTCCTTGACCTCTTGAAAGGTTGCCCATTTCCACTTCGATCAGAGGGAGCCTTCCTCTTTCCTTTGAACCTGTTGTTCCTTTGATTTCCATTCCCCCTGAAGTTGTTGTTGTCATCATCTCTAGGAGAGTCCCTTCTGTTGCGGCACTCTCTTGCACAGTGACCAAACTTGTTACAAGTGTAACATCTTCCTTTTCTTCCTTTGGGACCTGCTCTTCCATGGTTCTGATTTTTCGAACCACCATTGTTCTTCTTCTTTGCATGAGCAGTGAAAGTAGTAGGGTCACCTCCATTCTCATTAGAGGGATGGTCTCTCTCCATCATCCTTGTCTCCTCTTGAGTGCATCTCGTCAACAATTCCTCAAAATCAGGAACCACATTATTATTAAGAATCGTAGTATTAAATACATACCAATCTCGTGGGAGTCCTCGAAGAGCAATGAGAACGAGCTCTCCGTCAGCTATTTCTTCTCCAATAGCTAATAGATGATATTTTTGATTTCTGTGAGCCTCATAAAATATGATTGGATGGATTCTTCTTTTCCCTTCTTGATATTCTTCAACTTATTCTTGAAAAATAGAACTTCATTAGCATTGCTAGCCCTGAACATGCTAACCAACTTATCATACATCTCTTTGGATGTGCCCAGCTCGGAGATATAAGCAACCAAATGCTTATGAATAGAATCCTTGATGATCTTATTCGCCTTGACTTCCCCTTTCTTGTACTTTGTTTTAGTGGCAGCGGGTGCATTTGATGGAGGCTCATGGATCTTCCCCTACACATAATCCATAACATCTTGGTCTTCCAATGTCAAATCCAAAGACATTTTCCAAGCATGATAATCAAACTTGTCAGTTAGCTTATCATCAGATATGAAACCCTTGTATGATGAGGAGGCCATCGATCCTGGTCCCTAATTTTTCAACTTCTTCGGTGATTGCTTTTCACACTTGCTTGGGCTTTGTCTTCACCTCAACTCTGATTCCATGTTAATTTTAGATAACCATGGTATGTTCTATACTTAATGCAGTTTACTTCAATCTTTCTTATAGGCTCAATTCAAATTAGCAATCACATAAACATGAAAGTAAATGCTGATAGAACATAATAATAGATCGATAGAAGACAAGCCAATATAATAAATCAGAATTTGTAATTCGTCTTGTTCAGCAAAGATAGAGAGAAATGTTTGTTACAACAGTCAACAGGATGCCCTAGCCAACAAAGACTTTTGCTGGTCAAACCAACTCTTCCAACCTCCAAGAGGTTTAGTCAAACTTGGTCAAACTTGGCCTTTCTTCAGTGTCACACACAGCGCGCAAAATAGCCTTCAAAACCAGTCAATGCAAGTCAATTTCCTGCGGTCAAAAACAGTCAATGCTGCAGTCAACTGTGGTCAAAGTGTCGTGGTCAAAGTCAACGAATTTCCTTGATTTCTGTGCCCTCCAATGCGGCCTTCCAAAATTGAAATTTCTGGGCAGAAAACGCAGTGAAAGCATGAGGGTTGACCCAAAGTCAACGCTGTCCAGGTTTTCCCTAAACCAGTCCGAAAACTTTAGCAACCTGTTTCACACGTGGGAGAGAGAGAGAGAGAGAAGCCTCCAAAGGCTTGTACGAACCAATCAAAAGAGGAAGAATGTGTGTGATGAGATGATGAACAAATGAGCATCAAGTCTCTCCAATTAATTTCCATCAATGAGGGTGTGTGATAAATCTTTTGAGGCTTGTGAGACTACATTACAATTCTGGCCGACCTTGACAATTTGCACGTGTGGAAAATAAATTCAAAATATAAGTTCTGCTCATCCAACAAGATGATATTTAGATCAATTTTGCACCTCTCCAAAAGAGGAATCCAACAAAAATATCATCATCATATGAGCAATGCAACATGGAGTTTGGACCTAGTTGCCCAAAATTAACGGTATGTGAACTCAATTCAGAAGCTAGCACTGCCTCTTCTCTAAATTGATCACAGTATTCTATCCTCGCATATTATGGCAGGCTTACACTCCTTTTCACATCCCATTGTAGCCTCTTTCCCTTTCTGTGTATCCTCTCTTTACGCATTGCAATTCGGATTATTGTTGCAGACCTTGACTGAGAGATTAAGTCCCAAGATAGGGCCTCTCTTCCTTCTCGGTACAACTTCCTTTCTTTGTTGTACTATCTTACTCCTTCGTATCAATAACACAAACCTTATCCTCGCATCCCATCACAGAACTAATCCGAAGTTCATAGAAGTATCTGAACTGTTGTATCTCCTTTTCTACGAAGTCTACTAGGGTATATATAGTCGTCAACGCCTATAATTAGCCAACCTATCAGCGAACAATTTTGTATATTTGAGTCGACTTTTCAAGGGTTATTTCCATCATCTTCGAGCTGACTTCGTGGAGCAAGGTGACAAGGTCTTGGAGCATATAGTTTGTCCTTTACACAAGTGTAACATGACTTCACATACATGAATCTATTTTATACATTTATGACAAGATGTCAAATCCCTAAAAGACATCAAGAAGAAGTCTTTGACCTAAAAAAAAATTACTTGCTCATGAAACCCATTAGTCAAGCTTTTCAAAATACATTTTATTATCTTTGTCTTCTTCATTACATAAATTCACAATTACATAGTCATTGTGAAGACCAATCCTAGTTACACTTTCCAACACTCCCTCTTAACTAGGGGATGTATTCATAATGGTACATTGTCACTTTCAATATGAAGAATATCTCATAAGAGGAATCGGATTGGTAACCCATCTGTATAGCATCATATTGACCATCAGCATTGTCATAGTGCAAGGCCTTGACTAACAGCTCCATCTCTCCACGAGATCTTAGCTACAATGCTGGCGAGTCCAATGAAGAGTAGACACCCTCATCATTGTCTCTCTTGGATCATATCCCACCCGGGTTCACTCAAGATATGTCCATAAGGACTATTCTTACTGTTGGATTTCCAATCCTCAAAGAATATCGGTCCTTCCACGATTACTCTTATTGGAACGTCTTATAAAATTCTCAAAGAGTATCGGATGCCAGATGATTACCCAATCCTCCATTTTGTTTCCCAGAATGATGTGTCTATCTCTCCCTCTCAACTAGAGAGGAATCGGATTGGTAACCCATCTGTATAGCATCATATTGACCATCAGCATTGTCATAGTGCAAGGCCTTGACTAACAGCTCCATCTCTCCACGAGATCTTAGCTACAATGCTGGCGAGTCCAATGAAGAGTAGACACCCTCATCATTGTCTCTCTTGGATCATATCCCACCCGGGTTCACTCAAGATATGTCCATAAGGACTATTCTTACTGTTGGATTTCCAATCCTCAAAGAATATCGGTCCTTCCACGATTACTCTTATTGGAACGTCTTATAAAATTCTCAAAGAGTATCGGATGCCAGATGATTACCCAATCCTCCATTTTGTTTCCCAGAATGATGTGTCTATCTCTCCCTCTCAACTAGAGAGGACATATTCCTAAGCTTTCTTCTTGGCTTAGGAGTCACTGAGTTTTCTTCCAAGTAAGAAACTCATTATCATGCTCCCTCTTAATCAGGGACCTGCATCAGCAATGATGAAAACACCCAGTTGCTCATGAAGAGCTCCTTTCTTCGATGTCATGAATTTCTTCGTTGTTGAGGAGTCTTCATTTTTGGGATCTTTTCATAGGGCATATATCATCCATTACTGTCATCAAGAGTCATGTCTTCTATAAAAAAGTAATCCATCAATCTTCTCATCTGGTCTAGCTTCATGCCATTTTGCTTTCCTTCGAACCATACTTCTTCCAAGGATCTTTCACCTTGTCATATGGTTGTCAACCTGTGGAAGACATATACTTCCCTTTGGCAACCCTGCATAAGCTCATCAAATATTAATTAGTTATAAATATGAACTTTTAAATCAAAAGTTACTTTAGTGATGATCTTTCACCATGACATCTTCTTGTAGGCATCGACATCCTTTGATTACAGATTGACACATCTCTTAATGATATGCTCCATCCTTTCCAAACTTCTATCGAGTCTACGTATCTTCCCAGGAGATTTTCTAGTCTCGTCTTCTTGGCTTCCTTGGATGTTGACTGCCTCTTTTCATGATTGCACTTTTTCGCAATCTCTTCTTTTCTCTTCCACACACTTTTATTTCATTCCCACGAACTTCCAATGTGCAACTCCTTGATAGTATATAATCACCTCATATTCCATATGAGGACATATTATGTTGATTTCATTTGGTGTGGAACATGTCTATTGACAACCTGTGCATCAGAAGAGTTCCTTCTTTATTTGATCATACTTCTTCTACCTACAACCATATGACCTATAGCATCCAGTGTCAACATAAATATATATATGTACCTCATTTCTTTTCTTTGAGTCATCTTGCAGCAGATTTCCTTGGAGTGAAGAGTTTTATTCCCTTGACCTGCTTCATCAATATGTCATCATTTCTAATCCCAAAATTCTACAAGTTTAGAATTTCTCAAAGAAACCTATTGCTTTCTTTCTAACTAGTGAATCCAAAGAGGACTCCATTAAAAAATGTCAGCATCTGTTTCCTTATTGATTATTGAATGATGACCTTTTCTATAAATGTTGTTTTCTTAGTGAGGTTCCCAAGAGCCTCTTATTACATAGATGTCACATATGTGTTACAGACATCCTCCTACGACGAGTGCTCCTCCTTCAATGCTTCCATCATGATGCCAATCTTGGAGTGATGCATTTATCTAATATACCATGCTTCCTAACACCCTGATAGATACCTCTTAAGGATGAAGATGATCTTAATTATAATAGAGATCTTTCACTTCTTCTTTCTTAGGCTTCTTTGAATTTGGTTCTTCTATTTTTCCGATGATATGGGCTTCTTTCTTTTTGTCCTTATTAGATTTGGGACAATCTTTCCATAGCATCATATCTTATCCATGTTTCATCTTTTCTTCTTCAAGACCAAACTTATCGAATCTTCCTTTTCTCCTTAATATGGCAGCATAGGTTTGATTCTCTTTATTTGATCCAATATCCACTTTAGCTTTTAACCTTGTCTCTTTTAATTCTCATAGAGACCATAGATTTTGGAATAGAGTTGCTTCTTCTTTTTCATAAATGCTGAAGTGAAGTTTTCCCATTCCTCTGGCAGAGCATTCAACACCACGATAGTTTTTTCTTGATCAATATATCACTGCCTCTCCTCTGAATTGATCACAGTCTTTTATCCTCGCATATTATGGCAGACTTACACTCCTTTTCGCATCCCATTGTAGCCTCTTTCCCTTTCTGTGTATCCTCTCTTTACGCACTGCAATTCCGATTACTGTTGCAGACCTTGACCGAGAGGTTAAGTCCCAAGATAGGGCCTCTCTTCCTTCTCGGCACAGCTTCCTTTCTTTGCTGTACTATCTTACTCCTTCGTATCAATAACACAGACCCTATTCTCGCATCCCATCACAGAACTAGTCCGAAGTTCACAGAAGTATCCGAACTGTTGTATCTCCTTTTCTGCGAAGTCTACTAGGGTATATATAGTTGTCAGCCCCTATAATTAGCTGACCTATCAGTGAACAGTTGTGTATATTTGAGCTGACCTTTCAAGGGTTATACTTCAGCATCTTCAAGCCGACTTTTCAAGGTTTATTTCCATCATCTTCGAGCTGACTTCGTGGAGCAAGGTGACAAGGTTTTGGAGCATATAATTTGTACTTTACACAACTGTAACACGACTTTACATACATGACTCTATTTTATACATTTATGACAAGATGAAAAATCTCTAAAGGACATCAAGAAGAAGTCTTTGACCTATAATAAAAACTACTTGCTCATGAAACCCATGAGTGAAGCTTTACAAAATACATTTTATTATCTTTGTCTTCTTCATTACATAAATTCATAAGTACATAGTCATTATGAAGACCGATCTTAGTTACACTTTCCAACGCAATATGTGTTGTAAGCTCATTATTAATAGAAAATAATGGAGTTCTCCAGTTTTGCAACTCTTATATCACTTTCTTTTCTTACGGTGTAGACATATTTCATTCAGCATATTCCGCTCACACCCAACAAAATAAAATTTAATGTAAACATACTATCCTGTAAATTGCTGTCAGTTAGAGATGCATGATGCAACGGAAGAAGAAAACACATTATATCATTTAGCTGAACATGATATTTGATAAATCGATTACCATCTTTCTCCAAACCTTGTTTCCCCTCGTGCCATATGAGCTGTATCGTTCTTTCTCATTCCTGTTACCTTTTCCTTGGTGTTTTGTTTTTGTTTTTTTTGCTGCTTAAATCTTATAAGTTGCATGTACTTCGGCATTCCCTTTAATCTCACAAGCATGCTTTCTCCTGTACATAACACATCAACGTTAAAAAATATAATTTAAGAAAAGATTCTTTAGCTTCAGAAGCTGGTCTGCTCTCCCTTTCTCCGATTCTTTTCCCAAGTATGGCCATGCCCCCTACTGCTGATTTTAGTTGTTCAATATGGCGAAGGTTTTAAAATATTTGTATCTCAAACCACCAATTTTGAGATACAAAGCTTCTGACTCCTGCAGCGTTATGAGTTAACACCTTTCCAGGTACAACCATGGCTCTCTACTTTTGATTTTAGTTGTTCAATATGGTGAATGTTTAAAAGTCTTGGTATCGTAAACTGTCATTTTTGAACTCTAATTAGCAACCGACTCCTGCAGCATTGCAAGTTAACACATGAGATGAAAAGGCAGCAGTGTTTTAGAAAATTTCTCATGGTTATTTCTACCAGCCTTGAGCTATGAGCTTGAACAAGAATTAAGGCTATTGACCTGAGGGATAATCATAATATTAAGTTCATTGTGGAACAACCGTAGTTTATAATTGCAAATTCTGAGCTTGCAAAGTTGAGTATTCAAATGTAACTTTGTGCTTACTAGGCTCCACACCATGGTTAGAGGGGTCTGCACCAACCACTTACAAATTTTTGATGATAGTGGTTCACCTTCTCATGAATCATGAGTTTGCTCATAGTGGTCCAGGTGACCAAGTGCACTGTGCAAATCATCTTAAGGGTTAAAATCCTATTAATTCACTTTTACATGCCCTGAAGAAAGGCTTAACCATAAATTGCTACGATGTATACTTGAGTTTAACTTTGTTTTTGTTAGTCATGGCAGTTTTTCAAGTAATTGTCTTGTTTGCTTCAATCTTCAACCATATTGTTATGATTAATTCCTGTAGTGTTTTTAGGATTTAATTTGGAGGTTTTTCTAATGTATTTTAACTCTCTTCTTCCTCCTTCCCTGGGCAATAACCATCGTCATTTCTATTTGAGTTTGCATCTTATTATTTTGTTATTTTAATATTTTTCAACCAATATCCTAATGTGCACCAATGCATAGTGTACTTGCTTATGAAAAACATAATCAAGACTAAGAAGAGCTCCAAGAAAGATATTCTGAGATATTTTCAATAATCATAATATTTTCCTTTAAGCATTTACATTGTATTTTAATTGTTGTCAACCAAATATCCTAATTTGCACAAATACATGATGTACTTGCTTATTGAAAATATAATATAATCAAGACTAATAAGAAGAGCTCCAACAAAGATATTCTGAGATATTTTCAATAATCATAATATTTCCCTTGAAGCATACAAGGAGGGTTAAAAATATATATATATACATGCATCTAATATATTGGAATGAGCATTTCAAAAGAAGGCTATTATTACTAGAATTATTAGAATGCACATTTCAAAAGAGTGGTATTATTATTAGAATTACACATATTGGAATGCACATTTTAAAAGAGGGCTATTCTTATTAGAATTATTAGAATGCACATTTCAAAAGAGTGGTATTATTATTGGAATTGAGATTTAATTGAGTATATTTAATTATAGTTAGCAAGTATGGTGCGAAGATAATACTACTCATACTAGATTGGATTTTATTATTGATTTTGTATTAGTTATGTTTTAAGTGTTTTTCTATTTGTTAATAAAATATTAGGTAAATACTTTTTAAATTTTTGTGATATATTAAAATTCTATTTTTATCATGGTATTGATGGAGAAAATTGAAGTCTTATTGTAGAGAGGTGGTTATTGAATTGGAAATAAGAAAAAAACATAAAATTCAAATTCAAATTAAAAGGCAATAATAATATAAAAAGCTTTTCCAATTGTATTTTCTTCCTTGAAATAAATTCATCATGTTATAAGATTTTTCGACAATATTATATATATTAGTGTATATAATATCAATATAATAATATTATATTTAAAAATCAAATTAAAGAACAATAATAATATAAAAAGTTTTTCAATTGTATTTTTTTTTCTTGAAAGTCACCATATTATGAAGATTTTCAGACAATATTATATAATATCAATATACATCAACATCTAAATATATTCATACCATTTCATATATATTAGGTATTGATAGTGTGCCATTGATAAGATGTAATTAACTATTGATATTGCATAACTCATAAGAGGTAAATTAGATGTATATCACATATTATTATTTTGTATAAATAATATTTGTATCTAGTTTACAATTGATAAGTGTGCATATGAACTTGCTTTTCAGGAAAATTCAATATATTTTTGCTCTTAGGATAGATGGTTCAATCTGCACTTATAGATTTTTTGAGTTAGTAATGTTTTCCAATTTTAGTTATCTTTTGAGGAGAACTCTCGTTACTTGTTTGCTTAAGTGTATTATGTTTAACCATTCATCATGTATTTTCTATCTTATACAATAGGGACTAAGTTATGTAGCACTTAGATAATGTGATATAATTTAAACTCAAGATAGAATGGTTCATAAATTATCATGGCATTTATTTGATATGGATTCAAACTATTATCGTTCATCTTGTTAAATGGAAATATGTCAGAAGGATGACAAAAACCTGAATATCACAAAATGACTTTAGAACACTTTCACTCACTTGATATGCCAGGAGCAATTATGAATTATAGAAAAAGTCAAATTGATTTCATATGAAATTGTTAAGCAACAAAAGTGGAACAAAAGTATAGCGAGACACAAATACATTCCTAATTCAACGTTAGCTACCATGGAGAGGAAAACTACAAGGATATTTTGTTTGAGGAAACGTCAAAAGTTATTCATCCAACTTTTCCATTAATTTGACAACGTACAATAACTTATCCCAAAAGATAAAAATCCTTGTAGGCTCCAAAGCCAATTATCTTGAACAACATAGGAACTCTCAACTTAATCCTAAAGGTTAAGTTGCAAATTGTTGAATGTAATAATTAATTGAGATGGATGAGAGAGTCCCATTGTGATTACTGGAAAATTGATAAGTGTAAGACTTGTGATGAATCACGTAGGGGTTTTCAGTCAAATCACAATTATGATGTGAAACCATGACTAGAGTGAGATTAATTCTAGTTCAAATGTGATGTTAGGAGGCTTTTTTTGTTTATAATACTTTACATTATTTTAGTAAAAGAGATTTGATAATAAATCCATATCAATTTGAATGGGCAAATAATTTAAATAAATGGCAACCATACATTTTATCAATTTTAAGGTTATGCTTTGAATGAAATATAAGTTTTAATAGAAAAATAAAGTAATCTATATTATCAATTTTAAGGTTTTATTTGAATGAAACCATAAGTTTTTATGGAAAAGGAAAGTAATTTATAATAATTGGGTTTGAAATGGCTTAATAAAATTACATGTAATACAAAATAAGAGCCCTTAAGTTTGTGTTTTGGAAATTCTCTGTCTCTCCTTAGAAACCAATTTCCTATATTTCAAAACAACATGCCTGTAGGGCCACAAGCTTTAGACCAATGTAGAGAAATAAATGTATTAATTCTACTAATATACCCCTTGACTCAAAATGTATTATTATATGGGTTACTTTTTTCAACTATTCACAAGAAAAAATATCTAAGAAATCATAATATAAACATATTTTGATTGATCCAAATGAACAAATAATTTATGTTTCTTGAGTTGATTAGGCTTCTTAGTTAGCTCTTGTTAGTTTCCTCAAGGTAAGGTTGCCATGGTTCATTGGTTATTACAAGGTTTGGAATCTTATTTGCTATTAACCTTCCAAGTCTTGGGTGATTTGGTTCATTAGTTATGCAATGTCACTCTCATTTTGAAAAATTATTGCCCTAGTTATATCTGGGTTCCTTTGCACTAATAAATTTAAACTCTTAACAACTTTATTTCCTAAACTAGAGCTCCCAATGTTTCTCGGTTCTTCTACACCTATTTCAATATTTCATCAAGTATTGTCATATTTTGATGGGCCTTTTGATTAGTAGTTATTACTAGTGCATGGTGCTTAGATATAGATGGAAGGTTGTTAGGTTGGTGATTGTCATGTAGGCAATTTGTAAACTTGATTAACTAAGTGTAGAAACATAATGGTAATGGAGACAAAAGTAAAGCAAACACAGAAAGAAAGAATCCGAGGAAAAAATTATTAATTTAGGGTGAGGATGCCTGGGTAGTTGTTTAATATGGTAAATTACCTTACACGAACCTACACGAACCCAGTTTGGCGTCTGCTCCTTTGAAACCCAAGATTTGGAAGTGCTTTGTGGATGACACTTTCATCAATTGGTCTCATGGGCGTAAGGAATTAGAGGCTTTTCATCAGCACTTGAATAATCAATCTAACTCCATTAAGTTCACTATGGAAACAAAGAATGATGGGAGCTTTCCTTTCCTTGATGTTCTCATTTCTAGAAATAATAATGGCTCTTTCTCGCATCGTGTTTTTCGGAAAAAGACGCACACGAAGCAGTATTTGCATCCTGATTCTCATCATTTTCCTGCTCAAAAACTTGGGTTTCTGAATACTTTAGCTACGAGAGCTCTTAGAATTTCTGATGACGATCATTTGGATGAAGAGAAAGCCCATCTCCTTAGGGTCTTCGGAGAAAATGGTTATAGCAGAAGTCAGGGTTTGAAGGCTTTCATGAGTGCGAGCAAAGGTCCTAGACAGAAAAAGATAATGGATGATGCTATTGGTAAAGTTCATTTACCTTTTATTCAAGGTACTACTGACAAGATCGCTCGGATTTTAAGGAAGCATAGGATCTTAAATCAGGGTTCTTTTAAACCTTTAAACACCATTCGGGGTTCCCTTAAATCGGTTAAGGACCAGTTGGACCCAAAAAGCATGAAAGGTGTTTATTTGATCTCGTGCTCTTGTGGGACTCCCTACATTGGTGAAACTGGTCGATTGATTAATAAAAGGATTCAGGAGCATTCTACGGATATTAGGCATGGTAGAACCAAGTCCTCAACGCTAGCTGAGCATGCTAAGAAGACGAAGCATCATATATGTATGGAAGACGCTAGAGTCTTTGCTAGGGTTGACCATTTCCATCACTGGAAATTTAGGGAGGCGATTAAGATTGAGAAGAGGCCCTGTACGTTGAACAGGGATGATGGATGGAAAGTTAGCAGTTGTTGGATTCCATCTCTTCACTCCCTGTAAGGGTCTCCCTTTTTGCATTCTATGAATTTTTAAAATTTTTAATTTATTATTATTATTATTATTATTATTTGATTTTATTTATTTGATTTTAATATTTTATTTATTAAAATAAAATAAAAATAATTTATTTTTATTATTATTTTATTTTATTTTTACTTGTATTTTAAATCTAGTTTTAATTTTATTTATTAATGTTTTAATTAATTAATTAATTTATTAAATTCTTTATTTTTATTTTATTTTTATGTGTATTTTAATTCTAGTTTTTAGTTGTATTTATTTATCAATGTATTTTTATTTATTGACTAAATCCTTTTTATTTTTATTGTATTCTATAATTATTTATATTTTTTGTTTTAGGTATAATTTAAAATAAAAATAATTTATTTTATTTTTATTTTATTTTTAATTGTATTTTAATTCTAGTTTTTAATTGTATTTATTTATTAATTTATTTATACATTAAATCCTTTATTTTTATTTGTATTTTTTATTTTTATTATTTTTATATTTTTGATTTAGTTATAATTTTTGACTTTGACCTTTTGACTTTTTACTTGATTCATGTTTATCCTGTTTTCTGAAAGGGGTGTTAATTTAGTTTTTAGTTCTGATTTTATATTTTAACTTGCGATAGGTGAGGGTAGTTAGGTGTTTGGTTCTTTTTATATTTTATTATTATTATTATATATATATATATATATAATTTTTTTTTTGACCATTTTTAATTTTTTATAATTTTAAGGTTGGGTTAATTTTATTTTTGTTTTTATTTTTAATCTTAATTTTGGACCGTTGGGTTTTGATTGTTGCTTTTCTCCTCCTGGTATAAATGTGTATGTCAGACCAACCAATTTTCATTATCCTGATGATGAACTACATTTGGTAGTTCGAAACGCGTCGGTCCCTAAGTTATAATTAAAATGTTATGGATCACAGAAGCTTGCACTCTCAATTTTGCATCAAATTTCTATACTCATCAAGTAAGCAAACCAAATCTAGTAAGAAGAACATGCATTCTGCCATTCCCTAAAAAATACTTAGGAAATATAGGATACTGTCAATGGGAACAATGAAAAATAATATGTATATCCCTTGTGGAAAGAATGTTTGAAAACTTACAACATATATTCTCAAGGAAATATCAGCATATGTATTATTATATGATAACAAAAACTTCCAGTACCTAGTCGAAAGAGAGAGTAAAAACAACATTTATCCCGAGTAAACATATTTGTAGAAGAACTGGGCATAGAGAAAGAAAATAGATCAAGGTAGTTTGAGAGTATCCACTACAACTTGTAAATTGTGTTCATAATATGTGTACTGAATGAAACCAAAATCATCATGTAGTCCTTGCTTAGATAGGGAGTCTGCCACCGTGTTTTCCTCTCGGTAGATATGTTGGAAAGAGAAATTATGCAAACTGGCCAGTATAAGTTTGATACAATTGATCCAACCCTCTAGTGTCGATGGCCCAAAGCTGCATGTACATGTTATTCCATCTATGAGAGATTTGGAATCACCATATATGTGGATAACACTAACCTGTAAGTAGCAAACAAACCACGCCATTCCCCAAAGTGCCATAACTTCTGCTTTAGTGTCCATGCCAGGTCCACCATATTAATGTAGTCTGTACTTTTGTATATGATTTAGTCTAATCCAAGCCCCAAACCCACATTGTCCCCGTTGTGTTGCCCCATCGAAAAAACCTGCAGGGAAAGATATTTGTGGATGAAGGTATCTAATAAAAGCATATTTTATACATACAACCAGATGTTGGTAGAAATCGATCTAGGAAATGATTTTTCCCAATATTAGATGGAAGTAAATCCATGCATCCTCAAATAGAAATCGGTTCCTCGCCAGCCATACCTCCAAGAAAAAATATAAAGGCAAAGTCTTGTATCTCTGCGGTCCGCTTTCCATATTCATTATGAAAATTTCCAATGTCTGTGGGGGCCAATCCGCAATCTGTAGAGGTCAGATGAAGAAGTCCCATATCGATAAAATGAAAGGGAAAATAAGGAACATATGGGGAACAACTTCAGATTCCAGCTTGCAAAAGGACACTCGGTCCTTGGAACCCACGTTTCATAAGATTATCCTAGGTAAGAATCTTATTTTTCCAGGCGATCCAAGTAAATAGAATAATTTTGATAGGCATGGGCTTCTGCCAGATTGTCGTAAATCATGAGAGTTCTCCGAGATTCCGAATCTGTAAGACATTTTTTCTGTATGCATCAACCACCTTGATACCCCTTCTGTGCATCTTACCCTCCGTACTATGCCACATATACCAGCTCGTGCAAGGTTTTTTGTATATTCTTCCCATGATCTCGTCATTCGCTCAGACATCCAACCTCGCAGGCCCAATTCATCTGGAGTCTTCCATATAGGGCACCCCAAGTGCCACTTGGATATGATTTGAGACAGAAAAAATACCACATCCATGAAGGCATCTAAGAAGAGAGATATCCATACACAGGTATATAAGGGTACCTTTAATTCTGTCTATGCCGAGAAGGATCTTGTGACCGTTTCCACACTCCTAGTTCAAACCGTTCAAAAAGAGCGCCAAGATCCTGGAAAATCCCAACCAAATATAAGAACTCGATTTCTTTTATAGGGTATTTGTTCGATAAATCTGTTCCAATTGTGCCCCCTTAAAATATTTGGCCAGTAAGATATCTTGCCAGATGGCAGTTCTAGTGAGCACCTGCCACAGGGACTTCATAAGCAATTTCTGGGAGAAAATATGAGAATCCAAGAGGCCCCATACACCGAACTCTTTTGGAATAGATAAGTGTTCCCACTTACTTAATTGTATCTTATGTTCTTTTTAGTCCATAGAAATGATGCAACAATGGATTTTATGCGCTTATGAATACACATCAGAATTATAAAGAGATGAGCCCAATATACCTTGATTTGCTGAAGTACCACTTGTATGAGGATGTACTTGCCATCAAGGGAGAGCCATCTAGAGTTTCATGTGTTAATTCGTTTCTTATATTTGTCCCACAACCAAATCCAATCTTCATATTTGTATCCATTTGGTTTTAGTCGAAAACCAAGATACGAGAAACCCTCAACAAGTGGTGCTGTTATGACCCTTAAAATTCCCACAATAATCTCCATATCCCGATTGTCTCTAGATGTAGTTAGAAGGAGAGACTTTCCCCCATTTACCTCCAGCTCGGTAGCCACTCCATATCTCAGGAAAGTGTAATGAAGGGCCAACCATTGTGCCCTTGATACAATACCAAAAACAAGGATGTCATCCACAAAAAAAGAGTGTGATGTTCATCTACTAGGAAATGTGCAAGTAATAAAAAATGCCAGTGGATTGAGCCTGAAGAATTTTGAGGTTGAGGTAGTCCATAATAAGATAAAAATTAAGGGAGAGAGTGAGCATCCTTGTCGTAGTCCTCTACCTGCTTTAAAAAAAGGTGATGGGAAACCATTTATGATCACTGCATAATATACACAAGTGATACACGCCATGATCCAATCCACGCTGCAAGTATTCATGCCTATCTTATATAAAACCAACCGAATGTATGAACAATTCACACAGTCATACACTTTGTGCAAGTCCACTTTCATAACCATGGCCTCCAAGTTTTTTGGGTGAATCATGTGGATACATTCTTGGGCAGTGGAAATAACATCATGAATGAGCCTATCACCGAGGAAGCCATATTGTTCCCTGGAAATTTATTATGATAGAATGCCCGAAATCCTAAGAGCGATCACCATGTAGATAATTTTATAGACAATATTATAGAGGGAGATAGGTTTGAATTCAGAGAAATACTGAGGGGAGGAAACTTTGGGGATCAAAGCCAAGAAAGTGGAGTTGATGTTCCCAGATATTCATCCTATCAGTTGAGACTCCTCGACCGCCACCAACAGGCATGGACCCATGTATTCAAAAAAATGTATGAAGAGCTCGACCGTCCATCCATCCGGTCCAGGGAATTTGTCTGTAGCAAAAGTGTGCAATACATGTAGAATTTCCTCTCTTGTGACAGGGCGATATAATTATTCATTGGATGGTGCATCAAACATTGTCCGGTAATGTTGCATGGCCCGAATCTGATCCCCAAAGTCCACTTCGGGTCTGCGCTTATAAAAATTTGAAAAGTGTTTGACTGCCTGCTCATGAATTTATGAGGTGGATTATTTCATTTCCCACTCCATAGATTCAATGTGCCAAATGGTATTGATATTTTTCCTTCGATTAACAAAGTGGTGGAAAAATTGGTGTTCTGGTCTCCCTCTTTTAATCAGGTAGCCAGACTCTTCAACTTCCATGTGACCCCCTGTATTCTAAGGATCTCTTGCTTTCTACAATCCAAGTCTTTGAGGTTTTGGTAATCCTTCTATGTCGGTTGTGACTGTTCAAAATGTTTACATACATCCTCTATCTTGTGGGAGATCTAAATTAATTCCATGATCAATTTTTTATTTTATTTTTGCCTTTCCCGTACCCTCGTTCGGCTCTTGAGAAATAGGAGATTTCCTGTAAGATGTTCCATGGTAGTGACCTCTTCTGTGGCAAGATGATTAATCCAAGTATCCACATCCAGGGCACAATAACTCTCATCTTCTAGCCAAATCCGATTAAATTTAAAAGGGACACCCCTACAGACATGTTCCATGCGCCACTGAAGGAGAATAGGAAAATGATCTAAGAGAGTCGACCTGATCACAAATGATTTTAAATTTCCAAGAATTTCCATTAGACTCTCATGTATGAGAAAACGATCCAACCGCTTCTCGATATATTGGCCACTAGTCCTGTGATTACTCCAAGTGGGAGATATAGGAAAAGGGAAAATATCAATCGAGTGATGGTCTGCAAACATTTGGAATAGACGGTCAGCCAAGGGGTCCAAACGAAAATGTGAACCCCATTTTTTAGAGGGGGATAGTGTGGCATTAAAATCCCTAGAAATAATGAGATTGCTAATATTGAGAATGTTAGAGGAGGCAAGTCTTTCCTAGAAAGCAAGGCGAAAATGACAAGTGGCATATAAATTAAAAACATGAAAATAGTCAGAGAAACCTCTGATCCTACCAAATAAGAGAATACCAACGAAATTTTTTTAAGCCCAGAAAGATTCCCGTCTTGGGTCCCACATGGAAATCATGCCACAGGAAAGACCACATGAGTCCACACTTGCAATGTGCCAGTCTGGGCGGATGGAGTGGAAGAAAGAAATCACCTCGGAAGAAGTGGTCATAGTTTCTTGAAAGATAACCAAAAAAGGAAGGGTAACATAGAAAATATGACAATAATTCAAAAATTTTGAGTGGTCACCCAAACCATGGATATTAAAGGAAAGGATAGAAGTCATGATGCATTCAAGTCAAGCCCGAGTGATTTGCGTGCCCGTGTCTCAAAAGAAGGAATAATCAGGATATCCCACATACCCTCTAAATCCTTTGTGTGGAAAGAGCGCGTAACTCTTCTATGACGAAAATGTATACTGTCATGTTTATTATGCTTTATGACAATAATGATTAGAGCTGATGAGGGGATAATCGAAGGAGAGGAAGGATGCTTCCCACCTTTATGTATACTGAGAGGAACAAGGTCAACATAGGAGTTAAGGCGAAGAAATTTTAATTCACTGTCAATGGAATTGTGGGGGGAGTTTGGGGGGTACTGGGAATGAGCGGGAGAAGCCAATTCGAGTGGAGTCATAGACAAGGAGCAGGGTAGATATTGTGAAGAATTTATTGGGATATCATGGGCAAGGTCCGAATATGGGGGGTGTTCGAGGGTCAATAGGGGAGGGGGCGGAGGCGGGGGTGGCTTAACTGAGGAAATTATGAATGAGAGGAGCCTAAGGAGAGAGAACCACATGGCGTGAAGGGAGGTCAGACACCAGGGAATCCATGGGTCCAGGATTCTTAGAATCACCATATGCCTGAGATGAGGGGGGGTCCGAGGAGTGAACATGTGATGAATTAGAAACAACATGTATAGAGCAAGGGGAGAAGAGGGAATACCTTTCCGAGGTCGACGATGGGCATCCAGATGTGCCTTCCATCCATGTGTGCCAAAATCCTTACAACAACATGCATGATTATGAGGTAGAAAACATTCCTTTGGGAATCTATTCATCAAATTTCCAAAGCTATGGAAGATGAGGCATCAAAACGACAAACCCCAATAATCAACTCGCTGTCAAACAATTATGTTACCCCATTATAGATCAATGTCACCTGAAATACCCCCTGCATAGTTAATCTCAACCAACATCCACACAATCCTTTTGTATTTGGCCCCCATACAACCAAGATCTAGGAATTTGAAATTCACAATAACATTTCCAATCACATCCAGAGAAGGTTTCATCCAAAAATCCAAAGGTAAACTAGGAAGCTTGACCCAAAACAAATCATTCCGCGGTATGTCCAAGAGAGAGTTGAAACCAATGTACCATTTGTGGAGAAAAAAGAAACTCCGACTGCGTACCCATGGGGATTTCAATATCTTATCCGCATCTTCATAGTAGAGAAAATGAACATTGAACCAAGAATTCACAAGAAAGCTCACCTTCGGCAGAAAAATGACCATAGGAGTCCATGTTTTCCTAACCTAGTCCTATATTTCCCACCTCGATATATCAAAAAAATACTAGCGGCCCACAAGGTCCCTCTTCTATAAACTAGTGACTCGACTCCACATAATATCCTGTCCAAAACTTATAATCTTGACCTCCTTAGATGGCCGAAGGATCCTGTTAGTCTTCTTCCTCGATGATCGGAGGGATACATGCGTTTCACCAAGTGTCTGAAAGTTGTGCGGCCCCGAATGAGTATGGTCGATACCATAGTCATGAGAAGTAGGGCGAAACATAGGGTCAAGAGGGCCACCGTTTGCATGTCTAGTGGAAAATGCTTTCTCAGCTTCCAACATGGCCAGAATAAAATCCTCATGTGATGAGGTGTCAACATCGAGGAAATCTATTCCAGACTCCATGTATTAGTGTGGAAATATATATATGAAACATGTGCCAACAAGGATACGGGCCATACCTACCCGAATTGGAAAGAACACACCCCAAGGATAGTAGGTAGGACAATAGAAACCACACAAAAAGGATATACATAGTTAGGTGGTTGTGCGCTGAAAAATAAATTAGGGGCATGGGAGAAAGGGCCGAGACAAAGTGACGGCAGGGAATGTTCGCGATGGAGTCAAAGGCCAACGAAGGAGGATTAGGTGGAGTCAGAACATACGATCAAGGTGTACCTAAGAGATTGAAAAAACATAGTAGTAGGCCTAGTGAAAAGATCGTCATATATGAACGTTGTCAGGGGGTAGATGGACGGATGTGGAATGAATCTAGAAGAGGGCAGGTCACCCGTCCCAAAGAGGAAACACCAAGTAAAGAGTCTGGATAGAGCACTAGGGGGGGGGGAAATGGTAGTCAGAAAAACACACCAGAAAATTTTTCCACCCTAGGTGTAGTCGAGCCAAGAGTGTGGCAGAGAGGAAGAAACTCATAGTTCACAACAACAACAACATGGATACCCCATGTAACACCACCATCGATTGCAACACTTGACACCAATATCCTTGTATGGTTGCGAAATAATGAAAGATGCCAACCGCTTCTTCCAGACAAAGCGTAAACTCGACTGGTTCACAGATGCATCAACCTCAGATTCCACTCCCAGACCGAAAGTTTTACGAATGTAGTCCAAGACAGACATGTGGCCGGCGGGTGGACGTCAGTCTATGGGTGAGAAAAATGGCGATTAGGGCATGTATCGCAAGGAGGAAGAGTAGGGCAACGTAGCATATCTCTACAATAGGGAAGGCATTCACGTGAAAGAAACCACAGAAACATGACAATATGAGTCCAATGATAATGGTGCAAGTAAGATACAAGCCAAAAGTCATGAAAACCACAACCAAGAAAAAACCAGGCCCCAATCCTCAGTGGAAGGAGAAAACGAAGGTTGTACCACCCAAACGATAAAACGCCAGTCCCAGAAAAAAGTGCCACCTCGTTCATATGTAGAAAAACGAATAAGCACAGTAAGTGGAAAAAGTTTGTGTCGAAACTAATATAACATAGATCATGCCACCCATAAAAACTTATTGCTTCATCATACAATATTCCAGTGTATAGTGTGTAGGACCCAGGAGAACAATCATGCAAGGTGAAACCCCACCACAAGCCTCAATCATGGACAATAGTTTGATCAAAAGAAAATATGTCGACGAACCTACACAAAGCCAGTCTGTCATCACAAAAACATAAAAGAAGTTATTAAAGGGTAGCCACATACCAAGTCAACTGCATCTGTTTGAACCCTCCCCAGTCCTCCCCTCCAGCCCTCCACTGCATCCATGTGAATGCTACCTGTTGATGTTACTCGGTATCTGGAGATCCTAGTTATTTATAATATAACATAATCTTATCCCTAAGAGAATTTTTGGATTTTAAATTTAAATTATACACATTAAAAGTAAATTATGTAATTTACATATTATAAAAGTTAATGAAAATGAGAGGAATATAAATATTTTTATAAAATTTAATAAAAAATAATGGAGGAATATAATTTTCCTGTAATGTGAATATTTCAATATTAATTTGGTGTAGGGGGTCTTTTTCTTTATGAAATAAGCATTGTAGGTCGTGAGACTCAAGTGGAAATTATGCTTTTAGAAAATTGCAAATTGATATAAAAAGTGGAAAAATTAATTGCCTGGGAAAATACTTGCATAATTTTTTGGTGGATAGTACTAGTAAGTTTGTACATTTACATTTTTACTCTTATTTGTTAGCGTGTTGAAGAAAACATAAATAATGGTGGGTAGTAACTCTTAGTAAGTACGCTTATTTACATCTTGTTCCTATCCGTTTTTTATGCAAATACTTGTTGAAATTATGGCCAGCAGTAAAAGATGGTAAACATGTTATTTAGGTGAGTATGAACTATTTTCAAGGATTTTAATTCCAACAATGACATAAATATCTATAAATCATGACATAAATATTGAAACTGTATAAAAAAGCAGAAAAAATTGAGGTAGTTATCCACATGGCATTATATCGTGCAAAGATTGCAACAAGAACTTCAAGTTATGGTCCAATCAAATATTTGAAAAATATTTTTTCAATAGTATTGAAAAATAAATATTTGTTTTTCAAAATTAAACATTATAACTTGCATTGGTAATTTCTAAATTAATAGTGGTCAACAAGTAAATCCATTATTAGAGTCTTGCCTAGTTTCCCCAATACACCTCACTCGGATCTGTTCTTATGCTACTAGCTATTCCATTGATTCTCTCCCAAAAAGGAACCACCGATTTACAAATCTTATCAACCACAGAATCCAGTGAGCGGCGCCAAATATTTCGGGGGTTTATGAATCCCGTATTCTTTGCTGCCGGTAAGTTTCGGGGGGATCAACGCCGGTCCTATATCCTTCCAAGCTCAAGCCGGGGAGTGACCCTGAAGGTGACAAGCACTACACCGGAGAAACCGGGGGAAGTTCCGAACCCTAACTCCGAATGGAAGGTTGCCTCCGCCGCTTTCCGCAGTAGTGGGCTTACGGAGAATCCCGCACCCGCCATCCCTAAGGGTCCAGGCTACTAAAAAACTCTCCTCTTGATAAAAACTTATCTACTAAATAAAAAAAATGGTGTATATACTCCACTCCTTTAAATTTCAACTTCTTATATCATAAGACACATCTTCTTCCCCATTTAACCTACTCGAAATAATATTATATATTTAAAATTATATTTTTTTAATATATATAAATTTATAAATTATAAATTAAAATTATTATCTCATATACTCAAAAATAATTTATAAATTTATTATTAATTTTTTTCTATACCACATAATCATTATAACTCATTCAATACAAGGCATTTTAACATTAAATTAAAGGAAACAACAAAAATGTCCTTTAATTTAAATTTATTGTAATTACACATTATACTTATTATAAATTAAAACTTTATGTAATTACAAGTTATAGTTATACTTAACTTTCTATTTCATTATTATAATTTTATGTAATTAAATGTTATTGTTATATTTGATTTCTATTTCATTATCACAGTGATGCAAAGTTTTGCTGGCATGTTTACATTGTGAAAAAAAGCATTATCTTTAGTCTAAAGAGATCATTTCTTACATTACAAAATTGTTTATGGTACTAAAAACATTTTATGAAGAAATAAACCGAGAGAAACATTTAGAGCACATAAAATTGTTTCAAAAAAAATAATATTTATGTATACAAATAAATATTTCAAATAAAACTTACATGATTTCAAGATCAAATTAAATTTGTTAATGAAAACAAATTATTAAATTTTCTCAAATTATGAAACAAGTTGCGAGATCAACAATGTTTTTAAAAATATTTCAAAATTACTATAAAATATTTCAAGCATATTGACATAAATATTATTTTCTTGGAAGCAATATACATTTGGAGTGTTTAATATTAAGTAACAATGATATCATATGACCTTAAACCACTTAGTAAGTTATCCATCCCATCCAACACCCTGTGCATCCCCTCTTCACCTCCATCTTACCTTCATTCGCCAAATGCCATCCTCTAGTTTTTCTCCATCATGGTCTCTTCACCCTCTTGATCACTTCCTCTTCTATCTCTCTACATAAGTCACAATCACATATCTATGACTATTATAGGTGGGCATGAAGTTATAAGATTATTGAAAATATTTCATTTTCCAGGCATGGGTGTTCAAAAATAGGTAATTATTTACCCAATGAAAAAATATCAAGGAATCATTAAATTTAAATGGGAGCCATGCAAGGATTTTGTGTTGATTAATAAGATGGAGAGAAATCTGCTGAGGGTTTGAAATGGTTATTCATTTTTATAGGATTGGAAGGTTAATTGTACAGACGAAAAGTTGGCGAGAAATTTGTGGAGATTTTGAAGTGGTTGGTTATTTTTATAGGCTTGGAAGGTTAATTGTACATAGAAAACATTTGGGTGGATCAACTTGGAGCCTTTGAATGGTCCAGTATGCAATTTTGATAGCAATTAAATCAAATCAGTATGGTTCCCTTGACCTCTAATTTGAGTTTGTTTATTATATTTAATAATTGTGCACACATTAATTTGAATTCTCTTTTATTATTTTTATTTATAAATTTATGGGATTGTTTATTCCACACATTTACCCCTTCATGTGCTGGGTTACTTCTAGATTTAGGAAATGGTGTAAAAAGTATGGTGATTTATGCATTTTAAGGCCCTTATACCATGCCCACTCACCTCAAATCTATGTCATGGATAATGGATGGTTGTAATAATTTTTCTCTATGATTTATGCTTTTATGCTATTATGGATTTGGCAACACTTTCTCATTATTTATGGAATTTTATAATACATTGAAAAAAAAATCATAAATGTAAATTTAAAGTATAGAATGAAAAATAAGATAAATCCATATTGAATGGGGTCATGTTTCATAGAAGTTTCCTTATTTTGGTGTTCAATTTAAGGTTATAGTAACTCATTTTCAATTTAATTTACATAAATGAACATTATTTATTATGCGTTGAATGGTATTGTATCCAATTTTTTTCATTTACCATGTAACATATTGTTGATGGCCAAAAATGGCCTCATAAACATGTGAGAAGACCACCCGGTCAGAGCCCCAACTAAGCTCTCATCTGTTTGATGTAGTGGTTCTGACTAGTTCAATTGGGTCCAATTACCCTCTCTCTCTCCCTGTTGTCCTATAATATATCTATTATTTACTAATAGAAAAAGAGAAATCATATCTGCACTCTTGTTGTGCACATGCAAGCAAACAAATCCTTACGCTGACTTTATGGCTCAGCCAAGCCGCAACTAAGGTCTGCCCCTGCATGAGGGGACTTCTAGAATGCATAATTAAATTTAAATGCAGATATACTCTAATATGCAAGAAAAAAGATAATCCTATTTCGAGTTGGAAAATGATAGCCTTCTTTCAATTTGAGAGAAGATGAAATAACTAACTAGGGCAAGAGGATTGTTTGTATGATTGAATTCATTATATAATTTTCATCAATTAAAAGAATCTAATTTAATTAATGAGAGAGAAAGCAAAACAAGAATGTATTTAAACAATGAATAGTTACTGCCCAATACATTCCTATTTCAATGAATTCATAACAATTCTAATTCTGCTATGCTCCTAAGAGACAAATCTTACAGAGCTTCAATAGCATAAAACAATTGATATGAAAATAATGCACAATCAGAATGTAATACAATATTTAGAGCATAAATTAAAATTAGATTGTAAAAATTCTAGTAAAAAGTAATTAATGTACATCCCAGACAACAATGCACATGAAATGAAAATTTATTAAAATCATACCAAAATCTCTTTACAAAAATCTGTAGTGCTTAAACAACTTCAGATCTTTGGAGAAATTTCTTACAATAGTGCAAAACAATCTTCTCTTTCAAAGCTCAAAATATTCTATCTCTTCATAATTCAACTCATAGTACACTTCAAAAGTGTAAATGCACAATAAGAAAAATCACAAAATTCCCCTAAACACCTCAGAGCTGAAGTATTCCCCTCACCCTATAGCTAATAACCCCTTACAATAGTGCTTCAAAATTACCTAGTTTCAGAGAAGAGGAACCCCTTCCTCATTCTCAAGACTGATATTTATCCATTGACAAGAATCTCCAAAAAAGGAGAACTGTTTAGAGTAGTTTTTTAGATCCTCAATTAGAGCTGCAAATTCTCTATCTTATTCCTTGCTGTCTGGTTGACATTGCTCCAAAGCTTCTTTTCCTCATCTTCCCAACTTCTCTCCTGCCAAAAACCAATCAAGAATAAATTAAATTGCAAATCAAAATTGGAATTACAAATTCTCGGAAAAACAAACATCTCCAATCAAAATTCAATTAAAAAAATAAATAAAAGAAATATGATTTTCTCATTGATTTTTGTAAATATTTTTTTGGTCAAAGATGAT
Source organism: Pinus albicaulis (assembly GCA_034641835.2). NCBI lineage: Eukaryota > Viridiplantae > Streptophyta > Pinopsida > Pinales > Pinaceae > Pinus > Pinus albicaulis. The sequence continues at coordinate 364,627,421 of CM076584.1, forward strand.
AGAATTGAATTGATCTGCAACAATAAAATCTTCGGGCAAATGAAAATGCAAAAAGAAAACCCAGAAAATTAGTTTTGATTGCAAATTAGGAGCTTAATTTTTTGCTAAATTTTAGGCACAATTAATGACCAAATATGGTCATGAAACTACTTCAGAAATATTCTCTATGATTTTATCTTTCTAACGAGCCATCTTTCAAAGTAAAATTCAACTTATGAACTTTCAAAGTTGAAATGTCAACACTGTTACAATTATGAAAAAATACATACTTAAACCAAAATTGAACATTTTTAATTAAAAATTCTAATTAAAAATTAAATTAATAAATTCTAATTAATTATTAATTAATTACAATTATTAAATGAATTATACACAAATGAATTAAAAATTAAATTAACTAAATTATTAATAAAATTACATTAAAAATTATATGATGTAAAAACAAATATTAAAAAAATATGGGTGAGTGGCCTTTTGGGAACTCTTTTATGAGTTCCTAGAGTATTAAGAACAGGGGATATAAAGGAGGAGTTGAAGATATAAGGAGGTCTCGGGGTCTTGGAAAGAGGAGGATCTTGGGGATATAGGAGTTACGAGATGGAAGGATTTCGAGGTCCCAAGGAGGAGTGGGGAGTATGACCCAATATATATTATTTTTAAAATTTTATTTTATATAAAACCAAAACCAAAGACCAAACGGGAACGAAATCTTGTAAATTTTTTTTGAAATAAAGTTCCGAGAAAGAGAGTCCAAGATAATTTTAAAAGTTTTTATTATGTATAGTTTTTAATATATAATTTTATTTTAAAGTTTTAAATCACATTATGTGGTTGCACGCGTGATGATTTTGAGGGATAGTTAGTGAATTAAAAATTAATAAATAATTTTTTTCAATTAATTAAAAAAATTAACATTTTAAATTTTATTTACAGAAGCAAAAAATGATATACATTTCGTATAATTTTAGTTTAGGTGGTAAAAATCATTGAATTTTTGATAGGCACCATTTGTAATTTGTGAATCTAAATGAGAAGAAACGAGAACCGATGGAAGATTAGCAAGAAAACATACGCAATGAAGCAATCAGAATAGAAATCCGAAGAAAACATAAATCTTACGAAAATGTCGTACACCTAACCAAAAAGTCGATATAACGAGAATTTACGTAAAGGGTCCCCATTATTATTATGAAGATGATAAATTAAAAAGGGGGGTTGTGATTTTATCACAACACATACTAATGCATCATAATCTCAAAATTTATTTAAATATCAACACTAAAATATTGTTTCATATACACGAACCCTACAATACTTAGAGGCTTGGTTACTACAAGATATTTTTTTCAAAACAATATGTAAATTAATTGAGAGTTTTTAAAGAGTGTGATTTTATACCTGAACCTTAAATGACACAAATTTAATTGATTATGTTAGATCCTCTTTATATTATAATTGATTGTGAGTTTCTCAAAATGATTTATTGAAAAAAATAGAACAATGAAGTTGATTTTAATGCTCTTACATTAAAGTCTCACATTCCATAAATATAATAAAATTATATTTAGGGTCAATGTATATTTTATTGATTTTTTATTATATAAAATTTATGTTTATAAAAATATATTAAATATTTATATCTCAAGTAAAATAGATCTCTCAATTATCAAGGGGTTCAACTATGCTAGGTTAGGTTTGACTTATGCGATTAAAAATAACAATAATAATAATAAATAAAATAAAAAAATAAAAAAAAGAACTCACAACCTATGATGGGGAGGGACATAATTATTCATGCCATGGTGTGAAAAATAGTGAAATTGGAAAACAAGAAACACACAAACACATTGATTCATTGATCTAACCATTAATTTTACACCCAAACTAAGAGGGACCCAAATTGTGCTCATGTGACTTGTAGCTAAGCATTTCATCGTTTAAGGTAGTTCATGGCTTTAAGAGAAGATTTAATGTTTTTAGGCTCCTACCTATAGCTAAGGGTTGAATAACCCTAACCAAATCATAGGTTCGTAGCCCCAACAAGAATGATATAGATTCAAATGAATTCAATAAAAGAGACTAAGTATGATGGGATTTGGTCATAGGATAGAAGAAATGGGGATGAGACTCAAACGAAGGTAGGTTAGTGGGATTATGAGTAAACATCGCTAATAGATGTAGACTGATGAGACATAGAAAAGACGAGAAAAAGTGAATACTCAGAGCAAAAAAGAATCACAATTGACCTACAAAAATCAAAGCAAAGTTAAAATAATTCACAACCTAAAGCTGGAAGGGACATACCTATTTAGGAAATTATGTGATTAGTAATGAAACATGCAAACAAGGATTCATAAACGCTCTAGATTGTTGATCTAGCTATTAATTCTACGCCCAAACTAAGATGGAGTACAATTGTACACATGTGACTTGTAGCTAAGCATTTTATGGTTTGAGGTAGTTCGTGGCTTGAGGAGCAAACATCATGTTTTGAGGAGCTAATATATAACTAAGGATAGACCCACATGGAAACAACATAGACTGTACATATTTACTAAGCATTAGTATTCATTGATGTTGTTAACAAAGTATCATCACCACCTCTTTATCCTTAAGCCAACAATCTATTGCTACATCTCCTCAAACTAATAGAATGTAGAAAAAAATAGGTGGAAATTTGGTGAAGGCCACTCAATTTTTGAAATTAATCGTACATCATCGATTTTAATTAATATAATGGTGTTCCAATGGTGATCAATGAATCATTATTCTTTTGGAAAATTACTTTCAATAAATGATTAACATGTATAATCTCATTTAAGGTCATGTGCAAATTTGAAAGACCCACACTAATCTCTCATCCATATTCTCTCATGAAAACCACTGACTTATAACTATTGTTTGTGTTTAACTTTTGACTAATGTTACATTGAAATGTGAAAATTATTCTATATACATTTAGAAGTCAACTATGACACTGTTTAACTATTTGAGAGAGAATTTAGATACATTATTCTTAAACCACTTCAATAAACTCTATATTATTTATCTACCAACCATCCAACACACTTCTCCTATCTTTAAATAAAATATAGTCCTAATTCATTTCAACATTCCCTTTCCCCACTTTAGAGGTATGTTAGTTTAATAAATAATATAAGTTAATGCTATTTAATTTCATTCGTTAGATTGGAGAATAAGGTACATAGAGTGGGGAATGAAAACAAACCAAGAATTATAAGTGAATAGAGTGGGAAATGAAAATAAACCAAGAATAATGTAATATTTATTACATTTCAATATTTAAGAATAATAAAATATATATATAATTAAATTTAGAGTGGGAAATGAAAATAAACCAAGAATAATGTAATATTTATTACATTTCAATATTTAAGAATAATAACATATATTTAATTAAATTTTAATTAATAAAATATATTTATTTTGAGTAGAGAAAAAAATTGTAATAATAAATGATATGATTTAAGGAGATAAAAGATGAATAGTAATGTAATAAATAAATGTGATGGATGATGAAATAAATTCTAAAAAAGAAGAAGAAAATGATAGCAAATAAATAAAAAAATGAAAAAAAGGAGTTAATTATAAAATATAGTAAACTTAATAGAAAGAAAAGAAGTATGACTCAATATTGTTACACTATGACATTAATAATAAATTATATTAAAATTTATTTTTTTGGAAAAATAATAAACTATATTTAGGATGGAAAGATAAAATGAAAATGGAATCAATACACAATGATTTAATATTAAAGTAGAATAAATTTTATTTAATTTTGTTTAATGGAATGAAAAAAATGAATCATAATAATAAATAATATAATTAGATAAAAAATTAATCTAGATCTATCTTAACTTTGTATTTATTAGGTGTAAAGAAAGATTAAATCTTTTGGGGTATACATATTTTTTATAGTGGAAAATTTAAGAAAAATATTTGCAACTCAAGAAGACAAAGTTAATATGGATCTACATCAGTTATGATTTAATCCAATGAGAAATTGAAATTTATTTTTTATATATTTTAAATAAAGTTACCAACTTATTTAAAATCGTGATGTCAAAACAAAAACTCGAACAAAATAAATCCATATTTTTGACACCTCAAATAAAAAAGTGGTGATGTTACATCACTTTTTTATTTTATTTTATTTTATTTCTGTTTTTTTTAGAGGGTTAAAATTCCAACATTTTTCAACCATGACATTAAAAACAAAATATCATGACACAAAATCTCAAAATTTCAACATCTTTCAACCATGGCATAAAAGACCAAATATCATGACTACGGAAAACCTTAAAATTACAAAATTTTCAACTATGACATTAAAATCAAATGTCATGTGTATGAAAAATCTTAAGATTCCAACTTTTTTCAACCATGATATTAAAAACCAAGTATCGTGACAATAAAATCACTTTAAAAATCAACACCTAAATCAAAGAGTCAATTTACCAAGAGCATGTTTTTAAATTATTTTATTTAAAAACAATAATCATTACCACTACTAACAATATTAAGTGCATAATATTTTTTAACAAATATCTATTATTTCTTAGCCTCATCCAAAAAAATAAATAGAGAAGCATCCTTAAGTAGCCATGTGAATAATGTGAATACCTAGAATCCATTATTTATTCCTCCCTAAAAGTATGAGGATGTAGTGCTTGAGAAGTGTTAATAAAAAAAACATGAAAAAATTTATCAATACTTTCTTGTTGATCCTATCAGTTATTTCCTTCCATCCTCTCAAGATCTTGGATTTTTTTTTAGTAATTAGTCTTAATGTTCTTCAATTTGTCACAATATTATCAATCTTACTTCTCTTTGACTTGTCTTGGATATTTCTAGTTGTCATGATGATTCTTTCTCATATCATCACAATTTTTATTATCTTCATGATACCTACTATGGCTTACTTGGTTTTCTTTTAGATGACCTTAATATCTAAAATTTGTGTGTGCCTTTATCCATCCTTGATACTTGGTTATTTGTTGTTGGGAATTCCATTTTCCATAAGCTTATCCTACTTCTCAATCAACTTTTTTGAGAATAAGTTTGTTTGAATCATATTTTTGATAGTAAAAATAGATTCAACACCATAAAAAAATCGACGAATACCCAAAATCTTGAAACTTGACAACAATAATTCAAATTTCTAAAAAAATTTCTTTTTATCAAAATCTTGCTAACATTTTTATTACAAAATTTACGCCAAAGTTAGAAACCTCTATCTTTGAATCTATTTCAAACATTGCTAGGTAAGTTTATGCTGTATCGGTAAATGAGACATAATATTGGACTTTATAATGCATATAACAAATAATTTTCAAAGGGTGGGGTCCATCCAAATGTTTTGGATAACCCTTACACAGTGTTATGAGGGCAGACTTTAGGGCGTTCTAACCACTTGGCGTACTCCTCTTTTCTGCTTCGAATCCAAACTCTATAAAACAGTAATGCCGACTCATTAATACCCATACCTTCTTTTTTCAGAAATAAATTAAATTATAACCTAAATAAATTATAATGATAGTTTTATTGAAATAAGTTATAATGATAGTTTTTGGATAAGTCATATTTATAATGATTTCGTTTCTTTAAATACATGTAACCGTCTAAATTATTATAATATAAATCACTATTATTTAAAATAATTTTATATTGATTTAGAAAATAATTAATTTGATATTACCATGGATTATTAAAATTAATTTGAATTGATTTTAAAATAAATAAAGATAATGATGGAGTGGCATGAGCATAAGGGGATATTTTCAATCTAGATGAAAAATTGAAATTAAGTATAATTGAAGTTAGGAAATTACATAAATAATGTGGTAGAGGTAAATGGATTATTGCAAAGGTTTTTTCTAGCCAAATAAACAAATATAGAAGATTGCCTATGTTGGGAGATTCACATTTTGTTATCCATCACATTATTCATGGATATTTGCCTAAGAATTGCAAGTTGTGAAGCATTATTGATCGAATTAGAAATCTAAAATTAGCTTTCTCTACTATTAGCTTCTTTCATGTGTTGAAAATCAATATCACCAATAAAGACTTAAAATTGGATGCATGATTCAAATGAGAAATGATATTCTTTCCCTTGCAACTATTCTTTAGCAATGGGTTTGTTATGCAGTGTAAATTTTGTTTATATTTATAGGTCTTTTAGAGAATCTACACCTCCAAATACCTCTTGTAACATCCATATCGTACAAGCTCCTGTAAAATCTTAATATAATTACCACCTAATGAATGTCAAGAATAATTAATATTCATGCTTTTGATTCATCATAGACCTATATATATATATATATATATATATATATATATATATATATATATATATATATATATATATATATATATATATATATATATATATCCATTAAGTATTCATAGAAATATTAGTTTTACCGAGATTAATGTCTCGTAACTCCATGGTTACGATGCCGTTAGCATCAAGAATCACTTAGAAGTTAAACGAATTCTTGATCCTTCCATATTAATGACCAATGTAAAAATTGCGAAAAAATTATATATTAAGGATTCAAAAAAATGAAGGAATGTAGTTTCAGAGGTCTGTTACACTTGTTCCCTTTTCCATCTAATACTTATGGACGTCATGGGCTATCGATAGAACTTTGAAAATCTAGGGACTCAAAGGTCCACATCCCTGATCTGTGATCGAAAATCTATGGTGGGTTACTAACTTGGAGTAGCACCAGATATGCGCAAAGTGGATTTTGTTGTTGGAGCTCACATGATCGTATCTGCAGGTAAGGGGGTTATATTTGACTGAAAATGACTTGACAGCTGAGATAACCTTACGCTATAGTGATACTCATGAACTCAACTCTCAGGGGCTATAAGCGTAGAAGCTGGGTGACATATACTCTTTGTTGGCCTCAGTCTCCTCTTCACACTGGGTCAAGCAAGAGATACCAATTGTAATTAAAAGTGTGCGGCCTTCTAAATCAAGGACTACTGAAAGGAATCTTGACTACAAAAGGTATGGATAGCAACTACATTCTTTTTTTAGAAGAATAGGTAGTTCTTTAGATTCTTTGAAGTATATCATGTTGTTGTGATTTGTTACATATGTTATTCTTGCATAGAAATATTAAGAGAATATGATATATTTATGGAAATAAATATAAATATATATAGATATAGTTGCATGCAGTAATGAAAAATACATATAAACAATGCGGAATCCATGAAGTTTAATACGGAATCCATGAAATTGAATGCACGTGAACACGTTGCATAAAAAGAAGATAAAGAAAAGATATGTATATGTAATAGATAAAAGACAACTTTGCTTGTCTTTATAAAAAAAGAAGATAAAGAAAATATATGTAATAGATAAAAGATAACTTTTCTTGTATTTATATATATATACACACATACACTCATCGTATGTAAGCAAAGATAAGATGCATGCTTTTTTTTAAAAGGGATTTCATACTGGTGTATGAAATGATAAGAAATCCAAGATATTTTTTGAAAACGAATACAGAATAAAGAGAGTAATTAGTGAATATATTCCATGGTGTTGGTAAGGATTAGTTAGTTAATACAATCCATGGATAGATTACCATGGTGTTGGCAAAGATTAGTTATTTAATAAATCCATGGATAAATTACTATGGTGTTGGTAAAGATTAGTTATTTAATTAATCTGTGAATAGAAGAACTATTCAATTATATTTATTTAGAAAAAAATATGTGATTATCTTTATACTATCAAAACTATTAAGTTAGTTTATGTTAGTTTCTTTTGGAATAAGATCATGTATTTTCATGCAATATTTGTATTGGATTTCATTGGAAAGAATATACATTTGTATGTGGGAAATGATAGCATGTTTTGTTATCCTACATTAGAAAAGGTTCTTTTGGAAAGAAGATGAATTACATGTACAAAAACTAAAGTAATGTTTTGGTTTCCTTGAAATATATATATGGGTAATGTTGGTATAATATTTGGAGAATAAGACATGTATTAATATGCTTTATTCCATTAGTTTTATGGAAAAGAAACCATGTTTTTGCATGCCTATTATGTTATATTTCCTCTAAAAGGAAACATGTGTTTGCATGCTCTATTGTGTTAAGTATTTCTTTTGGGGAAATTATTTTAGAAACTATATGCATTGCATGTATAGGCACAACATTCATCGTGTTAGCTTTAGCACCAAAAGCAATAGCTAAAGGGCTAGTTCTTTTGTTAAAGTTAAAGTAGTTACTTGAATGCACATTGAGTCATTTTCCATTAAAGGAATTTCTCGACAGTTATAGTGATTTGTCTTGTACGAATGTGAGCATGTGCGAGAAGTGTCATAATAATGTGGGGATTATTTAGACATGAATTGATAATCACTTGCTCACACTAAGTTAGAGATGTTCGAAGAAAGCATGTTGTGACATTGTATTCACATTTGATGTATGCACATGAATAAGTGTTAAAGGATCGCTTAAAGATTGATTATTTATTGATTGACACCTTATCTAATCATGCTATAAAATCTTGTTGATGACATCAATGACAGGAAACAATGGTGACTTATGAAAAGGAAATATTATGATTAATATGGAGGCAGGTAAATGATTAATGGTTCATGCAGATGAGTGGCAGCTGCAGGATGGTCCAATGTACGATGGTCCATTGTAGGTACATCCATGCCACCAAGATATGAAGATATGAAGATTAGTGGGTAAATACTATCATAATTATATTAATGGCTTTAAGCTAGATATTTGTATATTTCCTTGTAAAGATTTATAACAATGGTTAAGGGATGGTCTCCTTTATAAGCCATTGAGTGAGGGGTGAACACCCTCACGAGAATTTAATAATAAAATTAAAAGTTTGATGGTTTTCACCCTACGGGGTTTCCAGGGTATATTGGTGTTCAATGATGTGATTGATTATTGTGTCAGATTGATGATGTTGATTCCTTTCTTGTTGAGATGTTCATAATGTCAAGTATGTGATGACTACATGAATAATGAAATGAATGCAAGGTTACATTATACAATTTTATGTTAATGTACTACAATAGTGGTTGTTAATGGTTAAGCAACTAACTATTCTTATATTAAGGTTACACTATGGACTAGTGAACATTCTATCTAATGATTAGTAAGGAATATTTAATAGTGATTTGGATAGTTACACATGGGTAACTTGTATAAAAAAATCTAACTCCTTGCATTTCTATGTGACATTATCAGTGTATGTTACACCTCCTGTCCTTTAAGATAGTAAATCTGCTAATAAATATTAAGAATAAAGACTCTCATGTAAGAGGTTACATGTATAGTTGACCTTGAAGGATTTTCATTGTACTCACCTATTGTACAAGTCACTATTTTGATTTAATACAATGTTCTCGTAATTATGATTACTATGGGTTGAAACCATTTAAAAAGTAAAAATTATTTAGATTTGTTTAGGATTGTATTTCTAATTTCAAAAAGTAGTAACATAAATCTTTCAAGATTATCATTGTTTTGATGGCTTGGGAGATTATGACGGTAAGTGTTATAAGAGATATTTTGAAATTGAGTTATAATAGTGCCTTTGGTTTTCAAATCTCTTAGTATCACAAAATGACGAATTCTTCCATTCCATGGTATTTTGGGAATTATCCAACACACACTTTCATTATATAACTTGAAGTTGATTTTTTCCTTTGTTCTACTATTGACTTTTTACATTAGGATTGACCACCTCCTTATAATATCTTCCATTTATTCTCTAACTCCTTATTGCACAATAAAATGTTACGTGTCAAGAGATTTGAGGTTCAAATCCCTCCAACTTAATCTTGTCTAAAGAAGATGCATATATAAACACCTAGAAATTATAATAGCACCACTCAAAATCAACATCACACAAATATAAAATCAACCCAATTACCAATTCCTCTAATATATAATACTAACTAAATCAAACCTATTAAATATTAATAAGTGCTATCTATAACTTAAATAAACAACTTTATTCAACAATCCAATAAATATAAAACATTAAGCTTTCTATATATTTAACCTTATCTTTGCTTTATTAAAAACTTAATTATTAAACACCGTGATATATAATAAATCCTTGCTTTTATTTATCATTTTATTTTTATCATTAAATTAAAATTAGTTATAATTCTATATCAAAACAAAAATAAATATCACATTTCTTTAAAAATCAGTTTAAATAGTGTATATATATATATATATATATATATATATATATATATATATAAAGGATAATCTTCCATTGCTCACGGGCGGGTTTTGTCTTTATTTGTTTTATGATTTCTATATTTGTATTTAGATGTTCGTTCGCCATTCCTATCATCAACATTATAAAATGTTTTATTTTTCAAAGTATTATATAATTATTTATAACTTTTTCAATGGTGAAAGTGGTGATCATAACTGATGATGTTTTTCTACTATGAATATAAAATTTTTTATTTTCTCTTTAACATAATTTGAAATTTAATTTGTGTAATGGTTTTATATAATTATTTATAAATGTTTCAATGGTGAAAGTGGTGATTAGATGATGAACTTTTCTACTATGAATATAAAATTTTTTATTTTCTCTTTAACATAATTTGAAATTTAATTTGTGTAATGGTTTTATATAATTATTTATAACTTTTTCAATGGTGATCATAATTGACGATGTTTTCCACTGATATGAACATAAAATTTTTTATTTTCTCAATATAATTTGTGTAATGGTTTTATTGAAAATTTCAAAATATTTTTAAAAAATTAAAAAGATTTAGTTTTTTCAATAATAACTGGTGAATTATTAATTCATGAGAATTAATCTTTAGAAAACCTAGATCAAATTATAGCGATTATTACTATTCATTTCAATTTCAAGATATTTCACAATTCCTTTCTAGTTTATAATTTTTTTTTCCTTTAACACTAATATTAAATATGTACAATCTTTTTGTCACATATACTCAAATAATGGAGAAAAAATTAAACCAATAAAATTCCATTCAAACTATTAACCTTTAATAAAATTATTTAAATAATAATAATATTTTTTTTAAATAATTAAATTTATAAAAAATTGAACATAAAGTCATGCTATAATTCTTTTTAATAATCAAACATATTTCAATTTATTAATTTTTTTCCAATTCATTAGATGATTAAAAAAATAAAAATAAAAATTTATTCATTAATTAACTTATTTGATTAGAGAGGGCACTTGAATGTTTGGGATATACTAAGCACCACTTACCAATACATAAATTCGTCGAAGTTCATTCTCACCCCTTAAACAAACACATAATTGGTTAAAGTTCATTCTTAAGTGAATAATGCAATTATTCAATATTTAAGAGGGTCATAAAGATATTTAAAAGTAGTGGTCAATTGTGGGAGGTATCCACGGCATCATTTAGACATAGATATACAACAAATATCACTTTATAATAATATTAAATAATGTAATATATTTTTAAAAAATTCAAATATTATATTTAAATATAATATATATTTCATCAAAAATTGAAATTTGTAAATTTTAATAAAAAATATTTTTTTGTTTGTAAAATGGTCTGAGTTTACCATAAATTATATTAGGTTTGATTAGTGGCTTGAAAATTTACTGTCTACGGGTATTTAAGTTGTCAAAATCATCGGAGGAAGCAAACTAGGTTTAACTTGTCTCTTCCCCTACACCCGAGGAAGCAAACTAGATTTAACTTGTCTCCTCCCCTAGCAAGGGCATAACAACCTCCATAAGGTTTGATCATGAGGGTTTAACTTGTCTCCTCCTTTAGCAAACCTGCAACAACCTCCATAAGGTTTGATCCTAAGTCACCCAGGAGGCCCATCTTCAACTGGTTATGCTAACCTCCATATAGTTTGATCCCGAGTCACCCAGGAAGCCCATCCTCAACCAGTTATACTAGTAAAACCACAATTATATATATAAAGCAATCATATATTTCAATAAAATATTTTTAAAATTATAAAATATTTACGCCGAAGATGTTCCTTAATGAGCTTTGCTGAGATGAACAGTGCTCCCAGCCAATCTCATAGCTCCACCTATCGCCCTTCTGCCCTGTCAAAAATTGACACTTGGCAGCCCTCCATCCCACCCTGCTGCTCTCAATTCTGTCCGTGCTGCTGTCTAATCGACGCCAGGAGTCGCTGGACGCCTTCGGCGTTCCCTTTGCACCGCCGCGCGCCGTGCAAATACTAGTTATTATATATATATATAATGTTTTTGGGTTACCAAGGTATTAATGCTCTCGAAACTTCGTGAAGCTTTACTTATTAATAATTTTAAATTGAATATTATAAAATTATGGAACTTGGATCCATTTTCTTTCCGTTTATAATTAATATTTTAAAATTCCTAGTGCTTAGCCACTTTATGTTATTTTGACCAATCCTCATAAAAAGAAAGACGAGCACTACTAATCAAATATCATTTGTGAAGGAGAAAGATTAACCCATTAGTGGAAGCAAAATATAAATTAATCATGACAATATAAATAACCTTATTTTTAATATGAGCATTACCTGTTTGTTTTTCATTTTTTTAAGTTTGTTAAATATAATATTAATATGGCAAAAACTGAGTATAACTAACACTTCTTATCGGTGGCCACTTAGAAAATCAGGACCACAAGAGTGAAATTAATTTAAAACGTTTATCATGTTATGAATATTTTTATAATTCACATTAATAGGAAATAGAAAATAATTGTTTTTTAATCATAATATCAATAAAAAAACTAATTGCTTCACAATATGGAGAGGGAGGCTAGTGTTTCCTTTTTAAGATTGGATGACTTTAAGAAACAAAGTTAAGGATTAATATTTTCACCACACTGGTTGGTTCGAAACGCGTCGACAGAAATGTACGTTATGTGATTTTCACTGAAAATTATTACACACAGATTAATATTTTATTTTTGGGTTTTTTTTTTTTTTTTTTTTTTTTTTTTTTTTTATGTTTGTTGTACTAGCTTATCCTGCATCATAAATTTGAGTGGGAGCATCTATGCTCCTGAAAGTGATGAGTGTTTATTTAGTAGATCTAGGAGGATTTGTTAGAGTATATATTGAAATCTCAATATTGAAAATTTAAGTGTCAAACTTTTGTTCCATGACATGTAGCTTATCCTAGATTACAATATGTAGACTTTCCTTTTCCTCAACACTTCTGGCAATGAATGCTTTATTTATCTAGTAAAGTTTTGTAAACTTAGCCATTTTGGTGTCCCTTGTTGCAAAGTAACCAAAAGGTCATGAATTTAATGCTTGAACTCAGATCCTAGTTGTTCCTTTGGGAGTTGTTGTCTTTGCCATCTAATATTCTTCTCCATGTCCTCAATCTCTCTCTTTATTTCCTTAGAGAATCATAATTGGAAGTTTGTAATAATCCTTAGAGCTTCCTACTGAGCTTGAGTGACACAACGAGGTTTTTAACGAGGAGGGTGGGGATTGGGAGCCAAATGTGAACCCAAGTGAGAGTTTCTCTTACTAAAAATAGAACTTGAGGCTTGGTTGACAGAATTCATGGTGGAGATAAAGGAGAGCCTAGAACATATTTACCACAAGCCCCAACATGAGAGAAAGTTAAAGAAGAATCTTCCCCAAGGAAGCGGAGGAAACACACCCCCACACCCCCCAACCACCCTCCCTTTCCCCTCCCTTTCCCCCTGCCGCCCCCATAGGACTAAGTTGAGAGATGACCCATGCAGACTCTTAGAGCAAGACTGAAGGATTTATAAGACACTTTTTTTTTGTAAATCAAGATTCTATTAATTCATCAAAAAAGAGGTACATCAGTAGCAAAATGAAGGGAGTCTCACCCTGACCAGGTTTGCTGACTATCATGAGCTGCATATGGCAAAGAAACAAAAATAAAACTAGAGACACAGTCCATAACTTAGGAGGCCAAAAGCACCAGTAATCACATAAAACAAGTAAAACACATGTAACCATGCTAGTCATTTGAAGTAATGGAATTTGGGTTGTCTGGAGATGGCCCTAGAGGAAGAGGAGGACAGAAGGAACACTGGATGTGCTCTTTGAAGTGGGCCATCCATGACTCCAACTTTTCCACCTTCTCGAATAACAGATTCTGACATCTCCATATGACCACGACACACTCTCAGACATGGCACTGAAAGTAATGCATTTTGTTCAATGTGGCAATAAGCTCTACATGCTCTTCCTGTCGCACCCACTCCGAGGTTTCCAAGCATTCCATTACCAACTGAATCAAATCCTGATAGTTTTCCAAACAAAATTCTTGTCTATGTCTGTGCCTCGACCTACTTGACTTGCCCCGTCGACCCGAGCATCTGTAGTGCATCGCTGCACCTTGTTGTTGACTCTGCGAGGTGCGACTCCCATGGCATGCCTCCGAGCCACCACGATCATGACCACTGTGAGCTCCAGCGACCACCCGACCTGAATGACCAACATTTCTACCGCCCCGGCCGGAGCTAGTGGTCACCATTGCCACCTATAAGGGAGACTCCCGCCCCCCCGGAACATCCAAATTAAGCTTCGACTAGGAAGACATACAAGAAATACGAGGCACTGGTCACATTATGGTAGAACCGACACCACTGAGAAGGTTTGAATCTAACCAGCAAATTGCTACACAAACTATATTTTCAACCATAGAGAAAAACCCCACCCACGCCGGCATGACCACAGACAACCAACCTAGGAGAAAAGAAAGGAACCACAAATTCCAATAAGAAGCAGGGAATTGGACCCGCAATTCACTATCCCCGACCCTTTGTAAGACAACAACTGACCAAAACACTCTAATTCCAACACACCCTCTCCACATAAATCACCTAACCTCACAGAACCCCGAGAAAGAACTACCGAGGAAAGCGAGCCAAATTTCGTCCAGACGCAAAGGAGAACCCACCCCACCATAACAGGACCACCGATTGGGTTTTAGAACTAGAGGTCCAAATCCTTTCCTTCTTGAGAGAACCAAATACCACCCACCAAATAAGAAATTAACCAAATTACAGACTTGAAAGTTGAGGAGGGGATGTTGGCGACGAAGTCACCACCTTTCCTAGATAGGGTACCCTCTAAACTATCCACTCTCGTGCCAAGAACTTGAGTTGCGCTCTTCAAAACGATACCATGCCCAGATTTCTTGGTAGAAAACCTCACCACCCTCCATAAAACTTTGACGGACGCCTCCTCCCACGTGCTTCAAGGTTGATGGATGTTTCACACAAACAACAATAACGACTCTCGTACATAAGGTGCCTTGAGAGGACGAGGAGGTCTGTCCTTGCACCAACGACCAAGTGATAATCATGAATTCCATTGCGTTACTTCATTAGCCTGGTTCATCACCCCCATTGGGGATATAAGACACTTTTTTATTTGAATTTATTCTTTATTGTTCTTCCTTAAAAAGAATAATAAGTAGAAGATTTATCTTGACCTACTCTATGATTGTGACTGTTTTTTTTTAATCTTTTAATTTTTTCCTTCTTAATATTTTTTATCATAATTTTTTTTGGAACCTGTCACTTCTATTAATTCATTGTGCTTTTCAATGCCCTTTCATCATGTGAGTTTCTCCTTTTACTTTTTCATATTTCTTTTAAAAAGATAGAAATGCATTTAAAAAGATAAAAATGCTTTTGTGACTTTATATTTTTTTTCCTTGAATAATAAAATTCTAACTAACCATACACAAAGCATATTTTGCATTTGAAAGTTACTTGTTCAAGTGAAGATTTTGTTTTTAAGTTTTGCATCCTACCTCAATGACAATGTACTTCGACAAACCAATACATCATGGATAATTATGAGACAATTGTTTCTTTTGTATTTTCATGGAATTTAAGTAAACATTTTAATATTATAGAGTGTCCCACTTACCTTTTTAAGATCAATAATATATGACATGCCACTATTTTTTAAAGCTAATTTTCTATCTAGCAAAAGTTACATTTATCTTAGATCCATGCCTACCACTTGGGAAAGCAGACTATTAGCAAAACAACATGGCATCATTTAAAAAATAAGCCATATATCTAGTTAATGTCTTTAAAAAAAGAGAGAGTTATAGAGGAACTGAATAATACATAGTATGATGCCTATAAGAAGATGTAAAATAATTATAATATAGAGAGTGTAGGTCAACTTTAAAAGGATTGGAAAAACATACAACCCAAATAAATAGAAAGATAAAATTCATAAGGAAACTAAGAAGAAGTGGAAACATCCACCTTGATGGGGTTGTTGTTCCCTGGGTTACAGCAGCTGGGACCTAGACCAGGAGCAACATTGGCTTCAATCCACTGGATATTCATTCCCATTTCCTTTTGGTAGAGCACCACTTTGTCTAACATTAACAATATTTCTTCTTTTGCATCATTACGGGCCATGACAACCTGACCTAACAACATTTTCATTCTCTAATATAAGTATATTTTCAATATGTATTGATTTTTCCTACCACGAGTGTGCTCTATGTCAGGCACCCAATCCCTTACATCTACTATCACTTTCAAGTTTGATAGGAAGTTCTTGTCCACACTGATGTCTTCCTCAAATTCATGCAACTCATCTTAGACCTCCATTGGAACCTATTCCCTCAATAATCATGTGGAAGTCTCTTCCCTCAAGTGAGCTCGAGCGTTGCCTAGACCCCCATGACCTCCATGAACTTGCCATCAACGATCCCTCTGCCCAACCATCCTTGCAAACCAGGGGAACTAGACTGAAAACACACACAATGAAAGGAGTTTCAAGCTTGAGGGCTAAATAAAATTTAAAGTGCAAAGAAATTCTGAATACTGGTAATCTCCATGACAAGCAAGAGCAAACAAGGACAAAAAAAAACTTTGCAAGGGAGAAAACAACGTGGGATACAACCTGGATGACATACTTAAATCCATAAAGAGGCCAACAATGAGGGCACTGAATGCCACGAGATTGGCCATCTCAAGAAATGATTGGAAAGGGGTGGGATTCACTGCCATCTAGTAAAGAATTTGTGTGGGCATCAAAATTACGATCCAAAATGAAGCTATAACTTCCATATAGACCGCTCCTATGACACTAGGTGAAATCTCCACATAACTGCATTGTGACTAGCAAAATAACATGTTAACCTCACTTATTAAGTGAGATGGTGGTGTCCTCAATACATCCTTTCTCCCCATCAAAGAAATATTACATATTACTTTTAAAACATCACATTTTTTCAAAGTATTTGTAAAATCTTCTTATTTACCTTTCTCAACAATTGTATTATCATGAAAAAAAAAATCTAGATATTTATAATAATCTAATAATAATTAATAAAAAAATAAACCTCCACTCTAAACAAATATTTCTAAATATTAGTTTTCAACCTATTTTGTCAATAATATTTAAAAAATAAATAATATAACTACATCCTTATTTATATTTATCTAATGAATAATATTTTTTCTTTCCCATTTAAATTTTATAAATTTATTTATTTTTATGTATTATATTATATTCTTATTCAAATGGCTAAATTCCTATAGTTACACTTTAAACAATAATAATATTATAAAAAGTGGGCAACTTTCGTTTAAAAAAAAACTTTGTTTTCTTGAAAGGACACGGGTTTATCTTTATAATAAGTTTTACCTTGAATTAAAGGATAAAACTACATTCATTGAGAGGAACATAGGGTTCATAATAAAGTCACTTATTAGTTTTTAAGTACAAAGACATGGAAATACCCTCAATAATTGAAGTGAGAAAGAAGATAAAAATGGGAGGGTGATAAGGATGATTATATATATATTTTTAATGAAATGGGCAATGACGTGGCTTTAGATGTAAGAGGTATACTTATTTATTATTAAGATTCTCATTTGCATAAACACTTAGAATAAAGTTATGGAGCACTAAACCAACAACAACACTTAATGGTTTAAAAGTTTCTTTTGTTTTTTCACCAAAACAATGACAACCACAACCATATTTCTTTCCTAAAAAAGACAATTAATATTTATATATGTTCCCTTTCATTTCATTGTGGGCCTGGATCCAAAGAGGAATGATATGTGGCATCTGCATCTAAGGAGACTTGACTAGGTTTAGTGGTAGGTCGTTAAGAGACCATCTAATCAACTACTTATTAAATTGAGTTTGAATAGGGTGCAAGCATAAGGCAATCACTTAGACATGCAATTATGTAGGACACCAATTAGATTCTTGTCAAAAATATTGGAGAGAGTATTAATGAATTATTTAAAGTTCGAACTTTAATCAAGAGTGAGTGTGTTGTAAATTAAATTTAGGTGTTAATTATTTTATAATTGAAATAGTTTTTTTAAGTGAGTAAAGAAATTGAAATATTTATATATATATTTTCTAAATTTATGTAAGGAATTAGTAATTAGGTTGGTTTGTACTTGTATGTCATAGAATTTATTTCGACCGTTACTACTATAACTTCTAAGTATACACTACTATAACTTTAGGTGTATCCGTCTTGTGTCCTAAGACAATATATATGTTTTATATAAACAAAAGATCTCATCACTCGCGTAATTTCATAGAACATGAACTTGCTAAATGAGTTACCCACAAGGAGCTAAAAAATTCAAAATATTTTTTTTTGTATCTAGAGAAATCGACAACTGGGTTGGTCTCATACTCTCGTGCCTTAGGGTCGATTCCAACCACTACCACTATAACCTCTAGGTGCCTACGCATACCTCTTCCACAGGCACAGGTGAATCATGGGGATTTGAACTCCGGACTTACTCGCACAAAAGACTTCATTTTCACGACCATCGCCAATTGAGCTACCCCTGGGACTTAAAAAATTTAATATATTCAAACAATTAAAAATGATTAATTTTCTGATAAGTATGGTTCAAAGTATTAAAAATAATATTTTATTTTATTTAAAAAGAAGTCACTGCCATTATAGTGTTTTTTTAAAACCATAAAAGTATATAATGTATATATGAAAATGCGTCCGCTCGCGTGCAAAATGCGAGATTTTACATCAAAATTATGGGTTTCCCCCTGGCTACAGTCCAACTCGTTTTTGAGTGGAATTTCCAGCCATTCCATAGTCAAAATTCTTAACTATTTGCCTACTGCTAAATACATTGCAGAATTGTAGTAACAAGTATATACAAGTATATTTCGACATAAAATAAAATTGATAAAAGCTGAGGTGGTGCCTATATCTCCATTGGGGTCGGATTGTTGAGGTCCGGGGTCTTGTGCTCCTCTTCCTCCTTCTAGCTACTTTCTACCAGCTTGAGTTTCATCCCTTTAATCTCCTACCTTAGAGCTTCTACTTCATCCTCCAACATTTGTATGTGCTCTCTTTTCTCTAGTTGTCGCTTTTCCATATCAATTGCATCTTTATGCTGCTGGTGTATACACATATGTAGAATTGTGATCCCATTTCTGAATTCTCTATGTTCCTGAGCACATACATCATAGTTGGTCTTGCTATTTCCACTTTCTCGTGTCCAATTTGCACTTGCACCCCACGACCTGGGTCTTCGAAGACCCCAGGAACTCGGACCAGATTGCCATTATAGTTTTAATAACACATAAGTTACATCAAAGCAAATAAGTTCACCACATGTTAAATTGTGTAAGGGTTTAAACTACAATTGAGGGTAATATTTGGTCTAATGCATAGGATTAAGGTTAAATGTCACTAGAAAGTTAGAGGTATCCACAACAATGACTATAGAGAACATTAATATTTTTGTGGATACTATCTAAAATAAAAATACCTGGAGTAAAACCTAAAACTACTTTTGATTGGTTAGAAGATCATATTTCTTTGAACATAATTAAATAAGTCAACAACCCAAGATTCAAAAATATCTACATGAGTGAAATTTGTTCCTTTAAATACTATTATTTAATTATTTTAGATGATATGATTTTTTTTGAATCCAAGTGATGACTTAACCAATATTGATATATAGTCGTTAGTGACACCTATTAATTATTTTAGATGATATGATTTTTTTTGAATCAAAGTAATGACTTAACCAATATTGATATATAGTCGTTAGTGATGCCTATTATAAGTATTGGTTGATATCTGAATTAAAAAGAATATATAAAAAACAAATTGGAAATACTATAATGTTTTGTGGGTAGAAAAAAAGTCATATCTAATTCCTATTTAATTTAGTATTGAAATGGAAATAAAATTTTTATTTGTACTTAACTTTATTTGAAAATATAATTTTTTTTGGGAGATGGACCAAATTAATTTTAATATTTTATAAATCTTTATTTTCATATTAATCATTCAATTTCATATTAAGAAAAATGGGAACAAAGTGTTATATAATGTGAAAACTTGTATTTGAAAGATTTTTTTAATGGATGAATAAAGTTATCAATGATTTATAAATATTTTAATTTTATAATTTTTAGAAAAAGTTATATATATAATTACACCGAAGGTGTTCCTTTTATGAGATTGACTGGGAAACACTATTTATCTCGGCCAATCCCCCTGCTCCACCTATCGCCCTTCTACCCTCTCAAAATTTGACACTTGGCAGTTGCTCCCACCCTGCTGCTCTCAACTTCTTCCCGCCCATTAGCTCCTTCTTGTCTGTGCTGCTGTCCAATCGCTCGGGACGACGGGACGACAGGACGACACACTTTCGATGTTTCGTGGGCTCATTTTAATAAATGAGCAAGTACTATAAAAATTTAATAGTTGGTTGATGGTAATATAATTGGTAAAAAATATGTTAGCCAATGATAATATAATTGGCAAAAAAATATAATTGCAAGTGTGGATGAATCTAAATGATTTGAAGTTCAGTCCTTTAACATGTGTGGCCAACTAAACCTTGAGAAAATATAAAAAGTTAATAAAATTATAATTATAATAAAAAGCGTAGTTTTAAAAATTTATAGAATAATTCAGAAATTTTGGTAAGATTATGAAAATTTTTGGCAAAGATTTTTGAAAATCTGGGTTATAGTCGTTAAACTTCGGTATTTTGGGTGTTTTTTACAGTGTTTGATGCTGAATCCATTTCCACTATCAAAAATGCAATTTGAACACTCGATTTTTCCGGCAAATTGCTGCCATCCAAATTATTCTGTTGGATCGATTAACAACTCCTAATAAAACTAATTATCAAAATTTTTAATCCTGAGATAAAAATATTTAACTTTTAGAATTTTATAACAATTCTTATAAGACATTGAAGAATTTGAATTCAAAATTTTACCGATTGGGGGTTTATCAACCCTCAGTTTCAACGCTCCGCTGTTCATGCGATATGGATTTTGTAACTTCAAAGAATAAATAAAGATAAAAAAATATTTACTAGCCGTATTTTACAATTTAAAATTGGTGGTAAACGTGAGCACATTGAAATTTACCAGTCTCGCACTGGTTTTGAAGTGTACGTGTCGAACTGAGACATTACGTGGAGGAAAATTCGACAATTGTCAGAAGGCGATAGGACACGATAATCTATGCATATGTGCCGATCCTATCGACACGTAGCACTAACATGATAAACGGTTAAGACAAGAAACTGACCTCTCAGCGGAAAAGAGAAATCGAAGTCCAAGTCGAATGCTCCGACAAAACAACAGTGTAGTCCTTGTGCCTCCCTTTTCAGTGGTGGAGGTGCCTCCAAAAACCCCAGACTCCCAGCTTCCGGAATCAATAATCATTGCAGATTGACGGCGCTCTTTGCATTTTCTCCACCGCCTGTTGCTGATGAGGCTTCTGGACAACAGCTGGAAAGAGCCGAGTGGTAGCCGCGAGGGCAAAGACAGGACAGGACGACGGCAGTAGTAGCAGGATTTAGATTTCTTGAGGGAAAAAGAACTCGATCCCCGAAGTTTTCAGACTTTGGACATTTACCTAACGGCAAAGCTATCATCCGGGGAAGGAGCCTGGAAGGCGAGGGTGTGCAAAAGAAAAAGGCTGCAAATTCATGATATTCAAAGTGGAATTATGGTCATATGTGGCGCTTTTTAAAGCTGAGGAAGGTTTGAGTAGGGTTGCAGTACGAAACGTGAAACTTCTGCAGTTCCAGTGCCGAACAGGGGGTCAATTCTTGTATAATCACGGTCAGCATGGGAAATTAGCTGCAAAAAGGCGCGGGTTATGGTAAGGTTTGTGATCTAGACTACAAGATTACTGTTACTGTCTCTTGTTAAGTACTCGACAAGATTCGATCCCGTGCACAGCTGGGAGATGTTAGGACGATGCATTTGTTTGCTGTTGTTGCAAGGGTGAAATATCGACCACAGAATGAAGATGCGGAACTCGGGAGTCGGGTGATGCCTTCGTGCGCCGTGGTACACTTGTTTTATTTCTTTTGTTCTTCCGTTCTTTCAGGTACACATAAGCTTTCCGTGGCTCTGAGAACAGTGAAGTGAATTATGTGCGCTTTAAAGGTAATAATATTGTAAAATATGTGACAAAGTCGAGCAACAGTTCGTTTCCACTAGTGTAAAAGCTTAGCGTCCTTCGGTCTGTCTAACGATCGGGAGATTCTTTGTCGTAAATAATAATAACGAGGACTTGGCTGCCTACTTGCCTGTCTGCTTGCCTTTGTCGGTGTTAGTGGCATTGGCCTCCATTGTATGCCTGGTCCGATAGAGGTTTGATTTTGGCCGAGGGCGGCAATGGTGAAGTGTAATTAAAAGGGAGCAGCGTACTGCCAAAGGTGGAGACCGCGATGAGGCCCCGCGTCAGGCTCGCGGAGGAGTCGAGATGCATGAAACAAATTGAGAATTTCTCTCCGAGAGGCATGAAGGTTCTGGTGGTGGATGATGACCCTCTCTGTCTCATGGTGCTCGAAAGAATGCTCCGTCAATGCGATTACAACGGTCAGTCCGTCCAGGATTCCTTTTTTTCCCTCATCTTCTGGCAGAGGGGTTATTGATTTTGTTCTATATGTTCTATATTTGCTATTGCTTTTGTTCTATATTTGTTTATACCCTAAGATTGTCATTCTGTCCTTTAATGGTCCGAATTTCTTACATTTTTCTGTCATGAATTTCTGTGCCACATTTTGTCATTTTTTTTGCATTTCCATCCTTCGAAATTAACTAGATCCAAGAAATTTCTGTAATAAAGCTCTTGCATTTCTGTAATCTCGTCATTTGCATGAAGCGCCATAAAGTCATATGCCTGCGGTAAATTTACCC
This sequence comes from Pinus albicaulis, assembly GCA_034641835.2. NCBI lineage: Eukaryota > Viridiplantae > Streptophyta > Pinopsida > Pinales > Pinaceae > Pinus > Pinus albicaulis. The sequence goes on from CM076584.1 coordinate 364,650,671, forward strand.
GAAAACAATTCAAATTTAAGTTTCGTTTGCAAGAATGTTCTGGGTTAATTGTCTTGAATTTCTGTCATTTGAGGAAATAATCGAATAAATTTCTGTGATAAAGTTCTAACATTTCTCTCATTCCGTAAGTGTCCTAAATCTATATCCCTTCGAAAAATTTAATGGAAAATAATTTAAATTTTAGTTTCAATTTGGAATAAAAAAAAAACAACTAATTTCTTGCATCTATTTGAGAGAACAATCGAAGAAATTTATGTGATAAAGATTTTGGATTTCTGTCATTCCGTGAAGTGTCGTAAATTTGTATTCCTGTAATAAGTTTAGCCGTTAAATAATTTAAATTCTGGATTCAGTTTAAAATTAAAGATATGCACGAATTTTCTGCCTTTTATTTCTTGCATTTCTGTTATTCGTGAAAAGAATCGAAGAAATTTATGTGATAAGACTCTTGCATTCTGTCGTTCCGTTAAGTGTCATAAATTTATATCCCTCAGTATACTCTAGCATAAAAGAATTTAAATTCTAGTTTTCATTTGAAATTAAAGAGGGTCAGATACTTCTGCCCTAAATTTGTTGCAATTCAGTCATTTGAGTAGAGATTCTAAAAAAATATCTGTTAGAAAGCTCTCGGATTTCTGTCATTCTGCTCCAGGATTTCTGTCATTCTGTAAAGTGTCGTAAATCGATATGCCTTTATTTTTCCAGAAGAAAAAAACGAATTTTCCATTCATAATGAAAAATTTACACATAGCTTGGGACTGTAATACAGCGACCATAAGACAATCATACATTTTAACTGTAACACAACGACCATAACTCTACATGTGCCTATATCTAGATACCTGGATAGGAACAGCTAAAAAAAACCTTCAGCCCAAAAATAAACTTCCCAGACCCAATTAATATCGCCTAATCAGCACTGATCCTAATCATCACTGAGCCCAGTAGAGCTGATAAGCCGTAAATTGATAAGCCTATAGATAAGTTTGCCTAAAAGAATTTAATATGCATAAATTTCCCGCCATAAATTTCCTGCGTTTCAGTCATTTGAGAGAAAAGAACGGAAGAAAGTTCTGTAATAAAGCCCTTGCATTACTGATACGCCTTGAAGCGTAGTAAATTTAAATGCCTGCGGAGAATTTAGCTGAGAAGAATCTGAATTCTTGTTTAAAAATCAAATGAAATAAACGCGAGAAAATTCTTGCATATCTGTCATTTGAGAAAAAATATTTGAAATTAATTAAATGTAAGAAATTTCTGTGCATTTCTTCATTTGAAATTCAATTTCATCGACTTCTGTGCCTGTGCAAATTTTATCCCCAAATAATAAAATTATAATTTACCTGAGAAAGCAAAATGTATCCGTGCATCAATGTTCGACAAATATCGCAAGGAAAAGATTTTCACAGAAAAACAATGATCCGATCCGAACATTTCGCAACCCTCAGTGGTTCATTTAGTTTGTTTTCAGGGAACTCTTCCGGGTGGAGTTGCCCAAGTGATTTATGCGATTTAAATCTTAAACTGTCTCTCAATCTTACTAAATATACGTCACGGCTTTCTGATTTTAAAGCTGGCTATGACGAAAAGTTATTTCTGTGTGGAACTTTGCACAATTTATTGTGTGTAATTCAAAGCGGTTTTTGTTTTGCAGTGACGACCTGTAGCCGTGTTGCAGAAGCAATCTCCATGGTTAGGGAACGGAAAGATCGTTTTGATCTGGTAATGAGCGATGTGTATATGCCAAACGAGGACGGTTTCGAATTGCTCGAATTCATTGGTCTGACGCTCGATTTGCCAGTAATCAGTAAGCATCTTCATTTTGCCCTTTTTTATTTCTTTTTTTTTAAGCAACGGTTTTACAGCTAGGAAGCTTAGCTAGAAGGAACAATCACACCGACAATCATGTATTTTGTAACTAGTAGTTTCACGTACTAGAGACGTACGTTCATTTGTAAATTTGCACGCAATACATGCATTTATGGATTATTTTGGCCCTTCCCATGGCATATTTATTAAGAAGCTCGTGCCGGCCTTGGCGTTGTTCAGAGGCCTTTCTCCTGGTTTGATTGTCATGAAGTTTAAGAATACTTGGAACTTTTAAAGTGTAAAACTGGTCCTCTTATTATGTTTGCGCAGTGATGTCGGCTAATGGAGAAACAAGTATGGTAATGAAGGGAATAACTCATGGAGCATGCGATTATTTGGTTAAGCCTGTGCGAATGGAAGAACTGCGGAACATATGGCAGCATGTAGTCCGCAGAAGAGGAAGAGAGTATCTTAGAGAGGAATCGGGGGACAGCGAGCATGAGACTAGTAAACTAGTCGAGAGCTCAGAATCGTCATCCAAAAAGAGAAAGGATTCCCAGAATTTGGACCATTCCAACGAAATCATAGACGACATAAGTAGCCTGAAGAAGACCAGGATTCACTGGACTGTGCAACTCCATCAACAATTCGTAGCTGCGGTGAATCAATTGGGAATAGATAGTAAGTCCAGTTGTAATTGGTAAGCTAGCACTGCAGAGTATTAGTATTAGTGTTATGATTCTACTGGAGTATGCTATCCTAATTTGAGTATTCAGTACCACTTCTAAGTCCTGTTTTTCTTACAGAGGCTGTCCCCAAGAGAATAATAGAAATCATGGAAGTTCATGGTCTCACAAGAGAGAACGTAGCAAGCCATCTTCAGGTAATTTTTCGATGTCCTTTCCTCTTAAAATTGTTCACGTCACAATGATTCCCACCATGATCAGAATCGGAATACATCTTCGGCTGTGTGTGCACTTAAGTGGGGTTGCCAGAATGGAATTATAATTAGATAGACACTTACGTATCGGTAACCATGAGTCATTTAATTTCAAAAATTACAATTGCTGACATTACAGGTGCGTGCATACATCATTAAATGGAATTGGTAACATTGAATGTAATTCAGGTGTGTCAGGTGTCTTGTGGATTGGAACTTTGAATGTTGTGGCTAGGTAATTGGTTATATTCAATTACACTAAATTGGGAACATTGAATGTTTGGCTTGGTAGCTGGGAACATTCAATTACAATGATTGGGGAACATTAAACATTTAATGGAATTGGGAACATTTGAGTGGCTAGTAAAATTGAAGTGGGTAGTGGATAAGCATGTTAGTAACTCTGGAAAATCAGGCATGTCAAACAAGCTTACCTAATTTTTTTTTAGAATAATCAAATAATCAGACATCCAAACCTAAAATTGAAAATATAACAGAGTGCTTGGTTTCCACCCAAGCTTCTATCAGTGTCTTGAAACATTGACTTGGGTATTGTGATAATCATGTCATTGCATATTTTTTTTAGAATAATCAAATAATTAGAAATCCAAACCTAAACTTGTTTAATTTCTGATCAAGATTTTGAGTGATGTATGCCTACCAGGGTGAGGCATCATAACCTCTTATCTATCCAGTGCAGAAAGGAATCAAATTCCTAGAGTTGCCAGCTGTTTTGCTCTACCAGGGTAGAGCCATCTTAATCCCTTATCTATAAAGTGCAGAAAGAGATCAAATTCTTAGAGTTGTCATTTTTTTTGACTGGGCAAATATTTGATTGTTTACCTTTCAAGGGATTGGATTTCTCAGGATGCTTGATAGATATCAGGTTAAAAAAGTTTTGGGCTGGTATTATTGTTATTTTTATTATTATTCCCTTAATGTGGAAAGGGGACGTGACATCAATTTTACTCACTAGCAACACTTCTCCCCCACGTGGACTGTAAAATGGGCCTCTGATCTCAAAGATAAGAGGTGGAAATGATTTATAAGTCATTATCCATGGCAAAAGCTTTGACAACCTGGACGGTGCTTGTGAGGTGCAAGTCTGTTCACTCTGTTTGGCGTCATGCTTTGTGGTGGGACAACCTGGACGGTGCAAGTCTGTTCACTCTGTTTGGCGTCATGCTCTGTGGTGGTATTTGGCTTGTTGCTTGCGACTTATATTTTTGTCGAAGCAGAAGGATCGATCTCTGCAATTGCTTTGGTCTAGCCTTCCTGGCCTGTCATAATCACCTGTGGGCAGGCACTTGTCATTGTTGTCTACGTAACGTTACATTCTTTCTTTCTACAGTGGCATAACTCTGTTGTTGGCTTGTTGCTTGCGACCTTTTCTTGGTCCAAACAGAAGGTTCAACTTCTACAATTGCTTTGGTCTAGCCTCTCCGGCCTGTCATAATCACCTGTGGGCAGGCATTTGTGATTGCTGTCTACATAATGTTACACACTATCTTTCTACTGTGACATAACTCTGCCTTTTTTTTTTGGTCCAAACATAGGTTCAACCTCTACAATTGCTTTGATCTAGCCTCCCTGGCCTGTCATAATCACCTGTGGGCAGGCAGTGGTGATTGCCACAGGTGATTGTTGTCTACATAATGTTACATGCTATCTTTCTAAAGTGACGTAACTCTGTTGGGCTTGTATTCCGCATTATTACTACTGATCTCCTTTTCCTAGGACTAGAAAAACAAACAAATTTCTATACTTTTGCACTGCAACAAGCTATAAAGGATACTTTGAGTCCAAAACTCTTCACATTCAAAAACATAAGCAGTCATGCAGTGCCATTGAAATCCTAACATATCTGTATTACAATCTGAATTCATTTTCCAGCAATTTTGCAGAGCCTAAATGTTACTACTTACTTGTTAGGTATGTAAATCATCGTTTAATCTTCAAGCTTATTTTCTGGACAATGCCGCAGTCCATGCATCTCATGCCCATATGTTGAACATTTGCACGGCACTTGTGTAGAAAATCCAATTCTCTTAGGTTTGGGAAGATGAAAATTCATAATACTTGTGACTGAATGCTGTGACTAGAGGAAAGCTCGCTTATTGGCTTCTGAGGTATATACCTAACAAAGAAATAAGTCATGTTTTTCTGCAGAAATACCGTCTTTACTTGAAGAGACTGAGCGGTTCAATTCCGGCACCATATCCAGTGGCTTCGTTCCAGGCTGCTGAGGGCGGCAAATCAGGCGGGAGAATGCATATACAACCTCCTGCAAAGAGTGGACCAACATCACCTGTATTAACCAAGGGCTTAAATTTGGGTTTTGCTACGAGCCCAAACAGTACAGGCAGTTTTGGAATTGGTGGAATCGATCAAGGCACTCTGAAATCACTGGAGCAGTACAGAGCTTACGAGCAGAAACGGGTAGCTAATCGAGCTCAGGTGTTGGGAGGGATTGGTATCATGCCTAGTAAACAATCAAGTGTTGGTCAATTACCAGCTGAATCGAAAGGTGGTCTCCAGAGGATGGCTTCTATTGATCTAAGTCTGCTATGGAAAGCTCAACGGGATCAAGCTTCCAACCAAAAACCTGCCGGGTCGAACAACCTTGACGATTCAGCAGATCAGAGTTTCAAGAAAGCTGTGAAGCTCGAGAATGTTCAACTGGAGCCGTTCACTATACAATCAACTTCCAAACATTCAAGGGCACACAGCATGAGCAATGTCTTGACGGATTTCTGTAATATTGATTCGCCCCGAACAGGTTTCCACAGGTCAGGCATGCTCAAAGAGATAAACGAACTACAGCCAATGGAGGGCATCTCATGGGAGGGAAGCACAAGCGCCAAGGGTGAATTTAAGCCAGTGGAAGAAATGTCATGGAAAGGAAGCACAAGCACCGGGGGTCCTGGTGCTGAAGTTGGGGTAGACACCAGTGTTGATTTGTTTGATGATTTTGTGGAGGAATATGGAATCACTTCTCTTTCTCCTCCTCCCACTGAAATGGACGAACAGAGCTTCGCTGGTGCTGACTTTGAAGGGATGGGCGAGGCTGCAAATCAGGATCCCTCGCCGATTGCACCAGATGATATTGCAGACTATCTTTTCGATGATTTCCTCCCACGTTCAAGGTAGAAAGCTATTCATTTCAATACGTACACCTGCAAAATCCCATTACATTTTGCATGCCATGATAATTGATATATGGTGTTGCTACATGCTTTTATCTGTATTTATTGGAACGTTTTCCTCTGTCACTTGGACTGAACTTTATAGGCACAATCCATTTTGGATGTGCATTTTGCATGTTCATTATTTTCCTTCTCTTAATTTATGTTTTATTTTCCAATTATTTTCATGGTGGTAACAGTAGTTTCATTTTGGATATTAAAATGTTGGATATATACTGACTATATATGTTTTTAAACTTTACAAATAGAAGAAGGGAATATTGAGTCCCAAAAAATCCAAGGAGATTTTCAAACACAAAAAACTGTAAAACGTCAGATACTGACTGTATTTGTTTTTAAACTTTACAAATAAAATAAGGGAATATTCAGTTCCAAAATACCAAGGAGATTTTCAAACCCAAAAAACTGTAAATCATCAGATACTGACTGTATTTTTTTTAAAACTTTACAAATAAAAATAAGGGAAGATTCAGTTTCAAAGAACCAAGGAGATTTTCAAACCCAAAAACTGTAAAACTTCAGAGTATGGAAGGGAATAATCACAATTCATGATCTTTCAAATTTGACAATTAAGTCTAAATTTTCCAATCATTAATTTCTTTCTCTGAAACGCAAAAGTGAATAGTTTGCAGCATCCACTTTGGACAAATTTCTCCGAATGGATGGGATTGTCCAATTAATTAATTGCCTTAATAAAAGATAGCATGCCTTAATAAAAATTTAATAAAAGATAGCACGCCTTAATAAGTTAAAATCATTTTATAACTGATTTAAAATTTTCAAATTAATTTTTCTCAATATGTAATAAGAGGGACTAATGCTGAACGATTTGATCATTTCGATCATTTCGAATCTTTCGGATTTTATAGAGATACCTATAAAAGACTGTAAAGAGGGATTTCCGAATGATCAATTTGGGTATGGGTACCATATCTCTGAGCATTGGCAGGAATTGGAACACAAAAGCTTTTAACTACCCTGGGAACCCTTACCTACAGATACTTTTCGTTCGCTTGTTCCGAGCACTAAATCATCAAAAAGAGGAAAAGTTGAACCTATTTCGAAACGGCTTTATCCATTAGTAGAACGAATAATTCCAAATCAAGCAAAGAAGATATTTGAAGAGTATTTGTCAAATATAGATTCTTCTTTTGGTAAACTGATCTATCCAAAAGATGATGATTCGTTGATACATTTCCTGTGGTTGGAAATAGCCTTTCGAGTGGCCTATATGGATCTCGCACCGAAAATAGCTTCATGTAATGAACGGATCTACACAAAATATTTAGTGAATATTTACAACCGAATTGATGGTAGAAACGTTGCGCCCACAGGTACCATAAAATGGGAATTGATTCTTTCTCTTTTTACTACGGAACATATTTTCCTTTTCGAGTCTTTGGCGCAACACGAGTGGACAATACTACGAAATTGTCGTGGGAATGTATCTATGGATGATTCAACGCAAACGAAAGATTTTATTGACCTTTACGGGAAAATACTATTAAATGAACCTCTCCAATTTAGAGAAATTAAAAAACATTTGCCTCGATGGCCATCTGATTTTATGATGGCTGAACATGATGGTGGTGGTGATGATAAAGGCCCAATTCAAATATCAACGGGTAGGATTCGTACAAGAAAGGTCAAAAGTAAACTGACCCTTGATTTTGGGAAAGAAAGAATAGTTTTAAAACGTTATCATGCCATTTCAGATTATCTTCGGAGCTTAATTAGAGGATCCATACGCGCTAAAAGACGGAAAATTATGATATGGAAGAGGGTACAACCAAATGTACATTCCCTTTTCTTTCTGAGAAGAATGGAAACACCCACTTATCCTAAAGATTATTATGACACGTTCGATTCTGGTAGAGTGAATCAGGAACAAATCTAGAAAGAAGTTAGGGAGAAAATCCATAGAGGCAAATACTTGGTTCCAGTCCTCCACAATATGACACTTACTGAGCAAGTATGTTTAGCGTGGCCAGAAGTGCACTATTTCAGAGGTCTCATATTAGTGGCTCAATCAAATATTAGAAAAAAGATAATATTACCATCACTTATAATAGCCAAAAATATTGGTCATATATTATTATTTAAAGCCCCCGAATTTACCCAATATTGGGAAGAAATGCATATCAAATGCGGTACTGATGGTACCGAATTTTCTAAAACAGGATTCCTAGACAAATGGTACAAATATGGTATGCAGATAAAGGTTATATTTCCTTTTCGTTTGAAGCCTTGGCATAGCCAATCTAAAAAAAGACTGTGTTTGCGTTGGAGTTATTTAACGACCTTTGGATTCGAAACTGACATACCTTTCGGTGATCCAAACCCAAAACTAGGAATTTTATCCGAATTTTTTCAACCTATCTTCAAAAAAGTGAAGAAATGATTGAAGAGAGAATTGATTCTCTTCAAAAAAGTGAAGAGACGATTGATGGGATCTACAGGAATACGACGCGTTCCACGAGTTAGATATATAGACAAAAATGAACTTAATGACTGGATACAAAATAAATTACTAAGTGAGACTGAAACTACCCCTATGGGTAGTGCAAATGATTCATCAGAAGTTAATGATCAATTTGGATATGAAACCCAAACAATCAATGTGAAAGATCCAGATGACTGGATGACCACAATGAAAGAGAGGATCGAATCTATCGCGATCATAAATAGCTCTCCTATAACTGGAGTGTCTCTGATGGATTCAAAGATTCATACTGGATCAAAGGGAAGTTTTAACATATTGGGATCAACATTAAAAAAATGATTGGTTCAGATTCGGCGAATACCTGGCCGATTTTGAAATAAAAGTGTCCAATTAATCCGAAAAAGGTTATATTCAATGAAATTAATGAAACTTTTTCTCAAAAGAATGGACCGATATCTCTTACTAAGTGTTATTCATTTCATTGGGTCAAATATAAAATTTTGGATTCGATCCGCTCGGATTCAATCCACAGGGAATATAGCAACAATTTACGGACGAATATTCATTATCAATAATGATATTTCAAAAATAAATAGAGGTAAAATTACCAACTACTATTCGATCAACGAAAAAAGAAAAGATTTTGAAATTCGTCTTGATCAAAACATGTTATCAATGTCCCAAGCATATGTATTTCACAAGATATGGAAGATAAGGGCAATCGACAGGTCCTATTCAAAGTATTTTTTGAAATATCGAGCCCAAACATCATATCCTTTGATCAAGAAGAAGATCAAAGAATTATTAGATATACAAAGAATATTGGATCACGAAAAACCACAAGATCTGAAAGAGAATGACTGGAAACAATGGTTGAGATGTTTTGACCGGTACAAATTATCCCCACAGATATGGTCTAGGATAAACCCACAGAAATGGAGAAATAGAGTCAATAAGCAATGTACGTGCTATGAAGAACGATTCATTCCCTATGAACAAAAAAAAAATTATATATTTGCGACTGTGATAGAACCTTCTTTGGGACTACTTCGAAAAATGAACAAACGTTACAGATACGATCTCTTATCATATAGTTATCTCAATTCTACAAAAGAATTGGATATTCTCAATTTTACAAAAGATTCGGATATTCTCAATTTTACAAAAGATTTGGATATTCTCAATTTTACATTGGATACTCTCAAAATCGAGAAGAGAAGATCCGGATTAGATTTAAAATTTTGGTTATTCCCGGAACTTTCGGGAAAAGAGAACATATATGATAACTCGAAGTTCATACCAGGTTATTCGATTTTAAGCGAAGCGCAAGAGAAGAAAAAGATAGAGGAAAAAGAACGGGAGGAAAGAATCAAAGTTATAGAGGAAAGAATAGGTATTATTAGATCAGATGTTCAAAAAAAAAAGTAGAAGAGAAACAAACTAGTACTGGTGAAGTAGAAGAGAAACAAACTGGTAAGGTAAAACAGAAACAATTTGGTTTGAAAGTAGAAGATAAAAAAACTGATGGAAAGAAAAAAACTAATTGAAATAGAAAAACTAATCAAGTTCTTGTTCAACACAAAATACTAAAAGCTATATCGGAAGAAAAGATATCCGATCTGGCAAGGATGTGCAAAATTCTTCTCGAAATCGAGGATCCGGCAAAATTTATGCGGACCTATGAGGAAAATATTGACCTGAATCTAATGTTCCTTATTATTTATGAGGATCTAAAAGGCTATGAAAAATATATCAATGCAAAGGATAGCAATGCAAAGGTTCCAAAAAAGAAAGAAGATGAAATCCCTAAAACAATAGCGTCCTCCGAGCCATATCGTTTATCAAGCATATTGAATGATAATCTCCTTATATATAAAATTGTTAGTATGTGGTTGAAGTCGGAAAAAAGAAAAAGAGCCGGTCTGGGGGATGACAAAAAGATTTTGAGTTCCTTCAATTTAGAAGATATTCTGCTTCCAAAACGTCGTAGAGAATTTCGAATATTGAATCGATTTGATCTGGAGAACGATCATGTAGGATTTTTCAACGGAAAATCCATACAAAATGACGAAGAACTTATGGGAAGAGACCAACATCTTAGTGTAGATACAACACAAAGAATTAAACGTTTTCTTTGGCCTAGTTATCGATTAGAGGATCTTTTGTGCATGAATAGATATTGGTTCAATACAAATGATGGGAGTCGATCCGCGATGTTGAGAATACGTATGTATCCCCTAACTGTCAATTGATAAATTTTTGGCTTCAATTCCATTTTCGTAAAAAAGAAGAAGAATGGATTGATTCAATGGAGTTTCAGGATATGTCCAAAATTGAGCCAATCTGTTCGTTCCGTTTCATCAATGTGAGAAGAATCCGACCAATTTTTCTTAAATTGAAATGGTCGGAACGAATCAGAATTATTATATGAACCATGAAAATGAAAGAAAGAATCTAATTCTTTTTTCTGACTCGAGAAAAAAATAAAAATGAAGCTCTGATAATTTTTTTTTTTTTTATGGTAAAGAATTTGTCCATTAGTTCATCTCTGATTCCCGATAAACAGAGAGGATCTGTTGAATCTCAGGGATTTTTTTTAACTAATCGGGTCCTAAGACTTACCCAACATCTGCAATTGCATGGAAGAGACTATTCATCCCAAAGGGGTTAGAAGTAGGATATATAATGTGCTTATAAGTCCTGGCCTTTTTAAATTTTATTGACCGAATGCTAGATGGATGTGCTAAGTACCATCATCCATATATAACAACCAACCATGGATTTGGCTAAGGACTTTCATGCATACATAATGTATTCTTATGTATACATAAGAATGGGTTGGTCTAAGTACCCATGAGATAATATTTTGGATTTCATAAACTAATGCACAAAAATATTAATGTGGTACATGATGTATAAAATATATTAATGATTTGGGTGTTTTGTTAAGACACTCTTGATGTGAATTCACCAGTTTAATTCCCAGATCTTATTAATGTGAAGTCACCCGTTTAATTCCCAGCTCCTATTGGAGTGATATATATTGGTCATGATGAAGATGTACTCCTATCAAACTTACAAAAATAAAAGTGATATAAAAAAAATGATATATATTGATATAAAGATATACTCCTATCAATCTTACCAAAAAAAAAAATGATATATATTGGATATGATGAATATGTACTCCTACCAAGCTTACAAAAAAAAAACTCCTGAGCCAAATGTGTATACTTATGCAACACATACTCTTGGAAGGTGCACATACTCTTGGGAAGGTGTAAACACATGGCAGCGATAATATTTCATTATTCATACTATATTTTGAGTATTTTTTTTGGTGAGTATTTGTTGTTTAAAATGTATTTTTTGAATGATCAAAATATTTAAAATATTATTAAAATAAAAAATAATTGCTAATTATAATTTAAGTTTTTTAGGTTTTGATTTTGTTGAATTTGTAGTTAATTTATTGAATAAAATCATAAGCTTAAGTTATAAAATTTACATAATTGGATTGTTACAAAGATTTATTAAGACTGTAAATTTATTTATATATTTAAAATTTTAATTCAAATAATAAAAAAATCACAATTTCACTAATTTTCTAGTGATTTTTTTTCAAGATTTTGAGTTTATTTATAAATTTTATTTAAATTAATTAATTTAAATAACTAAAAATCATAATTTCACTAAATCACCAAATTTAAATCATTAAAATATTTATTACAATGTTTATTCCCTTAAACTTTATTGAGTTTATTTTCAATTTCTCTTTTTTCTAATCCATTTTAAATATTTAATCTTTCTCTTTTTATTTTATTTTTTATTACAGTGAATCCATAACTTATTGAATTAATATGAACCAAACTAAAAAAATAAACCAAAATTACTATTATAACACTAAAAAAATATATCAACTTTCTATAAACTAAACATATTAGTAATTTATGACTTAACTATTATTAAATTAAAAAAAACACACTAATCTTAAAAAAGAACTTAAAGTAAATTCCCTTAAATTACATCTTCTTAAAATATTTAAAATTAGATTATTAAAATAAAATATTTAAAATTAAAATAATTATTTAAACATGTAATATATTAAATTATCAAACTCACTCAAAATAATTGTCAAATTATCAATAAATTCCAAAAGATATTCATTTAATTGGTTTCAAGAATATGTATACATTTAAAAGTTGCTTAATTCAAAATATTTAAATTAATTGGTAAATTCAAAAGATATTCATTTAACTGTATCAAGAATATGTGATCGATTTAAAAGATTTAAACAAGTTCATTTAAAATAATTTCAAAATTATTAATATGTTTAAAAATTATTCACTTCACTCATTAAAAATTATAAGATATATTTAAAAAATATTTAAAATAAAAGATATGTGCAAAGTGTTTTTTAGTTAAATAAAAAATATTATTATAAAAAAAAAATCAAAAAATTTAAATATTTATTGATTTTATAATATATTTATAAAATATATTATACATTTATAAAAATATATAATATAGTGAAAATATATTTATTAAAATATGAAATAAATTGTAATTAATATTTTAATAGTTCATAACGATTCCAAATTTACTAGTATTTCTTTTCAATCTCTTTATCTTTGACATCTTTTTAATAGAGAAGTTGGTTGAAGTGGGGTTTTCGGTTTCTTAGCAAACTCTCTGCTAGATGCATTATGGGAAGCTAGAAATCTAGGGCATTGTCTACTAAAAGCGGTGCAAAATTTGAAATGTGAGGTTAAATTTAGAAAGATAAAAAAAAATATTAATTATATGAAGGTTCACGCTTTGATTTACAAATTTATTGGGTTATGGTCCTCCGAAAAGTCTTTGATTGGGTGGATTAGAAACAAATGGAACCATTAGAGCTAGGGGAACTTTTTTTCTTCACAATCATGTTTTCTAGCTTGGAAGACAGATCAAGAGTTTTTGAAGGAGGGTCATATTTTTTCAACATTTCTGTGCTCTTCATGCGATTTTGGAAGGAGTAGTATAACTCAAAGAAGGAATGCCCCAATGTGGGTTTGTATTTTTTCTCTTCCCAATAAATATTGGGAGGAGGAAACCCTTGAAGGTATCAACAATTCCATTTGAAACTTTGTCAAAGTATCAGAGGCTACTAAGAGAGGGAGGTAAGCATCATATGCTCAAATATGTGTTTACATGAATATCTTCTAGCCTCTTCCAACCTCCATAGATATTTATTATTAGGATAATGTTTGGAAGCAATGTCTAGATTATAAACATGCCCCCTTTATATGCACACACTATCATGAACATGGGATCTTATTAGGGATTTTCTGACAACTACTAAGGAATTATATGGAGCACGTGCTTCTTAAAAATAGAAAAGATAGTTTGGGAAAAGTATCCCAAGAAGAAGAAATTTGAGTCCTCACGGTATGTCAAATCCTGATGAAATCCCAAAATATAGGAATAGATTCGAATCTCTCTCCTCTTCAAAGGAGTCTCTGAAGCAAGAAACATTTCAATTAAGCATGTGATCAACATAAGGAAAGTCCCATAATCCTCTATCAAATACTACAGAGCATGTGCAAAGATCTTTTGAACAACAACAACAAAATACAAGACTGCACGAAATTATTAGAACCCCCCTTAGAAGTGTTGGAAAATGTAACTAGTTTTGGTTTTCATAATTGTCATTGTAATCATCTCATTGTATCTTATGTTACAATAAAAAGAAGAAAGAAAAATATTATTTTTAAGCATGGGTTTTATGCTCCATTTTGTTGGTCAACTAGGTCAAGCATGCATTTCATGCTCCTAGGGTTTGTCAAGTCAAAATAATATTTTTCTTGACTTAAAAGAGTCTTTATAATTTCAATAAGACCGTATTGGGCAAGTTGTAACATGTAAAAGATATTATTTTTTATTATAGAAAGTCAAAAGTAACCTCCAAGACCAAGTCGGCCCTACCATAGGAAGTTGGCCTAGTTTGAGGCATATTCGAACTCCACAAAAGCATATATATCGAGGTTGCTTGATCTCATTTGGACACACACTTCTGCAGTTTGATTTGAAGCAAGAAAATTGTACAATACAAGAGCGAAAGTTAAGGAAGAAGAATCAAATCAAGAAGAAGAAGATTTGTCTTTTCTACCCATTTCAGTTCACACGTGCGAGAAAATCTAAGGTTTTTGTAGTTGTCGGGGGCTGAAAGTTGCAGGTCGAATTGGAGAACTGAAATTTTGATTGGGGCAGATTTTGGAAAGTTTGACTTTTTTTGACTTTGAAGACCTTGATTGTAGAAATTTATTAATACTAATAGTATTACTGGATCCTCCTGATCTAAAAAATTAATCTTATGTTAAATACAAAATCCTTCCACTTAATTCTTTGCGGAAATTAAATCGCCAATTACAAAAATCATGAAGAAAATTAATCGCACATAAACACAGTTGTTTAACATAAAAGCTTAAAGCTAAAAACCCCAACTATCATATATTATGTATATAAATGGAATCATGTAATAATCTCATACAAAGCTTAGTACATCAAGCTCTCAATACAATCAACAATCCTTACACACTGTCATGCAGAAATTTGCATCTCTATGCACCAATTTCTTGCCTCCTAACACCCTGCCTCCACTGCACAATCCCTGCTGAAGAAGACCTCTGAATGAATTCGAATTGGCCTTGCCTTGATTGCGCAATCCTCATTGACATCTCCAATATGTGTCAGATGCATTGAATGCATCACTATAGTCACAACAGATAGTTCATCTCACCCTTTCACCTATCTCCTTCTCCACCTGTCTCCATCAAACCTACATGTAAAGAAGGTAATTGTCAGATTTGAATTGAAATTGTATGGATTTGTTATGAATTAATTAAATAATTAATTCATCCAAATTCACTAGTGTGTCTTTTTAGTTAGATCAACAATAACCAGTCTAACTGTTGTTCAAATAAAAAATCCCATAACTACTTTCCAACTTCCGTTACAACTTTGCCACTTCAATCGACTGAGTCCTCCATGCAGAGTCACCAACCACCCTGGGAATTCATAGTGACACTTTCAAATTCACTAATTTTCCAACCGCTCAATTGAAATTAAGTGCTCCAAGAGAATAAGTTGATGTTTATTGTCGGATTATTATTAAGAGCTAATAATAATCGACACTTCTATTTTTAGATCGACAATCTATAAATAGACTTCGCCCAATATTCTAAAATAGAATTTCATCTATTTTTCCAACTTGACCAACCATCCACAAATAGCATCCTGCAACTTCTGAAATATGATCATCATGTCTAAAAATAGACTTGCGCCAAAAATAGCCTGCAGGCCCACTTAGTGAAGGTGACTCTTTTCACTAAGCTCATCATCTTGTTGAATCTCAACACTCCCTCTCAACAAGATAGGGATTATCCTTCATGCCGACCATTTCCATGGTATTTGGACTTTTCCCGCTAAGCGCCATGTGATGTGCATCCCGACTAGAGGGATACCTAAAGCAACATGATCTCCAGCAGTACACCCTCGGGAGCATGATGATACCAGATATCAATATGTTTAGATCTATCATGAAACACAAGATTAATCGAGAGTTTAATGCAACTCTGATTATCACAATGTATCATTGTAGGATCTAAATGAGAACCAAACAAACCGACCAAAATCTTCCTCATCCAGATAGCCTCACATGTAGCTTGAATTGCTGCCATGTATTCTGCTTCCGCTGAACTAAGTGCCATGAATCTTCGTTTCCTGCTGTACCAAGAAACTGCTGAGATCCGATACTAAAAACCCCTCCTAATGTGCTCTTTCTGTCCGTTGGGCTGCCTGCCCAATCTGCATCTTTGAAGCCATGCAACTTCACCTGTCTGTCTGTACCATAAGCCATACTCAAATGTGCCCTTGAGATAACTCAAGACATGCTTTCCTGCCTTCCAAAAGAGCTTGGTAGGCTTAACCATCGCTTGACTAAGCTAGTTCACTGCATAGCATATGTCCGGTCTTGTATTAACTAAATACATGAGCGAACCCACCAATTTTCGATAGACAGTAGCATCCACTACCTCTGTCGATGTAGCATCCTCTTTCCTCCAATTTTCTGGAAGAGGAGTATCCATGGGCTTGCAGTTCTCCATGTGAAACTTAACAAGTATCTCCCGAGCATACTTGCCTTGAGACACAAATAGTTCACCCTTTCGCTGCCATATTTCCAATCCAAGGAAATAATGAAGGAGGCCCAAATCCTTCATCTCAAACTCCTTTGCAAGATCTTCCTTGCACGAGTGTATCAACTGCTCATCACCCGTTAGTATTAAATCATCAACATAAAGAATAATGATTAAAATCTTACCCTCCACCACAATTCGGTACAGGTATGCATCCGCCTCACTCTTGGTGAAGCCAAGTCCGGTGAAATAGCTGTCGATCTGAGTGTACCAAGCACGTGGTGCTTGCTTTAGGCCATACAATTCTCTTTTGAGTTTGCACACATGCGACTTGCCGCTGAAGATCTCAAATCCTTTAGGCTGCTCAATGTACACTTCTTCCTCAATGATCCCATTAAGGAATGCAGTCTTCACATCCATCTAATGAATGTGCCAACCCATCTGTGTTGAGAGAGAAAGGATGGTCCTTATGGAAAAATACCATGCGACAAGTGCAAAGGTTTCTTCATAATCAATCCCCTCGATATCTGAGAAGCCTCGGGCAACAAATCTAGCCTTATAATTCTCAACGCTCCCATCAACAACTTTCTTTACTTTGTAGATCCATCTTGAACCTACCCACTGATTTACCACCGGCCTTGGAATAATATCCCAAGCACTGTTTTTGACAATGGAGTCATACTCCTCCACCATGGCATCTACCCATGTGGGCTCCTGCGCTACTTCTTCAAAAGAAGATGGCTCTGTCATGATACATTTGCTCATAAGAGCCATGTATCCAGTAAATCGGTCAAGTGACTGTCTCTGTCTACGCTGTGATGTAGGGACTCCTACATTCTGTGCCGCATCAAGCTTCAGTCTCTTAGCTTCTGTGGTTCGCTTTTTGCCTATTTTGATGTGTGGTTCTGCATGAGTGGACTCCTCCACTCCATGAATCTCCTCCTGTGGCTGATCCACATCTAGAGGCTCATATTTGGGAACATGTAGCTCCTCCTCTGCATGCAAGTGTAGCTCCCTCTCAAACAACAACTTCATGGCTTTCACCTCATTGAATTTTATATCCCGTCGCACCATAGTCATTCGACTGTTTGGAAAATACACACGATAATTATGGGGTGTTTCTGTGTACCCCACAAATATCCCAACTTCTGCAGTTGGCTCTAGCTTTTTCTTGGCGTCCTTTGTCACATGAATGTAAACATATGAGCCAAAAATATTCAAATGAGAAATATCAGACTTCTTACCAGTAAAAGCTTCTTCATGTGTACTCATGCCAAGTACTCTATGAGGACAACGGTTTTGCACATAAACCACATTTTTGCATGCTTCCACCCACAAGTGCATTGGTAGGCCCTGATCATGCAACATAGCTCGTGTAACACCCACGATCGTTCTATTATACCTCTCCGCGACCCCATTTTGCTGTGGGTTATGAGGCGCTATGAGTTTTCTTCGAATTCCTCCTTTTCTACAGAAGTCTTTGAATTCGTTCAAGATATATTCACCACCATTATTTCTCCTCAGAGCCTTCACTTGCTTCCCTGACTCCTTCTCCACCAATGCTTTAAACTCACAAAGCTTTGAGAATGTTTACTCTTTTTCTGCATGAAGAAGATCCAACATCTACGAGAATAGTCATCAACAAATATAACATAATACCTGTGTTTTGTTGTTGAAGCAACCGAGAAAGGTACACACACGTCTGCGTGAATTCTCTCCAGGATCACCAAAGCACGGTTCTCCTTCTCATGAAATATGGTCTTCACAAACTTACCCATATTAAATCCCTTGCACTAATCTGACTGCGTAAGAGTACCCTTGGGAAGTCCAGTAGAAATCTACTACAAAATATTCAAGGCGCCATGGTGAAGATGGCCCAATCTCCTGTGCCATAATTCACCCTCATCCCGGCTCACCACTTCTTCTGCTTTGTCCATCACTTTAGTGCAGCTATCTACTTGTAGCTTGTAGAGATTCTTAACTCGAATCCCTATCCTCTTGGTTTGACTTGTTGTTTTATGTCACAGTATGGATTTTACCTCGCTGAAAACAACGTCATAACCTCTGTCCTCCAACATGGCGACCAAGACCAAGTTCTTCTTCAGGATTGGAACATGCATAACATCTTTCAACAGAAATGGTTTACCTGACTCCCTCTCAAAGGTAATGGTTCTAATGCCGGTCACACTGTATCTACCATCGTTTCCCATCTCTATATGCATTTGGAGATCCTTCTCCTCCAAGTCACTAAACAACTCCTTGTCTCCTGTGATTTGGAAGGAAGCACCACTATTAAGATACCACACCGATCCCATTGCGCTTGAAACCAAGCATGCGATCAAAGAGAAATCAAGTTCAAATTGCGAGGCTAAGGACTCACCTACTGCAGCTCCAACAACCTTCTTGTTCTTCTTTTTCTGTGGGCAGTTAGTGGCGAGATGCCCATGTTCGTGACAGTGAAAACACTTCACTTTGGACAAATCCAGCTTCTTGCCTTTAGCCTCCGATTTTGGATGGGATTTCTTCCCCTTCCCTTTCCTTTCTTTGGTAGCCAAAGCGAAATTATCTTCATCATCATTCTTCGATGAAGAGCCATCCCTGGTATTCCGCCTGATCTCTTCCTGCACAAGATCTGACCAAAGTCGCTCCCAATCTAGCAATTTCTCCCATCCATTGACAGAGTCTTCGTAGTTATGCCAACTCTTTGGAAGCCTAAGGAGAGCCAAGCTCACCAATTCATCATCCGCAACTGTAATTCCCACACTCCCCAGCTCATCCCTACATTGGACAAACTTCGTGAGATATTTTGGAATATTGTCGCCCTTCTCCATTTTGATTTTTCTGAGCTTATATTTCAGCGCCAACTTCCTATGGTCATTGCTGCTCTGGAAAATATCTGTCAAAGCCTTCCATATTGCAAATGGAGTGGCTTTCTTGTGAAGGCTTGACACAATATGGTCTTTCACACCTTCCAACAGAATTCTTCTTGTCTTCGCTACCTTCTTTTTCCATGCGTCAAGTAATGCAGCATCGCTAGAAGTAGGCTTAGGAACATCACTATCGATGAACTCCTTCAGTCCATTATCTTCAAGCACCACTTCCATCCTGTCCTTCCCGGCTATGTAGTTCGAGCTACCCTCAAGGGCGTACTCCAACAACAAACCATTGAAAGACATTTCAATGAATACTCAACTCTCGCACCAAGAAATTTCTGCAACAAATTCAAATTGTCCACCAGCACAAAACTCAACACCTCTTCACTATTGCAATCTCCAATGATTAACACTGCTCCGATACCATGTAGAAATTTATTAATACTGATAGTATTACTGGATCCTCCTGGTCTAAAAAATTAATCTTATGTTAAATACAAAATCCTTCCACTTAATTCTTTGTGGAAATTAAATCACCAATTGCAAAACTCATGAAGAAAATCAATCGCACATAAACACAGTTGTTTAACGGGAAAGATTAAAGCTAAAAACCCCAACTATCATATATTATGTATATCAATGGAATCATGTAATAATCTCATACAAATCTTAGTACATCAAGCTCTCAGTATAATCAACAATCATTACACACTTTTATGCAGAAATTTGCATATCTATGCACCAATTTCTTGCCTCCTGACGGCCCGCCTCCACTGCAAAATCCCTATTGAAGAAGACCTTTGATTGAATTCGAATTGGCCTTTCATTGACTGCGCAATCCTCATTGGCATCTCCAATGTGTGTCAGATGCATTTAATGCATCACTATAGTCACAACAGATAGTCCATCTCACCCTTTCACCTATCTCTCCACTGGGTCTCCACTGGAACTGACATGCAAGTAGTTAACTGCTGTATTTTTTAAGTTGCAAGTGAGTCTCTAGTTATGAATTAATTAAATAATTAATTTGATAAACTCTCACTAGTGTATCTTTCAGTTAGATTAGATACAACTAGCTCAACTGAGTTTAACTCACTTAACTGAGTTAAACTAAATAACAACTCCCGTAACTACTCTTCCAACTCTATCACAACTTTTCCACTTCAGTTCTAACTGAGTCCTCCATGCATGAGTCACCAACCACCCTAGGAATTGCGTAATTCCTTCAGCCCACTGATTTTCCAAATATTTTCACTGAAATAAAGTGCTCCAAGAGAATAAGTTGATATTCATTGTCGGATTATTATTAAGGGCTAATAATAATCGACATGCATCTATTTTTAGATTGACGATCTATAAATAAACTTCGCCCAATATTCTAAAAATAGAATTTCATCTGTTTTTCACATTTGATCAACCATCTACAAATAGCATCCTGCAACTTATAGAATATGCTCACCATGTCTAAAAATAGACATACACCTAAAAATAGCCTGTGGGCCCCACTTAGTGAAGGTGCTTACTTTTCACTAAGCTCATCATCTTGTTGAATTTCAACATTGACTTGATTAAGGAAGGATCTCTTGGAAGGATGACACGTGTTAGAAAGTTAGGGTTTCTGTTGTTAATAGGGGCCAAAGCTGCAAATATGAAGTAGAAGGAAAAAATTATGAAGTGGAGCAGATTGGTAGAGTTTTGACTGTTGTTGACTTGGTCAGTCTTTGACTTATTTGAAAGTGATTCTTGGAGGGTTGACTTGGTGCTTGGAGGAAGTCTTGAATTTGGTATTGGGGTCTTGGATTTCTCATTTGAAGTGATTCTAGAAGAAGATACGTGATTCTCTTTGGGTTTTCCCTGGCTTGGAGCCTATATTTTGTGTCCACTATATTTTATGATCTTCATGGTTTATGTTGTTGATAATTGTTTGATGAAGAGAATATAGTAAATAACAATAAGAAGCTAACTAAAGTTCACAAGATATTATTAAGGTTAAGGAGAATTGTTTAAATAATTTCCATACTTGAATCTCCAATATGGTTTTAGAGCTAAGGTGAAGAGAAGGAAACTTGAAGGTCATCTTGTTAAGGATATTTCTTGTCAAATGGAATCATTTGCAAAAGGACACAAGGCAAGTGCCTAAGGAAGAACGTTAAAAAGGGGACCTATTAATATAGAAGGATACTAAAATATCTCATTGAAGGAAAGAAGAAGACCATAAGCTCTCATTGAATAAAAACATCTTTGAAGTCTTTTGAAAATTTCTAGAGGTTTCAAGAAAGTTGAATATTTCATCAAGGACACTTGTTTGACAAATAACTACAACATTATACCCCACGTCTTAGCCTACAAGTCAAATGGCTTCATTTTTCAAGGAAAACAACAAGCTCATTGGATCATCAAACTTATTAGCATGGAAGAAGAGAATTGATTTGGTGCTCACAGAAAATGAGGTCATGGAATATGTTATGGGAAAAGTGACTCAACCAGAGAGGGAAGACTCAAGAATTAGCAAGATACAAGAAGGAAGAAGTGAAGGCACACAAGATTCTTTTTGAATTAATAAAGGAACATATAATTCCCTTTGTTGCTACTTTGACGTCATCTAAAGCAATTTATGATAAGTTGGTGAAATTGTACTCTATAACTGCACCAGGTCAGAAAATATCCTCGAGGAATCAACTATATAAAATAAGGAAGTCAAAGGATGAAGACATGGCCACATATCTTATGAATATCCCACAATTAATGGACCAGTTGTAAGGGCTTGGGTAAGTCGTTTCCGATTCAGAAATGAATTCTTGTGTATTAAATGCTTTTCAACATGATTGGAGCAGTTATGAAACTAGTGTCTGTTGAAAATGCAACAAGAAAATCTTAATTTAATTTTGTCTTTGATTAAATTAGGAGAAAATGAAAATTCCACATCAACATACAACTTGAATGAGTTAACAGAGTTATTATCACTCATTTAGCTTTGTTAATTCGAGTTGGAGGATGAAATTGAGTTGTTTACAATGATTCCTAAATTTTAGAAGCCTAGGTTGAGTTAATTTCAGTTGTAACAATTTAATTTAGTTAAATTGAGGTAAGGTCAATTAAACTAGTTCCAATTGTTGGAGGAACTAGTGGGAGGTTTAGCAGTGGGGTGCATATTTAGTGTGTAACCAATTAATTGATCAATCAACCTAAATTATCTCATGCATGCAGAGAATTCGAGTTACCCAGTTGAGATTGGAGTTAAAGGGAAGTGTACTATCCGTTGTAGAATATTCCAAATTGAATAGGTCATGCATGTAGTTAAAGGAAGGCCTAAAGGAATTGCATAATTCTTAATGAATAATTTCCTAAGTATTAGGAATTTGGCTTCTGTGATCCATAAAATGTGTATAAGAATTTTCGGTGAAAATCACATGTAAGAAAATTTTGTCGACGTGTTTTGAACTAGCCAGTGTGGTTCATCATCAAGACAAGATGAGGAATCTGATCAAGAAACCTGTTTAAATAGATAAGGAAAGCTCCAACTAGCGGTTGAAAAATCGGCTAGTTTGACTAGAATAAGAGATTGAATAATTTTTTTTTTCATATTTTATTATTTTTTACAATTTTAATTCTATTATATTTTAATTTTAATTTGATTATATTTGAATATAATCTAATATTAATACTTTTTTTAATTATTTAATATTAATACTTTTTAAATATAATTTATTATTTTTATTACTTTAATACTTTAAATTATATGTTATATAATTAAAATTCATTAATGGTTTTAAAAAAAAAAATTTAATTAATTTAATATTACTAAATAGGCAATTTTAAAATTAAATCATAAGGATAATACTAATAATAAAAATCATACTAATAACAATTAAAATAATAAAAATTAAAGGAACATACAGGGAGAGAGGTACCAGGAGCGAGAAAAGAGGGAACGACCAGAGGGAGCAAAGGGGAAGGGGAGAAAACAACTAAGAGTGAAGGGCAGGAATCCAACATCTGCTAACACTCCACCCATCATCCCTGTTAAGGTTAATCGACCTATTTTCGATTTCCAAGGCTTCCCTCAACTTTCGGTGGTGGAAATGGTCAATCCTCGCAATAACCTTGGTATCTTCAATACAAATATGATGATTTGTTTTTATAGCTTGCTCTGCTAAGGTAGAGGATTGAGATCTACCATGTCTAAGGTCAATGACATGTTCATAAATTATTTGATTATTTGATCGACTAGTTTCACCTATGTAAGGTGTCCCACAGGAACACAGAATCAAGTAAACACCCTTACCATCCATCAGGCAAAACGGGTCTTTAACCAATCTAAGCGAACTTTGAATTGTGCGGAGAGGCTTGAATGTTGAGGAGACATTATGTTTCTTCAAGATCCTAGCGATTTTATCAGTAGTACCTTGGATAAATGGAAGGTGAACTCTAGATAACCGATCACACGGATCTTTCTTAACCCTATGACCTTTTTCAGCTTTTTGAAAGCTCTAAGACATTGAGCCCTGCTATAATCATTCTTACAGAAGACATTAAAGAGATGTGATTTTTCACCTTCAAAGTGGTGTACATCGGAGATTCTAAAGGCTTTGGTGACTAGGGTATTGAGAACCCCAAGCTTCGGAGCCGGGAAATGATGAGAACTAGCATGTAAATACTGCTCAATATGTGTCTTCTTTCTAAAGACTTGATGAGAGAAGGAACCATCATCATTCCTCGAAATAAGGACATCCAGAAAGGGCAGGATACCATCCACTTCGAATTCCATGGTGAACTTAATGAAGTTAGATTGATCATTAAGATGCTGGAAGAAAAGGAACCTTCTTAATAGTGGAAGCTACAAGAAGCTTGCCAGAAATCCCCTTAAAAAAGTGTCTAAAGCAGCTGCTTTGGCAATAAAATCGAGTAGCATTGTTGGCTCCCTTAGTAAAAAGCTTATTGAAAGTAATCCCCTCACCCCGAGGACTTGTGATCTTCCTAAGGTTCATAAGGATGGTGCTCCCCTTCGCCCCATTGTCAACACCATAGGTGGTCCAACTTATCTGCTTGCTAAATTTTTAGCCAGTAAGCTGAAGCCCCTTGTGGGTCGCACCGACTCCTTTGTCAAAGACTCTTACTCCTTTATTAATGAATTGAAAGACATTAAGTTGGATCCAGATGATAGGTTTGTAAGTTTTGATGTTGTATCATTATATACTTGCATTCTCATTAAGGAAGCCATTGATTTCATCTCTCGAATCATAGATCCTGATACTACTCATCTTCTGGAGATCTGTCTAACCTCGACCTTCTTTAGTTTCGAGGGTGAATTATTTGAACAGACCTATGGTGTGGCCATGGGTCCCCCCCTATCCCCTGTGGTTGCTAATATTTTCATGGAAGACTTTGAATCGAAGGCCCTTTCCTCCTCCCTTTTTCAACCTAGGCTTTGGAAAAGGTTTGGTGATGACACTTGTGTGGTGTGGCCCCATAGTAAAGAGAAATTGAACCTTTTCTTCCAACATCTTAACGATCAATCTGACTTCATTAAGTTCACTATGGAATTCGAAGTGGATGGTAGCCTGCCCTTTCTGGATGTCCTTCTTTCGAGGAATGATGATGGTTCCTTCTCTCATCAAGTCTTTAGAAAGAATATGCATACTGAGCAGTATTTACGTGCTAGTTCTCATCATTTCCCAACTCAGAAGCTTGGGGTTCTCAGTACCCTAGTCACCAGAGCCTTTAGAATCTTCGATGTACACCACTTTGAAGGTGAAAAATCGCATCTCTTTAATGTCTTCTGTAAGAACGGTTATAGCAGGGCTCAATGTCTTAGAGCTTTTCAAAAAGCTGAAAAAGGTCCTAAGGTTAAGAAATATCCTTGTGATTGGTTATTTAGAGTTCACCTTCAGTTTATCCAAGTTACTACTGATAAAATCGCTAGGATATTGAAGAAACATAATGTCTCCTCAACATTCAAGCCTCTTCGCACAATTCGAAGTTCACTTAGATCGATTAAAGACCCGATTTTCTCGATGGATGGTAAGGGTGTTTACTTGATTCTGTGTTCACATTGGTGAAATTGGCCGATCAATTAATCAAAGAATTCATGAACATGTCGTTGACCTTAGACATGGTAGATCTCGGTCCTTTGCCTTTGCAGAGCATGCTGAAAAAACAAATCATCATATTTGTATTGAAGATACTGAGGTTATTGCGAGGATTGACCATTTCCACCACCGAAAGTTGAGGGAAGCCTTGGAAATCGAAAAGAGGCCGGTTAACCTTAACAGGGATGATGGGTGGAGTGTTAGCAGATGCTGGATTCCTACCCTTAACTCTTAGTTGTTTTTTCCCCTTCCCCTTTGCTCCCTCTGGTCGTTCCCTCTTCTCTCGCTCCTAGTTCCTCTCTCCTTGTCTGTTCCTTTTATTTTATTATTTTAATTGTTATTAGTATTATTTTTATTATTAGTATTATCCTTATGATTTAATTTGAAAATTACCTATTTAGTAATATGAAATTAATTAATTAATTAATTATTATTATTATTTATTTATTTATTTTATTTAACCATTAATGATTTTTAATTATATCACATATAATTTAAAGTATTAAAATAATAAAAATATTAAAGTATATTAAAAAATTATTAATATTAAATTATTTAAAAAAGTATTATTATTAGATTATATTCAAATATAATCAAATTAAAATTAAAATATAATTAAATTAAAATATAATAGAATTAAAATTAAAAAATAATAATAAAATATGACAAATTTTATTCAATTTCTTATTCTAGTCAAACTAGCCGTTTTTTCAATGGCTAGTTGGAGCTGTCCTTTTCTATTTAAACAGGTTTCTTGATCATATTTCTCATCTTGTGCTGATGATGAACCACACTAGCTGGTTCGAAACGCGTCGACAAAATTTTCTTTCATGTGATTTTACCGAAAATTTTTATAAACAATTTCCTAATTAAAAAGGGCCTAATTCCTCAAGGAACAATGCAAGGAATAGGAGCTTGGAGGGCTTGAAAATTGGCTAAGTTTTGGCTAAAGTTAGTCAGTCAGGCAGAGGATAGAAGATAAATGTGCAGGTTGAGAACAAGTTTAAGCAGAACATATTGTATTCATCCAGATTTTTTAATTAATGCAATACAATTAGTAAGAGGTTTTGAGCAATTTCTTTCCCCTAGATAAATCTATGTGTATGTGTTGAATCTTGATGCATATTAATGATTTGTGTTCTCGATCGTGAACTTTCTTCCGCAATTCGGTAGAGTAGCTTCTAGTCTTTTGATTTAGTAAATTTCATGAGAAATTTAGAATCTATACATTAAAATTCTACATGGTATGAGAGCCAAATTCATAGTAGAGAAAACAATTCAAAGTTGTTATTGCAGGAGGTTCAAGGTTGCAAGATTTATTCAGGACTGAGAAGATGAATTTCAATGGACTGAGGCTTGAGTATGCCCTTAAGGGAAGTTTGAATTATGTTGCATGGAGGGGCTAGTTGGAGACAGTACTGGAGGATAATGGGTTGAAAGACTACATTGATAATGACGTTCTGAAACCATCAACAACTGATGTTCAGAATCTAGAAAAATGGAAAAGTGTGTTGCCAGGGTAAGGAGAATCATATTGGAGGGATTATGAGGCCATATTGCCTTTAATATCCACAGGAAAGAGACTATGCATGCAATGTGGCAAGCATTGACATATTTTTTCCAGAATAATAGCGACCACATGAAGCTAATGCTCAAGGACAAGCTTCGAAACATGAAGATGCAAAGAATGAAACAATTCCACAGTACCTGAGCAGGTTTACACAATGTCATGATGAAATTGGCGGGGTCAGTGTTACTATCCCTGAAGAAGATTCGGTAGCTCCAGCTCTTTTGGGCCTTCCCAAGAGCTGGCACAATTATCAATATTTTATAAATGGTAGAGAGAAATTTCCACAGTGGGAGTGGTTATGGTCTGATATAGTGCAGGAAGAAATAAGGTGAAACAACAGAGACATGACCTCATCCAAAGAAGAGGAAGAGTATTTTGCATTAGTAAACAAAGGAAGGAAGGCCAAGGGGGAGAATTCCCAAGGTGATGCTAATTTTAGCCTAGAGGGCAAGCATAAATACTTTTCCAAAATCAAGTGCTTTCACTGTCATGAATTCCGGCAGTATGCCACGAAATGGCCACACAAGAAAACAAGCAAGAATACCTCAGGAGGAGCGACAGGTGAAGCTCTAAATTCAAAATTCGAGCTTGATTTTTCCTTCATTGCATGCATATAAAGCACAATGATGGGAAGTGTTTCGTATCTCGACAATGATGCCTAGTTCCATATGACGGGGAACAAATATTTCTTTAGTGACTTGGAAGAGAAAGACATCAAGCAGAATATTGAGTTTGGCGATGATGAAAGGTATAACACGAACGATATTGGTAAAATTAGTTTTCAGAGGGACTCTGGTTCCCCTCTCAGGCTCAAGGATGTAATTTTTGTTTCGGTTCTAACGAAGATTCTAATTTTCGTCGTGATGTTGGAAGACCATGGCTACGATGTGATATTCAACAAAGGAAAGGAATTCATGAGACACATCGCCACTTGATAGGTGAAGCAGATCGATGTGCGAGTCAAGAACCTGTATGCACTTGAGGTAGAAGATGCATGAAAGTAATTGAGGAGCAAGGAAGAGACTAGAGATATGGTGGTTGAGAGGGAGCATGTTAGACCTCTCAACATGCAACCCCAGAAGTAGTTTCAGGAAGTTGTGGAGCAGCAAAAAATGGAAAAGTAGCGAAGAGGTAGAGTAGAGACAACCACTAGAGAAAATACCTCTAGTAGGGGGGAAGTTCAAGCTAAGTGGGTAGAGGGAGAACATGCAGACATACCTCCAAGTGTGAGGTGGGGCAATGTGAAGCCCTAGTATGAGAATTATAGAAATTTGGGCAGGGTCCATTCAGGTCTTTTCTGTCTCATGGATCATTACCTTGCTACGGGGGCCCACAATATTCAGTAGTAGGAGGATCAATATTAGTCAGATACTAAGGAGTGCAGAGGAATATTGACAACAAAGTAGGAGGCTCAATAATAGAGTCAACAACAACACAATTTTCCCAATAGACAGTTGCAAACACAGTTGATTTGACTTTTATTTTCTTGGATGATTTTTAGTTGCAGATGTTGCATTAATAACAAAAATAGTGAGAAGTGTTGCATGCAGTACATTCCAAAGGTGTTGGATCAGGGTAGATGTGAATCCCTTTCTTGCTGAGAGAGAGTGTTGAAAATGCATAAAGAAATTTCTTATTTAATTTTTCCTTTGATTGAATTGGGAGAAAATCAAAATTCCACATCAGTAGACAACTTGAATGAGTTACCTGAGTTATTATCACTCAGTTATCTTATTTAATTCTAGTTGGAGGATGAAATTGAGTTGTGTACAATTATTCCTAAATTTTAGGAGCCTAGGTTGAGTTAATTTTAGTTGTAACAATTTAATTCGGTTAAATTGAGTTAAGGTCAGTTAAACTAGTTCCAATTGTTGGAGGAACTAGTGGGAGGTCTAGTAGTGCGGTGCATCTTTAGTGTTTAAATATTTAGCTGATAAATCAACCTAAATGAGCTCATGCATGCAGAGAATTCGAGTTATCCAATTTAGATTGGAGTTAAAGGGAAATGTAATATCAATTGTAGAATATTCCAAATTGTACAGGTCATGCATGCAGTCAAAGGAAGGCCTAAAGGAATTACGCAATTCTCAAAGAGAAATTTCCTAATTAATAGGGGCCTAATTCCTCAAGGAACAACGCAAGGAAATAAGATCTTGGAGGGCTTGAAAATTGGATAAGTGTTGGCCAAAGTGAGTCAGTCAGACATAGGATAGAAGATACTTGTGTAGGTTGAGCTCAAGGTTGAACATAGCATATTGTATTCATCCATATTATTTAATTAATGCAATACATATAATAAGGGGTTTTGAGCAATTTTTTCCCCTAGATAAATATCTATGTATGTGTGTTGAATATTGATGCATTTTAATGATTTGTGTTCTCGATCATGAATTTTATTCCACAAATCAGTAGAGTAGCTTCTATTCTTGTGATTTAGTAAACTTCATGAGCAGTTTAGAATCTACACATTAAAATTCTACTCAAGAAAAATTACTACTCCCTTCGATGAACTATGGGCTTAATGCATCTTGGAAGGAACAAGGATAAAGGAAAAGGAATACACCAAATCAAATGAGAAGTCTCAAGATTTTTTTATAAAATCCAAGAAGAAAAAGAAAGGAAAGTTTGGAAAGTCTAAAGGAAAACAAGATATGTCTAAGATTCAATACTACAAATGCAATGAATATGGGAATTTAAGAGGGATTGTCCAAACAATCCACAAAACAATAAAAGGAAGGAAAGGAGTGGAGATCACATAGCTGAAGAAAAAGGAAGAACCTGAGAAGAAGCCGAAAGTTGAGGATACTATTGAAGGGAGCTCCATCTCGATTAGTTTTATGTACAATTTGACTTTCTTTTATTAGAAAATAGAAATTAGAGTAGCATGCACCATTGCGGTCTCAAGAAGAGTTTTGATTTTTGTAGCATCATGAAAGGAAGCATGGAATTATAGAAGAATTCATATGGTAGTAAAGAAATTAGAGGATACATGATCAATTTCTTTGGAAGAAGTCATCTAGCTAAATAGAATGAGATGTTTTGGACCATCTTGCACATCATAGTTCATCCAGATATTTTCTAACATTATGCTAGAGGAAGTAATCTTGTAGGAAATATCGTCAATATCCTACTATAATAATCATCATGTAGGGAAGGTTCTTTAACTGAGAAGCATCATGACATGATTGGTGTATATTCCATATAGTATGGAAACAATAATATTGAAGGATGAAGGGATGATAATGGTTAAGTTGCAATTTGAGAGGCATAATTAAAGTCTTCTCCTCTTAAGGGAAACTAATCTTCGATAATCAAAGAAGCAAGCTCATTCAAAGAAATGATGGCTAGATGGTTAGAGGTATGCATGTCTTTAATTACTATTTTAAAAAATAGGTAGAATTCATGTCTACAAGAATCTTGTAGAATTAATTTGTCATAAGAATGTGCTTGACAACATAAGCATTGGACGGGTTCCATGTAATTATTCGACACTTGGAAGGAGGATTTTGGTATGCTTTGGAATGGTTAAGGATCAATACTATTCCACAAGATGACATAACCTAGACATGATGATATTGATCAACATCGAATATGGTTTCCTAAAGAAAGAAAGAGAATTGATAATAACAACTCCAAGGAATAATAAATTGTAGCTTGTTGGTCAATTTGTTCCTTGGGGACTTGTATTACAAGTGATTAGAATGGAGAAGGATGTAATGACCCAACTCGAGTTATAGGGAACATAGAAATATTAGCATGCATATGAGACCTGCATATGATAGCTACATATGCATGTATCACGTGTACTGCACTAGTATATGCACTAATCAATTATGAAAAGACTCAGTGTAGGGTAATAAGTGAATTATTGAAGTATTGAGTAAATACCTAACTCACCAAAATATAATGAATGTATTGTGAGGTAAAATTTATACCTACCACTATCATAATATAACTAATATTTTGTTCAAAGGAAAGTAAAAGCATTGACTTATGCAAATAAAATACGATATTTTAATAAAATCCAAGATATTTACTAAATAATGATATTTAATAATAAATCCAAGATATTTTAGGAATCCAAGATATTTATGAAATAATAATATTTTAATATAACTCTAAGATATTTTAAAAGAAGATGTTTTAATAAATATCTTGAAAGGATATTTGATTAAGATATTTATTAAAAGAGGATATTTTAATAAATATCTTAGGGGATTTGTGTATAAAAGGAGAAGGGGAGGGGAAACTTGATGGGCGTGGGTGAGTGAGGTAGGAAAAATGACCCAGATGCTGTCAGAGGATTTCTAATTGTGGGAGACATGAGCAGTGAGTTCTAACAAAGTCATAGAGTGATCTTGATTGTTATTGGAGTTTTGGGCATGGGGCCAGAAGACTTGTCTTCTGGATCCGGGGACTGAAGAGGTTGACCCAGATAGACTGGGAGGAAAATGGCGGTTTGGTAACAGGAGCTGGAGCCATGGCGGGTTAGGAAGATCTTCAAACATGATTCCAGGTAAGTATTCAATAGTGAATTGATATATATTCTGCTTCAAAAATTTCACGCTTGATTGTGTAGTATCAATTTTGTTAGTCATTTTTAATTCTGAAACTTAGGGCCTTACAAATGGTATCAGAGCACAATTTCAGACTCTGTGGATCTTAGGGTATTTTAATAATTTCTATGGGTTTCCAAGCTTGTATTGCCTATTTATGTGATAAATGGACTGTATAGATATTCTTTGTCCCTTTATCCGCAACTTGGTAATTAATATATGAAGCAGGTCTGCCATATATAACAAGGATGTTCTGAATTAGAATCTATATAATGACTCACGACCCTCTCATCTGGAATGGCTGTAGAAATTGGTCGGCCTTGTGCTCTTACTGCACCTAGGAGACCTGCAATAGCAACTCCCACAGCTCCTCGAAAATCATCATTAAACATTTGGTATTGATTTCGATATCGTTGTAGCAATTGAAAGCCTACTTGCTTTGGAAGTCCTCAAATTGCTTCCCTAAATTCATCAATAACTAACACATATTCTTCTCCGTCCAGTCTATAGATTGGAAATCCTAGATATAAAGGATCTCCAAGAAGCTTCTCATTATTTGTCCCGCTACCAAATCATCACAGGAATCATCCTTCAAGGATTTAGGCCTAATCGTTCAAGTCTAACTTTCCAATGGCAATACCATTACCCTGAACTCCAAAATTGAAAGAAGTGGAGCCAACGCAACAACTTACACTAATCTTGAATCCTCTCTCCTGAAGATACTCAAACATCTATCCTTGACAAGAGAGACATATGGCAAAGCATGCTTGCCGATGATCAGTTTTGTTTCTTAGTTGGTTGATAAGTTTTTGCAACATTCCTTTTGCTGTCTTAATAGATATGCAATTGCTATTGCTCTGATGGTGGAATCCATGGGCGCATTGTTGTCTTAAATCAACATTTGGTTACGTGTTCGATTCACGCCGGTTCAAATCGCTATTTCATCTACGAAATCCTACAATTTTCTTGACACAATTTCAATGGACTCGCCAAGCACATGGAGAGACCAGTGTGAAGTAAACAAGCCTTAGCAAATGCTTTATCTATCTCTGTAAATGATTTTCTAACTGATTTCTCTAGTTCTAAAGGAAAATTATGATTCTCGACAATGAATCTAGGTAGATGGTCACAGACAAAATGAGATGCGGCTTTTCCTCCTTGTCCTTCAAACACCCCATAGAAGGCAACAGGACTTTGACTGAAGGAACTCTGGCCATATGTTTTGGAAAGATCGAGAATGCATATATGTGCATCTTCCATGTTTTCATGACTCAAGTCAGTGTCAGTATCACCTTTGCCATCAATGGAAGTGGTAGAAGTTCTTGAGACAATGCTATGTGAACCTTTGGGTGAGACAACACAACTTGCTACTTTTGTCGAAATGTTGCGTTAAGTTGCTAGCTTGCGGCGCCGATTGTTTGAATTATTTGGGAATCCTGTAGAAAGTGTAAGAGAAACTATAGCAGTGATCATGCAGAAAATTGCAGAGGAGGATGCTATTGCTACTGAGTCGATGCGTGATGTTGCATTACGTGATGGTGATTTACTGTGAAATCTGGTACATGCAATTTTCCTTCTTGTTGATGAGCGTCGGGAAGTTAGTCGACATCTTGTAGCTTTGTGGGCAGATTCCTACCAGGCTTGCGGATTAGATGAGGCAGCAGAATTCAAGGTGAATATAGTGTAAAATGAATTAAAAAAAAAAATCTGAAAAATAGTTCCGAAAAAGTTGTATATTGTCCAAGTTATATAAAATTTTCATAACCGACTTCAAAGTGAATGAAGATGCAATATTATACAAATGCTTGGACTTAACAAGTGATATGGTCTGAATTATATGCAAATTCCCATGGAGAATGAAAACCCATTCGAAACTATGATCTCAGATGTTTGATTATTTTCTAAAACAAAAACGCTTGTATGTGGTGGAACGAATGGATTGGACACACACACACACACACACACACACACACACACACACACACAATTGGAGGTAAGGAAAATCATTTAAATTGTTTGAGGGATTTGGGTATTATTAAGGAGAGTTTCTTTTACGTTAACATACATAATTTTATGTCATATCAAACTTGTATTTAATATTTTGAAATATAAAATATTCCTTCATCCTTTTCATGGTTTTGATGTCTTGTAAATTATAGTTTAATATCTTGAAATATAAAATATTTATTTTTATTTTTTTTCTTTCATTTTCTACTACTCAAAGTTAAAGGAATTCAAAGGAATTCAAATTAAGTTAAGTTATCTAATAACAGCTGTATGTTATAAAAATTGTTATAATTTTATAATGTTATATTTAAAAATAAATTCTTAGTGGATATTTAAATTAAAATGTCCATTAATTTAAATTAAATGGATGATGTTTTAATAATTTAATTAAATAATAATAATAATAATAATAATAATAATAAATACAATAATAATAATAATATCTATATATATATATAAAAGATTATGAGATAGTAAGACAATTTTTACATTTTGTTTTCATTTTTTAGTATCGAGATATTAGTATGAATTCTTGAATATAAAATTATTTTGATAGATTAATATTTTAACATTTAGTGGTATCTAATAGGCATGAAAAGACAATATTTTATGTTTTACTGATAAATTTTTTTAGAGGGTATGTTTTCTTGTTGTTGGTTTACACACATCAGTAAGTTAAAGTCAAGAGTTAAGGTCAACAACCCCTTTATAACCATATTTAGGATTAGATACAGTAATATATATATCTATCGAGACCCTTGCATTTCACTAAAGAATTTTTACGCATAAAATATCCTGCATTAGGACAAGGAGGTCACGTTGCCACCCTTCTTGACCTTGGTACCAGTAAGACCTGCCTACAGGTAAAATAACAAAAGAGCTATACCCGCATATGAGCTTGAACTTACGAAATTATATTTATTAATCCAAATTTTACCTCTGATACTTATAGCCATATTTAGATAGCCATCATCAAATATCAAAGGCAATCATAGAATCCATACGATAGTCAACAAGAACCAGACAGAACATCAGTCCAATGTAGTATAGTCTGCAGGTACTATTAGCGGCATAAAACTCAAAATCTTATTTGATACTGGTGCTACTGATAGTTTCATTTCATCATATGCATTAAATGAATGTGGGTTGGCAGTCTGCAAACAAAATGATTCCAGACAAATAGAAATGGCTTCATGAGAACTTTAGTCCATAGATTTAAGTGTGAGAAATGAAAAGTTGATCTAGGGGT
Source organism: Pinus albicaulis (assembly GCA_034641835.2). Classification (NCBI taxonomy): domain Eukaryota; kingdom Viridiplantae; phylum Streptophyta; class Pinopsida; order Pinales; family Pinaceae; genus Pinus; species Pinus albicaulis. Next base: position 364,685,590 of record CM076584.1, read on the forward strand.
CTGCTCGACTAAGTTGAAAGTACTAGGATGAATGATCACAATGGGAAATAACTTAGTTTCTAACTATTTCTCGAGATCTTGTGTTGATTCCTGGATATCACTGCCTTATTTTCATAATTATAGCAACAAATCCTAATATAACCCAAGGTGTATTACTCCATGTAAACCTTGATAATTTACCCAAAGTATTTAGTGTTATGTAATATTCAATGACAAGAAAAGTGGTTTTCAAGTTTTGGAAGAAATTGAAGTTTTTAACAATGATAAAATGAAATTTTATATAATTCCATGTTCGAAAGCTATGAACCCTATGATGATACATTTTATTAGAAGAGATGGGATATTTAATGCTAATCTATGTATCGAAGACATATATCAAGCTCAATCCCACTTGGTTCCTAAACCATTACTTTTACTTTACATTCCATCCGACAAAGGAGTTGAGATAACTCATGGATATCAGCTGTAAATTTATTCCACAATGAAGTTTAAGATTTTGTATATCGTGCAAGTAAAGTTTGAAGTACATTCAAATTATCATATTAAAATGAGCACATTAATATCACTTTAAAACATTAAACTTTTTCTGTAACTTTTGAACATTAGAATGGAAACTATCCTAATTATTTTTATGCAATTGAAACCTTCCATTCTTCAAGTGACATTGAGCTTTCCATATATATATCTTACTAGCTGATAACTATAACGATTGATGATATGAATTTATGGAAATATCTTTTATACCGCTTTCCTATGTTAATACTTGAATTACTATCCAAGTATATGTGTAAGTGGTTTAAGGATTAGAGTGAAGGTTTAAGTTTTTATAGCTGAATATTCACTAAATTGGACATTTTGAGATTCAACCATTAGGTCATTATTAAGATATATAATTATCCATTTACAATCGTAAGGATATACCAATGTCCAAAACAAAATAATATGGCAACATAGCATTTTCATGGAAAGGAAAAACAATTTGGTTTAGGAAAAAGAAATTAGGGACATTATGACACTATATAAGATGATTCATGGTAATTATTTAAGCATATATAAAGATTAGTTGGCAGAGTTGCTCCAAAGAAGTTAACTCTTGAAGAAAGGAAGAATGGTAATGAAAGCATGGTTAGGGACATTATGACAAGACCATTAGATGTGAAACTACAACCACATAAAAGGCTAAGCTAGTTTGAGGTAAATTGATGGTTGAAAGAAGACTCTAACTATTTAAGAAATGTTGGGAGAAATCATGAGTAATCAAATTGAGATTACAAGTATAGTTCACTAAAGGTACACATCAAACGAAGACAAAATTGATGAAACATATGATAAGATGGTAAGAAACCACCTTGTAAGATAGTAAACACACTATTAGAACAAGACAATATAGTTACCAAGAGAGTACAATAGAAAATTTCAAAGTTTGATCTCCATTGTTACCATAATATAATCGATATAGTACCTAGGGAGGATGGGAAAAGAAAGCTATTTCAAACTTCTAATGATGATAATAAATGTTAGTTATCATAATCAACTTAGAATATTGAGATCGACAAAAATTAGCACCAAAGGTGAGTGAGCGAAAGTTTCATGAAGCAATATAACAAGTCAATAATATTAGATTAAAGAGTGAATATATACTAAAATTGATCAATTATAGGATAATTTATGTGCATGGCAACATCTATAATAGTTTTTCCCTCTAATGGGAGTCACAATATAAAATTTTCCTTAAATGACTAACTATATCCATGGATGATGGACATCATGGAGTATGATTAGGAAATTCTATCCCGTGATGCCTTAAAACCTAAAATGATAAGTAGATTACATTCAATATCCACGTTATTGAATTTATTTATAGGGTTTTACCCAAGTCGGGGAATAGTAACAACATTTCCAAGTGTAATAATTTTATGCATTAAGAGAGAAGGAATGAAAACCATGATGACTAGAGGTGAGAAAATAAAGTCAATTTGATAATATGCTCTTTTTCAAATTGAAGTAGACATGGAATATCAGGAATATTGGGTATAAGAAAGTGAAGGGATGTTTTCTATCAAGAATAATTTTCTTAAGGATATGAGAAACAAGATTGGTAAGGGTCAAAGCAATGACCTATAAGGAGTTGTGAAAACTCCTAATTCGTTAAGAATAACAAGTGATAAGCTGAGAAAATGTTTAAAGGTAAATATAAAAGATAATAATTGTACACCGTTAGGAAAGAAGATACATTTGGTGATAAGATGAGGCCTAAGGACTAATGAGAAAACGATTAATGTGAAGAATAAGGAGAGGGTATACCAGTGATATGTTATGTGTTTGGATTAAATGTGTCAATATAATAGAAATGAAACAATGGTTTAAGGAATTATGGTAAAGCTAGTAATATCTTAGGTAGAGTTAAGACTCTAAATGGTGAAACTTGCAAGTGAATAGACTATATCAAAACTGTAACATAATAATTATGTGACTATGCATATCTTGTAAATTGTGAATTTCTTATTGAAAGAGGAGGAAATTATTATTTGTCAGCAATTGACATCTTGTTGAAAACATGACATTCTTAGTAGACCAAGTATAATGCAAAGTGAATAATGCATTTTCGAGCAGTAACAAATTCCTTCAATGAAAATAAACCTCCCACTAAGGGATCTTTAGAGTAGCCAATTAACTCTTCCCCATCTCCAACATAACCCTAATGATTAGCCCTGCAAAACCCTAGTCCATGGCTTCTAGATTTTTAAAGCTGAAGATGAGCTGGAATAACATGATAAAGAAGTTAATGTTATTATTATCTCTTTGGATCCAGATTATAGATCAAATATAATTAGACTTAAAAGACAAATAAATAACAATAAGTAAAAGATTAGCTGGATCCATATGTAGTCAACCTGTTTCAAGAAATTAGATCATGATTCAACTAAGCAACAAGTGTTTTATGCTCTTGTTGCAATTCATTTCGTTTCTATATATGAAATCATAAATATTGGAGCATCCCTCCATTTAGATTTAGAGTCTCAACCTGTGACTTTTATAAGGTTAATCAGGTAATATAGTATAGAGAATAGTAGCTACACCCTTATTTGTATATCCGTGTTCGATTATTCTATGTGACATTTATAATTGTGGGTTATATTTATAGGTATTTAAAAAATTATTTTGTATAACCTTACCTTCTTTTGGATGGATACTTAAGACAATCATTTTGTACTATGACATGTAAGAATATATTATTTTCTTAAACATTGCTGGTACATGGATACCAATATGAAGAAAGCTTTTCTTAAACATTGTTGGTACTTGGATACTGATATAAATTATGAATTATGTTATGCATATGGTATCTATAATTTTACATATCAAAATAAATGATGAGATAGAAATAAAAGAGTGATTACAGTTGACTATTTAAGGTGAAAATGAATTTACAGACTTATTGGATAAACATAACCAAGTATGTTATATGAACTCAAGGATCAATATCATAGATAACAACATATTTGGAATGTGTAGAAATTGTTATTTGAGTAACAATTTGCTTTAAATATATTGACACATATGTTATAATTTGTGGACAAGTGTTTATATCGCAGATAATATCATTACCAAACCGACCGCGTGATGACAAAACTCCAAGAACAATTGAGATTCACTGAGGTTCCATGATAGGGTGTTAACCCTGGTCCTACTAGGAGGGGTGGAGGTGTTTCCCACCGTTTATTATCCAAAACATGGAGTCATGGGAGGGTTGTGCGAGTCATGATCCTCTAGATGTGTGATGATGACTTCCAGATGACTACTAAGGGATCAGGTCGATATAGTCGACGTTGTAACCCTTGAGGTCTATGAATGGTTAGCTCAATATAGCTAACACCATGTCATGTTCCAATTTTCAGTAGAGGACAGATAGGATGAGAGTGGAAGAGATTAGGGAGGATAGGATGATTCTAGAATAACTTGGGAACACTATTGGGGCAAGACGCGACTACTAAAATTTGTAAACCAATAAATGATCAAAACATAAATGTTAAAGTGTTCTCACACATTAAAAAAAAATTCAATTATTGTACACCACCCTTATATGATTATACTAATCACTTAAATAATTAATGATATATGACATAAAACTTAACTTTGGGACGAAGTTTTCTGAAGGAGGGGTGTATGTAATGACCCAACTCGAGTTACAAGGAACATATAAGTATTAGCATGCATATGAGACCTGCATATGATAGCTACATATGCATGTATCACATGTACTGCACTAGTATATGCACTAATCAATTACGAAAAGTCTCAGTGTAGGGTAATGAGTGAATTATTGAAGTATTGAGTAAATACTTAACTCACCAGAATATAATGAATGTATTGTGAGGTAAAATTTATACCTACCACTATCATAATATAACTAATATTTTGTTCAAAGGAAAGTAAAAACATTGACTTATGCAAATAAAATACGATATTTTAATAGGATACAAGATATTTAATAAATAATGATATTTAGTAATAAATACAAGATATTTTAGGAATCCAAGATATTTATGAAATATAATATTTTAATATAACTCTAAGATATTTTAAAAGAAGTTATTTTAATATTAATCTTGAAAGGATATTTGACTAAGATATTTATTAAAAGAGGATATTTTAATAAATATCTTAGGGGATTTGTGTATAAAAGGAGAAGGGGAGGCAGGGGGGAGGGGGGACTTGATGGGCATGGGTGAATGAGGTGGGATTACTGGCCTGGATGCTGTCAGAGGATTTATAATTGTGAGAGACATGAGAAGTGAGTTCTAACAGAGTCATAGAGTGATCTTGATTGTTATTGGAGTTTTGGGCACGAGGTCTAGAAGACTTGTCTTCTGGATCTAGGGACCGGAGAGGTTGACCCCAGATAGGGTGGGAGGAAAATGGCGGTTTGGTAATAGAAGCTGGAGCCATGGCGGGTCAAGAAGATCTTCAAACACGGTTCCAGGCAAGTATTCAATAGTGAATTGATATATATTCTGCTTCAAAAATTACACGCTTGATTGTGTATTATCAATTTTGTTAGTCATTGTTAATTCTAAAACTTAGGGCCTTACAAAGGATATTTGGTAAAAGATGAATATAGACCATGCGAAAGGATGTTGATCTCAAGAGTAAGCAGAATCTGAAGAGGCCATCATATCGAGGTAATTTTGATATTGATATTTTGGTTTTGGTTATCTAGTTGATATGTGATTTTGCTACTTGGAAGGATATTAAAAAAGTGCATAACAGCAATTGAGGCAAGTGTATCTACAGCTGTTTTGAACTCAATTAAATAAATACGTGGATTGAGTGGATGATTTTGATAATCCTTGAAGGATTGTGTGGTCAATATTTTTACACCATCTTGAGATTAATAGGTAGCAATACAAAGAGATAACCCGAAGTTCATGTTTCAATGATGATGAAGATCACTTTCATTTTTAAAGGGAGCTATGAATAAGATCTAATTTGGTTGGATAAATATAATTCCTTTGTTGACAATGACTAGAGGAAAGTGATATGAAAGGTTGATGGCCCGAATCCTGTCATAGTTTGGCTCCATTACATTCATAAAGATGAAAGCTCAATTTGATGAAGATGCGAAGAAGAGGAGGAGCCTTGTAGCTACTTGAATATCTCCATAAAGGACTAGTAGTTTATGTATTGATGAAGACACACTAAAAATCTTTCCAATTAAGAGGAATTAAAAGAATCTCCTCTATGCTTGAGAGGGAGTAAGAAGTCTCTTTAAATGTTTTAGAAGGAGAAAGGATCTATTCCCTAATCAAAAGGGAATGAGGACATCCTCTCTAGGTTGAGAGGGAGTGATATTAAAGACATCATATTCTCCATGTGTCATGCACTAGACCATGAATAAAAACTGTAAGTATTAATGAATTCACTAAGAAGGAGAACCGAGGATTGGATAAGCATCTAAGATTCATAATCCTCAAGGATAAATAATCCAAGGCACGAGCTTGACTAACACTCTTTGAGAATTGGACATGTATCCAAGATAAGAGTGGTCGAAGAGGATTGTAATTATTTTAGTATGGGTAATCCAAGATAAGAATAGTCATAAAATGACATACCTAGTGAACATTTGGATGGGGTATGTTCCTTAAGCGGTAGTGTGGTGTCTCACATAAATCCTCCCAACATCATGCTCTGATATAAATAGAGCTTGTCAGTTAAAGGCATTACTATGATGACAATATAGGTTAAGATGTTGATGCTTGAGAATAACTTATCAATCTGAATTTTCTTATGAGAACTTTTCAGTTTAAGAACATCCTTGTAACAATGGTACAATTATGAATACCTCCCTAGTTAAGAGGGAGCATTGGAAAATGTAACTAGTTTCGGTCTTCATAATTGTGATTGTACTCATGTAATTATATCTTAAATGTTACAAGAAAATGAAGAAATACAAATATTATTTTTAAGCATCAGTTTCATGCTACATTTTTTTGGTCAACTAGGTCAATCATGCATTTCATGCTCCTAGGGTTTGTCAAGTCAATAAAATAATTTTCTTGAGTCAAGAGTGTCTTTATCATTTGTATAAGACCCTATTGGGAAAATGGTAGCATGTAAAATATATTATTTGTGAGTCTATAAAGTCAAAAGTGATCTCTAAGACCAAGTCAACCCTACCAGAGGAAGTTGGCCCAGTTTGAGGTTATTTGACCTCCATACAAGAGCGAAAGTTAAGGAAGAAGAAGCAAATCATGAAGAAGAAGAATATTAATCCTTTCTACCCATTTCAGCTCACACTTGCAAGACAATATAGGGTTTTTGCAGTTGTTGGTGGCCAAAAGTTGCAAGACGAATTGCAACACTAAAATTTTGATTAGGGCGGATTTTTGAAAGTTTGACTTTCGTTGACTTTGAAGACTTTGAATTTCTTGAGGAAGGATATATTGGAAGGCTGACACATGTTAGAAATATAGGGTTTCTATTGTTTCTAGGGGTTGAAGCTGCATATATGAAGTAGAAGGCTGAAATTCTAAAGTGGAGCAGATTGGAAGAGTTTTGACTTCTGTTGACTTGCACTAGTAAAAAATGATGAAATTAGTGACTAGGTGACTAAAAAAGTTAGTCACCACAATTATTTCAAGCGAATTACTACTAAATTTGAGCAATTTTAAGTGACCGAACTAAAAATGACTAACTTAAATGACTAATTTAGTCTAGGGATAAAATATATGACTAGATAATAAGTGGCTAAACTAAAAACGACTAACTTAAATGACTAATTAGTCGTTTAAGTTAGTCATTTTTAGTTTGGTCACTTACAATTGCTCAAATTTAGTAGTAATTTACTTGGAATAATTGTGGTGACTAACTTTTTTAGTCACCTAGTCACTAATTTCATCATTTTCTACTGGTGCACATGGCACTGAGTGAGTGATTGATGCCTACCTAAAGGACTTAAACCAAATTAATCATGGAGGTTAAAGCTACAATTGAAAAAATAACATTAACACACACATGATAATTCACACTAGAATTCATCCTCTCATCGTCAAGAGTTGATGAATAAAATGTTAATTCTTTGATGAAACCAATGAAACCAAGAAGATACTTATCAACCCTTACTTAGTGAAGTAAAGAAAGTCTTCACAAGGAGGATATGTATTTCATCCAATTAAAGATTGAAAGACATGCTCTTTTTTTATTTCAAGGAAAACTTTATGGAGAAACTCGAGATCGACAACTCATTAGAGTGACTTGAGCTACACTTGAGATGGACTGAAATGATTTCCATTAATTTGCAACCCAAGAGTATATTCAATATGTTGTAAGTCTATAGTAATAACATACGATTTCGCAAGGGTCAAGACATCTCTAAATACACTTGTGGGGTGGTCACACTCATTGGGGAAACTACCATTTTAGATTAATGAAAGTCATGTTCTTTTTCACTTCTAGGAAAAGTTTATAGAGAAACCCAACACTGGTAATTAATCAAAGTGTTTTGAGGTACAGTTGAGATGAAATGGAATGATTGCCACTATAACCCAAAAGTATATCCAATATGCTGCTAGTATACACTAATAACATGTGATTTATTAAGAATGGTCAAGACATTTTGAGATACACTTGTGTGGTGGTCCTACTCCTTGGAGGCTTCTATGTCCTTTCCAGTGTTATAAAGATAAGACAAATGTCTCAGCAGAAATTTGAACCTAGATAGGGGAAATAAAGAACTAAACAAATAATACAACATTGATAATAACCAATTAAGCCAACCAACCTATTACTCTTTCTCCCTTAATAATCATTTTTACCCTAATTTATTACTTTTCTTATTAAAATTTCTCCACAAAATTCTCTTAAAAAACCCCTTATTGTAGAATTTTTTCTACCATAAATTTTACCTCTTCCTTATATATATATAGATTTTTCATTTTTACACATAAAATTTTTATTTTTCCACATCGCTCAAATAAAGCACACATTCAAATTTTGTTCAAAGTAAACAATAAATGATACCCATATTTGAAAATAGGAAAAATAAAAACTGTGGACATTATTTTTCAAAGCCACTAACACAAAAAGAGTCCCGCCATCAGAAATAGAGTTTAATAGCTTTCGAAGTCACGCCCTAATTTGTGCCTTATGAAACCATAATCACATTCAAAAATTCAGGAGAGTGGCGGGAAGCAGGAAGAATGAGGGCAATATTGGCATGCCCACGATGCACCCATGATGCACAATTCAGGAGACAACACAGTCGTATTGAGGAGACTATTTTACTTCTGCCAAAGAACTGATAAACTCACGCCCTAATTCGTGCCTTTTTTGAAGCCACAATGACATTAAAAAATTCAACCCACTACGTCTATGGAGAGTGGCAGGAAGAAAGAGGGAAATGACATGCCGACGATGCACAATTCAGGAGAAAATGCAGTGGTATTTGAGAAGACTATTTTGCTTTTGCTAAAGAACTGATGAGACTAAATGGTGCAATGAAATAACCCATTGAATATCATTTTGGTGAGTCCATAGTAAGAGAAATGACCATTAGGGCTTTCAGGGTTGAGGATGAGTTCTTGAAGAAGAACTTAGATTTTATTGACAAAAATTCGAGCTCCTTTTCCACAGTTTCTGAGCCACTAAATTGTGATTTAGCGTCTAAAGGTGCTAAATGCAACTGTTCTTTGCTCCTCTGCTCTTGCTATGGTTCTACTCCCACAACGCAGCTTCAATCCTGGTATGAACACTGAAACTAATTGTCAATTGTGGGTGATTTCTGTTGTTACTGAATGTTTTTATGTATAAGATGATCATTCCTAACAATTTGAACTGGTGCAGGTTTCGTTGGGATGGCCTTCTTTTACGGTCTATCATTAATGAACAGATCGTTTGTTGAAAGTATACAAAACCAATTTACATTTGTGAACTACATTGTTTCTGTAGAACACATCAAACAATACATGCACATTCCTAGTGAGGACCCAGCTGTTATAGAATATTACAGACCACCGGATAATGGAGAAATTCGTGGCAAGATGGAGCACCTAGCACAAGCTGCTCCATACCACCAGGAAATAATTTTATGTACAAGCTCCAAGTGAATGACGAGATAGGTAGCTACTATTACTTCCATCATTGTATCTGCAAAACGCTACAGGGGGCTTCGGAGGACTAAGTGTAGCTTGCAGGGCCCTGATCCTTGTTCCATACCCTCAGCCTGATGGTGATATAACTCTGCTTATAGGTGACTGGTACACAAACAACATTTCAGTAAGTTATTGATCCATCCCTAAAAAATGTACATCTCTCAGAATTAAGGAGTCTTGCTATGTTCAACTTCAGCCTGTCCACCAAAATGTTCTCTTGCAATGCATCAATCGCTGACTATATTCTATCTTTTGGAAGATCCTTAGAAGAACACTTGATGTGCATAGATCTATTGGTAATCCTGATGTTCTTCACATTAATGGTTGTGGGTTACCAAATGAAATAGAAATTACAGTGGAACAAGGTACTTATCACTGATCTATATCGACAGTTTATTAGATTTAGTGGTGTGTCTAGCATTTCAATGATTCACAAGATCCTGTTTATTTTGATTTTATCTCATGGCTATCGAATCCATTGCTTCTTCTCTTAAGATGTATCTAAAATGACCCATATTTTCAGTAAGTTTTTTGTGCCAATATTTCAAAGTCATAACAAATGAATTCGACATAATGACTATGCACCCATTTAGTTGGGATGCATTTATTTGATTAAACGGAGTTTGAGAAGTCATTTTTAGGAATATTATGATGTGAGAAGTAAATACTATGTTTAAAGCTACAATCTTGTGAAGAAATTGAAAACAAAACATGCAACAAGTTTTGAACAACATGGTAACAACTCATCCTCTTACAATGATCACAATCATGCAGAGACATTTCACACATGCTGAATATTTTCCAATCCATATGAATATGTGTAAGAAAATATAATGAATCAAGCACAATAGGGTGGAAAATACTAGCACAACTTGAATTTTGCCAATGTAAGGATTCCAATGCAATCATTTAGCATAGGCACAAAATATTTCATGAATCCAACACAATTCACAACCCAAGCCCCAAAACTGACTCAGGATAGTTCGTGCACAAATAAACACAGAAATCCTCTCTTTACAATGCTAGTCCTCCATCAAACCTAAAACTACCATGGCATATGCATCTAGTTCTACTCCTAGATAGAAGTACCAAATGTCCAAAATTCTAGAAGCACTTCTTGTGAACAATTGAGGGGCCAAACTCATCATATTCTGATTTTGAAATCCACATTTGCAATACACATAACAAGTGCAGATTTTTAGGTGAATCCAAAACTTTTTCCTTGATAAAAAACAATATTTATCAAAATTTAATTTTATCAAATTGGCCCTGATGTCATTCTTATTATGATGGGCCAACTGTTGGGGATCTTGCTGTGGTGGAATTGTGTTTTTGATACAATCTCCCACCCTATTATCCTCCAATAATATCATGATCCTCCCTTTCCAAGAGACGATGTTAGAGGCTCTTTCTAAAAATTGATCTACTCTCAATACTTGGTAGGCCATCCTCCTTCCCACAAACAACCTTGTAGTCCATTTGTAGGTGAGGAAAAGAGTGGAGAAAGGAAAGAGACCCAGGTCCACAGACAAATAGATAAATCACTTTAAACTCAGTATGGGACTCCTTGTGGGCTCTCACGAGTGAAACCCTTAGTATGGGACTCCTTTGTAGTCCTTTACCATTTACCGGTGAAACCCTCAGTATGGGACTCCTTGCGGGCTCTCACCAGTGGTTTCTGCAAACCATAGCTAGTGATGCTATTCAGAACACTATAAACATTTGTATTGAGGGTTATCCTGATAAATCTAGGGTTAACATGCATAGGTTCAGGGTTCGAGTTCCTTTGAGCATGGCTTATGTTCTGAAGCACGAGGCATACTTGATTTATAAGGCGGTGGAGGCCTTTTATGACCAGGACGTGGATTCCTTGAAGGCGACTTCTTGGATGGAGAAGTTTTTGGGCAATAAGGAGATGGTGGATGTCTTTGTGAGGATGTCAAGGGCCATGTATGCTCAGCTCATGCAACAAACCTTTCAGGCATCACGTTGCTATAAAATGCCGCCTCTATCATCTCCAAATTACAAGGAGGAGGAAATGGGTATGAGGATAAGTTGTGGATGATGATGTATCAACAACAATCGCATTATTAGTTCGAAATGGAAAATCCAAAACTCGGATTGAGTGGCTCATGGGTTGCTGGAGTCCAAAGCTCGACACTAAAAGCAACAAGGAGTAGAGACATTGGATGGGAGGCATTTAGGAGAAGCTTAGAGAACATGGGTTATTTTAGGGGTCTTCTTGTAGGATTAAAGGAGCATAAAAAGCTCATGGATGAAGCATTGGTCTATTACAGAAATACCACACTCTTCTCTAGAGTCAGGTAAGCCTAATTTTTTTTCACATGACACAGATGATCCATATGATGCACTACCACCTCAATTTAAGCACGCATTATCAACAGTGAGAACAGATCATAAACAAAAGAAATTCTTTTATTTATTATATAACTGGAAACCTATTTTTTCTACATGGATGGTCAACCTGGAAAGAATATTTACCCACCCATTTGAGTGAAGAACTGGTACCTTTCCAGCACCATGCCATAATATGTCGGTAGGTTAAATAATTCCTTTATTTATTCGTAAACATGAACCTATTGTTTTTACATGGATGGTAAACCTGGTAAGAAGCTCTACTCACCCTCAACACATTTGACCGAAGAACTGGTACCTTGCTAAGACCATACCATAATCTGAATACGTCAATATTATTCAATATATTCAAGAGCCACACCTGGAAAACCTCATGCAAGGGAGGACTCAGGAGCATGCCTATTAGGATTTGAAATCGTGTCATTGTCACAAAAACTTCTCTAAGTTTCCACTAGTCCAGAGCCTGATGTACAAAGCAACATAAGTTCTTATAATCGAATTCAAAATTGTATGCATGCTTCTCTAATATTTTTATCATGGGGGCTGTTAAATTCAATTTGTGTCTACAGGAGGGAGGCCAAACACACATACATGTGTGCCTCCAAGTTCTATCGATAAAAATATATGAGCACAATGAGCATATTATGCAAAAAGGGTGGATAGCACAAAGGCTTTTGCCATAGAAACATATAAAGGGCAGGTGATGTTGGGACTAAGTACTAAAACATGCTACCTATGAGCTAGTGAATCCTGTGATTTACAAAACATTGTTGTACAGACACAATCAAATTCCACCCCTTAATGAAGACACATGCCTTCATGCAAGAGTGCAGCATGAGCCTGGCAGTGAAACATAAATCAAACTATTCCTTTGTAACTTTTCAGGCATCATGCGAAGGAGTGACATATGTCTGGTCAGGAAGCACAACTAATTTATATTACCTATAAAATGCTGAAAGGGTGTGAGGGGAAACACCAAACCCCCACAGGATATGTAGACCTGAGACCACTGAAGTCCAACAGACCCTAGCCAACAAGAGCACCCTTGATGGGCCACAACAAGTCAGCAATGGCATGGGAGTGGCAGAAAAAGGTTATTTCCTATGCCTTGCAAACAACATCACACACACCAGTAGGCAAATTGAAACTGAGAAAGCCTTCTGCACTAAAGCAATTGTGTTGTGGCTGGAAATAAAGAGCATCATGGATTTTTCCCATTGCACACAGAAAATTGAAACTGATATGAAAAGAAAAATGATATCAGCTCTTCCATATCAGGACAGGACAGATAAGGTCAAATTAAAATGGTTATAAAATGCAAACCAATAGTGCATCTGCCATATCAGGATTTAGGACAAAGCAAACAAGATAAAATCTTCAACAGTCTCTAGGTTGGTTAGCCTTTGCAGGAGATTATTTAGTTTTGGAACCTTCTCCCTTAATGACGTCCACATGGTTATGTTATGAAATGCTATATTTAACTCTAACCTCCCGAGGTCTTGAGTTAAGTATATCAAAGTGTGTGGCTGTGTTATGATGCGAATTAAATCTACTTTTTTTATTGACGTATGACAAATCATGGCCGTGTTTAGTTTGCAAAATAGCAAGGTGTGATCAAAGATGTTCACTTACTCTCCTATGTCAGTAGTCATGATTAGAGATTCCAATCAAATATTTGATAAACTTAGTAACGATCCAATTTCAATTAAAACTACATGACCAAAATGGAGTATGTGATTGATATTTTGTATACTTCTTCGAGATAGGGAAGCGTAATTCATTCCCTAAGGTTCTTGAAGATGGCTCTATTTCCTATTATGCTTGGTTTCTTGTGATAGTGACCAATGTAAAGCACTCAATTTCTTTGTGAAACATAGAAAAGTATGTTTAATGGAGCAAACAATTTCTTACTTTGTGAAACATAGAAAAGTACGTTTTGTGGAAAACCTTCAAAGGAAAAAACATTTTATGTTTATTTGTTGATTCAAAACAAATTTAGGCAATTCACTCTAAGGATAAAGATAGTATGCACTATGAATTGTTATTTACTTATCATGATTCTATTTTTAACAGGAAAGGAAATTATTTAGTGTAGTTTTAAATAAATGTTCAATGTTGAAATCTGAATGTAGTCATTGGCAAATGACAGTTAAACCAAAAAAATGATAAATGATGCCTTGCAAGATTAAGGTTTTTGCTGTTGTTTTTGATATAATGAAAGATATATACTTCAGTAGGTGCAAAAGGCTTAAAATTGGAAACTTGAGCACTGAAACCTACTAGTTAAATTTTCCAATCTTTTATTAACCTGTTTTTCTGGAGATTGATTGTGTTCTTGGAGAGTTATCTTTTTTTTTGAAGGATATGTACAACTTATTATTTTAATCTTTAGTATACGATTTAAGAAATAGACTTTGTTCTTTGGTGCGTGGCCATTACAACAAGTACTTGTTTTCACTTTCGAAGGACTAGGTATGAAAGATAAGTTTTCTTATTTGATTTTGATATGATGTTTTTCTTTTGTTTCAACAATGTAATATCCCCTTTCAGGGATATCTCTAAAACACAAGCAAACTCCAACCAGAGATGGACTGGGAGGGCATTTACTAGATATTTCACTTCTGAAGAGAGGGTGAGATCAGGAGGCTATCTGGCCCTTTCCAGACTCTGTCTAAGAGTATGGGGAAACACACCAAGTGGTATAGAAACGGGAATGCTCGAGGAGAAAAATAACAGTAGTGCAAGCATTCAATATCATATATACAGGACATGTAACAGATACTCAAGAAATGTAGAGAGAATGCTGAGCCATTTTATTATACTGAGAAATATAAGTGAGTACAATAGGTGATCAGAGTGATGGCACCTAAACCTGCACAAGGCAAGTTAAGAAATACTCTCAGAATGCTGCTGGAATGGCTGTTCTCTAATCTGCGTCCAATGCTGCTAGAAAACTGCTGTGTAGCTGCTGTTGCTGGAACAAGATGAGTATACGAGGCTGCTCCCCTACTCGGAATAAGCTGAAACTCTGGAATCAGCCTCTACTCACCAAACCTGAGAAAGCCTAGAGAGCGTTTCTGGAATGGAAAACCTCCGAAAATACCTCCCTTGAGGATCTACGCTATCCTTCCAAGGGCCACGCTAAGACTGACTGGAATCCTAAAAAATATGATCCCCCGCTCAACAAAAAGTCTCCAATAGGCAAGGGCTGCCCCCTTGCTCAATCTCCTGACCAAAATCCTCCAAAAGAATACCACACTAGAGCTTCCCCAATATGGGCTGCGTCCTCCCTCTCAGGACTGCGTAGTCAATAGATGTAATGCTCCTCCACGAATGACGCAACTCGATCCTCTTGAAAAATACTGATGGGAATGCCTCACCCGAGCGAGCACTCAAATTCTCCCGGGGCTGAGGGTGAGATCTCCGAACGGAGACACTCAATGCACTAAACAGTGCTGCAGATAGGCTAAACAGCTAGCGTGCTCAAAGTTGTAATGACTAGCTCCAAATGCATAAAATCGAATGACCAAAATGAGGAGGCTCTCCTCCTTTTATAACGTTGGCCTCTCTCTCAAACCCTAGGCCCATCATCTCCAACGTAGCCTCTCTTGGCCCCACGTTTCCAACTCAACCTGCGTAGTCCCTCCACTTGCTCTAGTGGGTCCCCTCTCTACGTGGTCTCTTTGCCCCCCTTGGCCTACTTAAGTTACAACGTTGTGTCTACTAGGGAGTGAACTTTATGTTTAGAGTGAGTTATGTCCCCCTCTACTCACTTTTATTTATAATTTAACTATAATAGGAAAAATTGATCAAAATTAATATTTCCAATTATCTGCTGCTAATTGGGAATATTACAGCCCTCCCTGCCAAAAATTGCTTGTCCTCAAGCAATGCCTGAACAAGCCCCCTCTCTAGCTGATGCTCCCCACCATCACTGTAAAATGTGCCTGGGTCCTAGATGCACCACTGAATCTCCCCTGTCCTCTGTATCACCTTGATATGGAGGGATCTCTCAATGCCAGGATCCCAAAATGATCTCTCACTGTACCTGTCATCAAACAATCCTCCCGGATCCCCACGCCACGATGGCCAATCATCGCCCAAGTCCCGCGGCTCGGATTGCGAACTACCTCTGGCTATAACTGATGCTCTAAGAAGTGAAGACCACCAACAAGCATCAATTCTCCCTGGCTCCTGTTGTGCTGTACCTGTAACTGTATATGCTGCCACAAAAACTGTGTACCAACTCATCACCTCCCTCTAATCTAGCCCCTGACTCAATCCAATGCTAATCCTGCTCTCCTGAAGTCGGGATGAAATGCTGAAGAAATGTTGACTTGTGTCCCATTGCTAACTAGAATCTGTAAAATCTATTATGTGTAAGGGCCACTGCTCTGCTATGATCCCTATGAAGAATATTACACCATCAAGAGGGTACCAACTCATGATCTCCTGCCAATCTACCTTGGAAGAAGGATCCAAGGTAGTGACAACTGCATACGGGACACGTCTAGAGCATTGTCACTAGCCCATATTGAACTCACGCTACTCTGTCCCGTCTATCGACGATATCTGCCTGTAGCGGAAGGCACCTCTCTCTATAAAGTGCCAAAGTGGGCTAGATATGCTACAAGCCCTGTTAATGTACCCTTGGAGAATGCAGCTCCCTGAAAGTACTGCAGCCCTGCTGAATGCATGTGCATCTATCTGTACCTCATTAGTGTGTCGGCCCAACAATGGGTGCTCCACCATCTCCAACAACTCATCCCTCTCCTGATCAGAAATGTAATGCTCCTGATGTCTACTCACCCCCTGTAAAACTATCCCATCAATCTCCAACATCCCTAGAGGATATGGATCTGCAACTGCTGTCACCGTACTCGATGTCAGTGCATCTGACTACTCCTCCTCAATGGCTGACCCCAAGGTTAGCCGCATATCCATCACGGACTCGATGTGAGCCTCCATCTAGCTCTCCCCCAAAGGACTATCATGCATGATGTGCATAGTATCCTCCTCTACTGACTTAGGCTCCATCCTATACTACTATGGCTGAATCGTCACAAGTGACTCATCGCCCAGAGTATCTCCCGTAGAGTCCCCTGACTGCTCACCCTGTACATTGGAATGCAGCTCCGATCTACTGTCATCATCTCTGCATGACTGCTCTCGTTCCCTAGAAGTGTCCTCAACTGATCCTATGGACTCATAAAAAGAAGAATCCTCACCCTGGCATATAGAAGGAATGCCCTCCTGTTCCACCCTCTCGATAATGTGTCGATACTTTGTTTGGAGCCCAGACACATACTGGGATGCTACTTCTGCTATACCCAGTATCCTCTGCTCATGCATGGTCTCGACACACACTGAGAAAAGAGTGACGCATGTCTCCCTCATGACCTGGTCCCAAATCGTAAGCTTAGCGATGACTGATCTGCCACCCCTGCAGAGGATCATCTCATCCCTAGACTTGTGGCTGCCAAATAGCGCACCAACCCAGTGCCACTGCTGAGAAGTCTCTCCCCTAGTGTGCTGAGTGCCATCCAAATATCTTGGGTGAGCCTCGCATGGCCCACTGCTCATGCCCAAAGTGCTAAAGGACAACAACAAAATTGGCTGTGCCCGTGAGTGATGTAGAAGAGGGTCAGGTGCGTGAGTCCCCACAGATATCGTCAAGTATCGCTCATTTGTCTCCCCATCGATCTTGGGTGAACTACCCCCAAAGGTAAGCCTGGTGTCCCTATCCGTGAGTCTCCCTGGACGCAATACTCTAAGACCCTGCTGTGCAGCACCATATGCCCTCGCATACCACCGATCATCCCTGTACTCCTCGACATGCCACTGCACACTGAGGCATACCCCTGTATACTGCTGGATACCCCCTGTTGCTGTTGTACCACCCTGTACCGTCTCGTGCCCTACCTGTGTCCAGGCATTGGTCACTCCTCGCGTGTTCTCAATGCAATGTAGGACACTCCTACTTTCCAATGCAGTCCCACACACTACGGTACACCACCATGCAACTCCATGTCCACCAGTAGTCCACTGCTCAATGCTAGAGGCTCCCACACATCCTTGGATGTGATGAACTAGAGCTGTGCCTCTACATGTCGGACCACCCCAATCGGTATCATCATCTCCACCGTCGCATCGCTATACCCGCCGACAAATGGATCATCACTCCAAACCCTCCCCGAGGGGTCTGAGAAGTGAATCTCCCTAAGTGTCAGTAGTGATACCACCATTTCTCGGCTCTGCTGTGACCTCTGTGCCCCACACAAAGGTGAAGAATCCTCGGTCCCATACAAGGCACCATCTGGTGGTCTGTCAATGCCACCTCCTCTGACCAGCTCTTGCCAAGGTATGTTGATCACACTGTGACCTCGCGTACAAGTGCCATACCAAGACAACCTAGAGAGTCTGCCCATAAACTGGTTGGCCACTGGAGCTGACCAAAACTCCCCAAGCGAATGCGCATGCTCAAATTCTAGGCCAACTGTACCCTCCAAGACATAGTCAACCAACTTGCCTGGGAAACAACAGGTAGTCCCGCCTAGATCCCAATTCCAGTCTGGGATTCCTGTACTCCCAACACCTGGAAACTCCTGTTGAACTACACCTGGGTCCACCACTATCTCTATAACCTACTCCACCGGGTACCAACTCAAAATCTCTCGCCATCCAACCTCAACATGTGGATGCTACACCCTATGCAACTCCGATTGTCTCATCCTACTAACCAAGTCAATGTATGAGGTCTGCCTAGGTGGCTCCGCCTCTCTCTCTCCAATGGAAAGAGGTGACCCAAAAATGCTGCTAGCCCCGTCTATGCATGCTTGAAGGGGGCTGCTCTGACACTCAACTGTGTCCTCTAGCTATACCATTAGGGAATCCAGCCATTCCCCAATGTGGGCCAACTTGGCCGCTGACTCGGCACAAACCAATCTCATGCCTTCTATCTCCTCATTCTGTAACAAGATATCCTCTCGTACTGATGTGATCTTCCCTTTCAAAACTTGTAGGTCGGCTCGAAGCTGATGACACCGTTGTGTACGACCATCGTCCAATACCTTTGTATCTACTAGTGCCTCATCAAAGGTGGATACATCTCCTGGCACCTCACCCATCTGTCGCACGCTGCTACCACTTGAAGACTCAGACACTACCCCGATCATCACCTCAATGGATGGCACCACTGGGGTAAGCTCTACTCTCTCTACCAAGATGCCAACCGATAAGGTCAAAGAAGTCTCCAACGCAGATGACCCCTGCGTCATACTGGGTGTATCTACATGCTCCCCATGATCCTGTGTGCCCTCATCCCCCAAGTGCGAGGTAGCCATTTTGATGGCTTCCCCCTTCGTTATTCGGTCAAGCTAGAAAGAGGCATCCAACTTTTCCACCTGATCTCGAACCGTGAAATCAATGGATCCATCATACGTGGGAAAAGGTGTCCCCCCAGTGGTATGCTGCAACTCTGAACTCTGTGTGCTAGACCCCCCACTGTTCCTTCCTCCTTCATCCTGCCTAAGCTGACAATAATCTCTGAAGGGCAAAGCCACTTTGAAGTTTTCCCCCATGGACTGCCATTTGCGAAAATAATCTCCAAAGGGGTTATGATCATGCCGCCTCCCTTTCTCACTCGGTACTGGAGGTAATAATGTAGGCATTGTGATCCTATTTGGCCTACTGAAGGCTGGTAAATGCTGGTCACACTGTTGTGAGACCCCCATATTTTCCACCTCTACTGCGTTTGGTGGGTAAGATTCTGCCTACCCTCTTTGTTCATAGAAAAATATCCCCACGGTTTCTCTTCCGGTGTCACAGACAACTAGCTCCACAGGTTGAACCAGATCTATGCTCTGATACCACTGTAATATCCCCCTTCATGGATATCTCTAAAACACAAGAAAAATCCAACCAGAGATGGATTGGGAGGGCATTTACCAGATATTTCACCTCTGAAAAGAGGGTGAGATCTGGAGGCTATCTGGCCCTTTCTAGACTCTTTCTAAGAGTATGGGGAAACATACCAAGTGGTATAGAAACGGGAATGCTCGAGGAGAAAAATAACAATAGTGTAAGCATTCAATATCATATATATAGGACATGTAACAGATACTCAAGAAATGTAGAGAGAATGCTGAGCCATTTTATTATACTAAGAAATATAAGTGAGTACAATAGGTGATCAGAGTGATGGCACCTAAACCTGCACAAGGCAAGTTAAGAAATACTCTCAGAATTCTGCTGGAATGGTTGTTCTATGATCTGCGTCCAATGCTGCTGGAAAACTGCCGTGTAGTTGCTGCTGCTGGAACAAGATGAGTATATGGGGCTGCTCCCCTACTCAGAATAAGCTGAAACTCTAGAATAAGCCTCTACTCACCAAACCCGGGAAAGCCTAGAGAGCTTTTCTGGAATGGACAACCTCCGAAAATACCTCCCTTGAGGATCTACGCTATCCTCCCAAGGGCCACGCTGAGACTGACTGGAATCCTCAAAAATATGATCCCCTGTTCAACAAAAAGTCTCCAATAGGCAAGGGCTGTCCCCCTGCTCAATCTCCTGACCAAAATCCTCCAAAATAATACCACACTGGAGCTTCCTCAATATGGGTTGCATCCTCCCTCTCAGGACTGTGCAGTCAATAGATGTAATTCTCCTCCACGAATGACGCAACTCGATCCTCCTGCAAAATAATGATGGGAATGCCTCACCCGAGCGAGCACTCGAAGTCTCCCAAGGCTGAGGGTGAGATCTTCGAACGGAGACACTCAATGCACTAAATAGTGCTGCAGACATGCTAAACAGCCAACGTGCTCAAATTCGTAATGACTAGCTCCAAATGCATAAACTCGAATGACCAAAATGAGGAGGCTCTCCTCCTTTTATAACGTTGGCCTCTCTCTCAAACCCTAGGCCCATCATCTCCAACGTAGCCTCTCTTGACCCCATGCTGCCAACTCAACCTGCGCAGTCCCTCCACGTGCTCTAGTGGGTCCCCTCTCTACGTGGTCTCTTTGCCCCCCTTGGCCTACTTAAGTTACAACGTTGTGTCTACTAGGGAGTGAACTTTATGTTTAGAGTGAGTTATGTCCCCCTCTACTCACTTTTATTTATAATTTAACTATAGTAGGCAAAATTGATCAAAATTAATATTTCCAATTAGCTGCTGCTAATTGGGAATATTACAAACAAAGTAATGCATGCTTCGGTTGAATGCATTGATGAAATTTTGTCCTTGCCTCATTCCTCATCCGATTTTGTGGGTTTGGACCTTCCACCGGATGATGATGATACATGGCTTTACAATGGAGAAGAGGATATGACTGCTGCCATGCTATAGAGACAGAAGGAAATAGATTCATATGAGAGAGATTGACTTAAGCAGAAGCAATCAAAGAATCTTACAGGGAATTACTCTACCTCAAGAGAGACTATGAATGATTTTAATGTGGAAGATGTAGCGAAGAATATGCAGGAATTTGTGGATAAATTTCAAGTTATGAAGGAGTTGAAGTTCGAGGAAATGGGTAGTGCTAGTTAATATGTTTCTTGCATGTGATTGGTTGTTCTATTGCTAAATATCATTCAGTTTAACCAGAAACATGCATAAAGCAATAATCTTACCAACCTCTATAGTTTCAACACAATTATTTGGGCACTTATGTCTTCTAGATAGGGCTGCCATTTATGGATAGGATTTTTTCTTACGCAGAAATAAAAAATGTGTATCCTTATCAAAGCATTAGTATACAACACATGCCCTTATGTGCATTGGTCCTTGGATGTTCTCATGAACCAAAAAAATATTGCCAGGATGTTGTAGAAGAATTGACATTTTCCAGCAGAGAAAGCTGAGCATATCTTTTAGCTTGGATTCATCTCTTTGACAGCTACTATAGATTGGTAATGCAAGGCCCTTTTTGGTCGATGTTTTCAACATATCATGGATCTAGCATCATTTACAATTTTTCCATGTAGGTGAAATATAAACTAATGTAACAATAGGAAGGTGTTGTAAAAAATAAGGTGATACGAAGGGAACCATTGTTAGATTTAGCTTCACAAGGTATCAAGCATTATACTTCCTTGTTAGTCAGATATGATGTTTTGTCGTAGGTGAGGATTCCAGTCCCAAGCGCAGTAGGAAGAAGAAGAAGAAAACACAGGGCAACAATGTCGAAGAGGAAGAAGAAGAACAAAAGGAAGAGAAAGAAGAGAATCCAAATACAGTTTCTAATTTCAATATCTCGGTGCCACTGAGGCAGAAGCTCAAGTCCAAGGAGATTGAGTCACTCTGCCACATCCAGACAATGACCTTTGAGATTATCTTCAATGGCTCGGACATGGGTGGTCGAGCTTGTACAGGCCAGGGTAAAACATTGGCTTTTGTGTTGCCTATTGTGGAGTCGTTAACAAGTGGTCCAAATGCCAAAGGTAAGAATACAGCCTATGGGAGGACCCCCAGTGTGATTGTGTTAGTTCCAACAAGGGAGCTTGCAAAACATATCCATGTTGACTGTGAGGTTTATGGTGGAGTTGTTGGCCTTCATTCATCCTCTGTATATGGAGGTGCTCCCTATGGTCCACAGGAATATGAATTGCGTAGAGGTGTGGATATCATTGTAGATACACTTGGGCGCATTAAGGATCATATTGAAAGAGGGACGTTGAATCTGAAGTCCTTGAAATTTCGTGTCTTGGATGAGGTTGATGAATTACTGAACATGGGCTTTGTAGAACATGTTGAGATCATTCTTGGAAAAGTTGAGGATGCAAGCAAGGTTCAAGTGCTTCTTTTTAGTGCAACAATGCCAGATTGGGTATAGAAGATTGCATCAAGATTCTTGAAACATGACATAAAAAATACATATATTGTGGGGGATGATAAGATGAAAGCTAGTAGAGGTGTGAGACACATCGTTCTTCCTTGTTTCTATTCAGCAAGACCACAAGTTATACCAAATGTTATTCGCTGCTATAACAATGGGGGAAGTGTGATTGTTTTTATTGAGACAATTAATGTTGAATTTGAACTCGCTGGATCTTTTCCAAATGCTCGTGCTTTGCATGGAGATATACAACAATCACAACATGAAGTGATTCTTGCTGGATTATGTTCGAGAAAGTTTGCACTCCTAGTTGCGACTGATGTTGCGGCACGCGGTTTGGACATCAATGATGTAGATCTTATAATTCAGTGTGAACCACCAAGAGATGTGGAAACATACATTCCTACATAAACTACCCATGGAGACTCTTAAGTACAGTATGGATTGAGACCCCTACCTTGCTCTATGTTATTCAAACAAGACTTCTTCTACAAGCCTCCATAGAGAAAGTCCTTGTAGGATTTCAAAGGCTTCTTGACTTCTTTATTCAATGGCCATCTCTACCCATCAAATCCCCCCTTTAGGTACTCTTTAGACACACCAAGGTCACTTCCTATCATCTAAACATGACTTGAGCCAAGTGAGTAGCAAGAATATCTATATGCAATACATCTATGCACGTGGTCATTTGTTGGAGAAGAGTTTCGCAAAAAAAACTAGAAAATATGGCAAATTATAATTTTTTCGTAAATATTTCATTTATATTAAGGTAATGCATGTTTTTCCTCGCACTAGTGAGTCAAATTCAACAAGAAGTGAAAAACTCATTAAGTACTTATGTGTCAAACTTTGACAATTAAGCAATCACGATTCAAACTAATGTCAATGAGTAATCCAAAAGACATCCGTAAGGATCATCTTCCTAATGTGACGATACATTTTTAAAGTGTATGATATCAATTGACCTATGTTCAAGTATGAATAATCCAAACAAGTCTCTTTTAATTTGGAATAAACTTTTTGGTAACTTTCCTCCTTTATTTTATGAAGATAAACCTATTTTGCAATAAATAGACGCAGAATACAATTTATAACAAATTGCACTTATCAATAAAGTTTCTCCTCTGTTTGGGGAAGAAATACCTATTATCCAGCATGGATAATAGTAAATACATACACCATATACAACTTATACAAACAATTTGTAGAAAGATCCACAATTCTTTAGTTTCTTGAAATCCCACTAATAATGCCAAAAAACAACAGTTAAAATTTTTATTACACGCTCCATAATTAAAAAAAAAAATTTCCATGATCCAAAGCATTAGAAAACATCTTAAACTTACACCCCATTTCAAGGGCTTCAAGCCACTTCTTACCATTTTTCTAAACTTAAATTATCACAAGGCCATTGTTGGATATTACAAAGAGGGTTAACTGTTTGAAGCCCATAAAAACACAAATAATTGTATTTTTCTCTATGGTATAATGTTCAGTGCAACAATGAATTTGAGAAGAGGATCCTATCTCATTTGAATCCCTTTGAACTTTGTGGTACATCTGAAGAATGAACATGAAGAATAAGGAATGCTTGGTCTAGGTCTGCTAACTCTTATTCCAATAGACAATTTAAGAAATCAGAATGAACATATGCATACACACATCCATATATTTTCTTATGTAGTAACATATAGTTTTAACTACTAACATTAGCCTAAAAATAAATATAAGAAAAATATGCCACTTGACTGTGCCTCCAGTTAGCCATAAGAATCACATGCAAGTTGAATTTGCCTCCAGTTTCCACTAGAAATGGAGGACCTGAAAGGTCATTGGAATAAATGGAATAACTAGACCATCTTATCAAATAATTTGCTAAAAACAGTCATACAAACAAACTATATTTCTAATAATAGATAGCTAGAACCATGGTTCAATGCTTTGAAACTCTTTAAAGCTAACCTCTGCATAAATCAACCCCGGAGCTAGAATACAACAGTCAGATTTCATATCGTGCTTCCAATGTAATTTTATGCGTAGGGTTTCAAAGCGGCTAGGTAGTGAGGTTGACCTGGTGCTTCAAACAAGTTTTTCCACGTTGTTATCAATAAATCATTCTATCAATGGGTTTTCCAACTTCAATATAAGAAAAATGGAGCACGGGCATGGGGGTGCACAGATTAAAACACCAGCTGAATCCTACATTGAGCCTTCATTTTCAAGTAAAGGAAGCCTTCTATAATCCACCACTTTCTGTTGATTTCTGCAGATATGACATAAAAAATAATTCATAGATATTATAAAAAGGAGTTATCACTGTATATCTATATATCCAAAAGTTAAAATGTTGTTCTGCATCCAGAGGCATTAACAGTCAAACCCATGGCATGCCAAGAGCACATTCAAACTCCTTAGCTCTCTCTTGCATGATACAGTTACTAACACTGAGATCTTTTACAAAATCAAGTGTGGATTCTACATGAAAAAGGACATTACCTCGTTCATATTACCCAATATTAGTTTTTTTTCAAAATTAAATGTGGATTCACCAATAGGACCTCTTTTCACTGGTGAGCTTGACAGAGCATTAAACCATCTACCATAGTTTCATTCCAACATTACCTTGTTCACAGTAGCCAATATTAGTTTTTTTTCAAAATTAAATGTGGATTCACCAACAGGACCTCCGTTCACAAATAAGGTTGACAGAGCATTAAACCACCTACCATAGTTTCATTCTAAATGTGGTCTACCACACCATAATGACACATCAAAGCGTTGAGGAAGGTTGCAAGTTCCAGAGGATTTTCGTGGAATTGTTACTCCTCAGACCTGGTCCTTGAGCGAAAGTATATGTGTCTCGTGGTGCATATAGGAAGCTTAGTGCATGTTAATGTGTGGGTTCTACCTGACAGGGAACATTGTTTTGTCCATATAAGTCCAACTATAATATTTCTACCTGACAAGAGACATTGCCTCATTTGAAATCTTCGCAAAGACATTACATAATTGTGTTTTTTTTCTTCTAAAAATAAGTGTGGGTTAACCAACGGGGGCTTGATTCACTAATGATATTGACTGAATACCAGGCCATCTGCCCTTGTTCCATTCTCGTTGTGGTCTGCCCTACAGGAATGGCATGTCAAAAATGGCTGAGGCTGAGCTCAATCTCTGGCAGATTTTGGTGGAACAATTACTTGACCATTACCTGAACCAAGAGGAACTGGGTTTTAAGCAGTACAACCATCAAGCTCAAGGAATGATAAAATGTGGGTTCTACCTGAGAGGGAGCATTTGCTTTGCCCAAAATTCCACAATTTAAGGGTCAGTCTACTCTTTGATGACAGTTTTACTGTACTTCTGCAGAAGGTAGAATTCATGCCAACCAACTGCTAAGCAATAGATGTGAACGATCATAATTAGCATTTTCCAAAAATTTAACTCAGTTATTATACTGATATATTTTTGTCACACCGAGCCTTAACTGTAAATACATCTTTATAACTCATTCTCCTCACTGCTGTGGTATCGAAATAATATTATAAGAGTAGTACTGAATTGAGGTAGAGGTAATTTCAACACTGTGATGTCATTGATATTGCGATGTTACTAAGATCCTTCTTTTCATAGTGACAGAGATTGACCTTTCTTGTGAACTTGCACCTAGCTTAATTATTGGACTGTCTTACTATGATTTGAGCCCTTTTGACATAGGTACTTTTAGAATGTTGAATTCGCCTCAAATAGGTCCTTTTAGAATGTTTATATGAGTCTATATGTATCCTACACCTAAAATAGGCCAAAAATACAATGGCCATAGGGCTGAATTTCAGGCCTGAAATAGGCCAAAATTGTGGATGCTACATTGGCCTAAATTTAGAGATTAATGTGCTTACTACAAGTCTACAGGTTAGAAAAAATATAGGTCAAAAAATTCCATCCAGGGGTCTAAAAATATGTCTCGTTTATTTTCTCTCCTACACTATTCTTTAGCTTCTCTTCACCAAGATAATATGATATTAATTGATGCTTATTCGATTTGAACATTGGTTCTTATATATTTGTCTTCCACAATGGAGGTAAATGATTATTGGAGAGGTATGTCATGCTTGCATATGTAAGTTAGTAGTCTATCATGTTTGATCTTAAAAAAATATTTTTTATTCAATGAAAAGGAATTAGGATGTGTATGAGCACTCATTTAAAATATTATAAATTCCTCTCCAAGCTGGTGTCAAACCCATGAAGCAAGTAAACCAAAGATTCATTTTATTATTATTGACTTCATCTTTACATAAGTACATAGTTACATAGTCAATATAATGAAGACCTACCTAGTTACATAGTTAGGTCTGATTTGTTATACCTTCAAACTAGTTCTTTATTTTAGTTGGTTCTTGCACTGCCAACTTCATAGGAAAGAATTCAGATTCTTTCAAACCCAATGTAAGCAGCTATTCCGAGATCCTCGAATGTACTATTTCACTGCGTATACATATTACTGTTTTGACCTTATTTTGTGCTTCGATTGTAAGTACTTCACTGTACATGTCTCTGACTTCTGTTGACCATTTCTGTGAGACCCTATGTGATACCATCAAACTGAAATGACATACTTCTCATCAAGTTGTGATGGCACTGAACTAGTGAGACCTTTCTCACTGTGGTAGCACAAAACAGTGATAGATTTTTTACTATGGTAGTTCCAAATTTTAGTGTCATACTTATCATGTGTTTGATTATACCAAGACTGTAGTTGACCTGTGATTATAACACTAAAGATCTTCACTGTAATACGAATTAGACTGATATCTTTTTGTCACACCAAGCCTTAACTGTAAATACACCTTTATAACTCATTCTCCTCACTGCTGTGGTATCGAAATAATCTTATAAGAGTAGTACTGAATTGAGGCAGAAGTAATTTCAACACTGTGATGTCATTGAGATTGAGATGTTACCGAGATCCTTCTTTTCATAGTGACAGAGATTGACCTTTCTTGTGAACTTGCACCTAGCTTAATTATTGGACTGTCTTACTATGATTTGAGCCAGATGGTTGTATTAAATGAAAACAAATTCTTAGGGAATATTTATATCTTACCAGAGAAAATCTCGATCAAGACTATTCTTCATCAGCAGAGTCGCCAGATGTCGGTTGGGTGAACGAGGGAGTAATGGATTCAGGGTTGTAGGTTTTTCTTCATTTGCAGGTATTGATCCTTTGATGAATTCGTAATTTTATTTTTGATTGTTTTTCATATTTTTATAAGTTGGGGACTTCAGTGGTTTTTGCTTGGAGCCATGAGAATAGTGTTGCATGGCCTAGTTTGCCATGGGGAAAGGAATTACTAAACCTGGGGACCGTACAGATGAAGATGGGTAGACCTAATCATAATTTTTTACAAGTTGATGTCTGCTGAGCTGCAGTGCAAAGTGACAGTGAGTTTTTGTGAGGACAATGATGTCGGCCCTCTTTATTTTACCATGGCCAATAAGTTGAACATATATTTTGGCAGATTGTAGGTCGCTGGTTGCACAGAGCCTGCCTTCTATTAATTTTTTGGGGATGTAGCTTAACATCCTATGATGCTGTTTAAGGGGCTACTCCAGGGATCTTTCCTTGGATGCTCTGTTTTATGCTTGTAAATGGAGTTTGCAGTATTTTCTCAAAAAAAATCTTCTTCATATATCTTTGTTTTAAAGAGAGTAATTTTTGTGGTCGGTTATAGTGTTTTCAATCAAAACCGAGCCGCAGCGCATACAGAACTTATGTTCTGATATTAACCTTCATCGCATATGCAACCTATCATGCTTCGAGAAAGCCTTCCTCTATTGTTAAAAGTGCCTTGGATCCTCAAAATACGAAATCTCAATTTTTTCCCTAACTTGGAAGTACTAACGCTTAAATCAAGAGATCTATTAAGTAATATCTGCCACAATAAATTCAGACACTGGCCGATAATGTCTTTAAAATCTTTTTTGTTGACCAAAAACCATTAATTTATCTTGTTTTTCCCAAATTCGATAATACAGTGAAGAACTAGGAATAAGCTAATCAACTATAACTAATTTTTCCCCAAATTAATCACGCCTACAATTTAAATTCTGCAATATGATTTTGTTTCACAGTTAAATTCATTTCCAGCCAAAAGTTTCCTGAGAAGTTGAAACCCTTTCTGCCAACCAAAATCCATTAAATTTAATCTTTCCCTGTTACCATAACACAATAAGTCCCGAGGGCTTAGCTCAAATGGATGATGCCAATGTTGCTAGGACGTTGCTGGTAATCCAGCAGGTTGTGCAGGTCCCTGGTTCAATTCCCATGGGCCAGGTGCACTAGTGAACACCACTCACTTTTGACTTGGTACCATCCTCAGAACAGGGGAGAAGTTTCCTTGAGTTTCCCTAGGGAGGTTTTTAGTGCCCTAAGTTTCCCTAGGGAGTTATTTTCATCACCTGCATCAAGGCATGGGTTGTCTCCTGTATCAAGGCCTCAAAGTGAGGTTGGAAATAGATCAAGGCAATAGTCTGTTTCCCCAACAGTTTCTAGAAGTGTGAGCTCTTCGAAGAGCCATGATCGTGATCATTTCAGCTCCCAAAGTAAGGGATATCCAGTTTCATCTTGTGAGGATGAGATTGATTCCATTCAGTCTGCATTTTCAGGAAAAAGAATAACAAGCACTGTGAGCATGGTAAATCGGCAAGGAACAAGAAAACAAGAAACATATCGAAATAGAAGAATCCGGTCATTCTCCAAAAAACCCACAAGATCAACATCAACAATTAATATTTCACCAAGCTCTGTGCCAAAGAGATCCTTTGACTCTGCATTGCGCCAAATTGTATGCCTCCTATCTTGGAGTATTGGTTTTTTAAGCTTGCAGTGATGTTGTTAGCTCTAATTGAATGGGATTCCATTTTTTGTTGTTTGACACAACAATATTTTGTTATCTATTAACTCTGGTCCTTTCATCTATTTGCATTCTACTTGATTCCTGTAAAGTGAAAGCTTGAGGTTTTTATTCCCAACCGATAAGATTGGGATATCATTGACAGCAGTCCTCACATGGAAGCAAGACATTGCCTGATTTTGGGTTGTTTTGAGTTTTCTTTCCCATGTGTTGATCTTGTTTTGAGGCTTCAAGTTCAAACATATGCACTAAAATGTAGTTGAAATCAAAACTGTGAGCCAGGCTTAACAAGTGTCTATTAGTCAATGGCCATCCTTGGTGCCATTGGTGAGTCCTTTTATATGTGTTATTGGAGTAAGATGTGTATCAGAGTAATGGTGTATACTTTCCCTGCCCCCCTCTATTCTAATTTTGTGTATATTCTCTGATTGTTATGTTCCCCCATCTATGGTCTATCATCTTACACGTGCTTGTATGTTCATTGATTTGGTTCTTAAACTATTTTTACTATTTCAATATTTTTCTGTCATATCATCACTGTGTTGTTTTGCTTTGGTGGTATTCTGAGTATTTTTCCTTTGGCCTAAAGCTCTGGTGTACACTTCATTAAAATATATAGAAACTAAAATTTTCATATATTTCACTTTATTACTGTTTTCCACATTCCCCACTTCCGGTGTTTAATTCGTACCTCTCGGTGCAAATGCTAGTTCTATTGTTATTTATTGTTCGAGATCGATTAAAATTTTGTATTAGAATTTTTAAATATCTCCTAAAATTGCTGGAACGCTAATTTCTGATTTTGCACTTTCTAAAAGCTCCATAATTATGGATGACTGTTTTACTGGTATTGTTTTCTACTTTACTGGTATTGTTTTCTACTTCAATGTTTTTGGCTTAATGCAAGTTAGTTTGCAAAATCTCTTAGATTATAATCCAATGATTGGCTGAAGTTCTAAAATTATGATAGGTCAATCTCAGCTGTTTTAACAAGTCATTGGTTATCTTGTTAGATTTCTATTTCCTATATGAATCCAACGACTGTGAGGATGGCCATATGGTGGGTATTTCTGATCAAGGGTTTGACCTATTCATTTTTGTAAAAATATTTGCATGTCAAAACTATTGTCTTCAACATGTATACTTGAGGCTGGATCCAACTTTTCCCTGCTTGACTTATCTTCTAATAGTGTCATACTTTCTCTCCATGGTGGATAAAATAAAAATCAGCATCAACTGTTTGGTTTTCCTTGCTTGCAATATTGATTCAATACAGAAGTAGGATGTCTAAAGCGGAAGAGGAAGATATGAAGCTACATCAGACAAGGTGTTTGCATATGCTGATATTATAAGAAAGGTCTTGTGCCAACTTGCACTTCTAGTACATTCACATGGAGATGAATTTTCAAAGATAATTTAGTTCCAATTTATTAGACTTACGCTATAAGTTAGAATGTTAAGTTCTGTAAAGCATTGACAATTAAGCTAAAAGCATAAGATTAAAACCAAAGCTAAAACACTGGACTATTTCCTTGTTGTGTAATATTCCACATTAACGAGTTCTACAGAATTCCTGAAAGTTGATGAAAAAGGCCAGAATGATGACACTAAAATTTAAAAGATGTGTAAAATAACTTGTAATCATGATTTTTTTGTTACCCAGCCAGTCAGACTTTTCTGATTTAACCATAGGAAATTCATTCTATTGTGGAACTGCACTTTGTGATCAGATGGACCAACCAGACATATGCCACTGATGTTTAAACAAGTTTGATTATTTTACGTCTGTTGTCCAAGTCTAACGCATTAGCTTAGATGATGAAGGTTTTAACAAACCCCAGGACTTCATTTTCCCATACAAAATGATAGTTAAAAGTATATTATGGTTTTCTTATGTAATATTTAACTCCTGTATGAGACTAAAGTGATAATTTTTTTGCTTGAAACGTTTTATGTGTAAAGAGATTTTCCCAGTTTGTTAACTGTAAGCAGGTGCACATTATTTTTCTTCAATATTTCTTTGGTTTTGTAGGTGAACATATTTAAGGATGCTGCAGTTCTAATGATCCAGTATATTGACCAAATACATGGTCAAGGATTTGAAATTAAGTATCTAAATATTGGAGGAGGTTTAGGCATTGATTACTATCACAAGGGTGAAGCGCTTCCTATCCCTAAGGATTTTATAAATTCTGTAAGTCCTTAAAGCTTTTAAGCATTGGCTTAAACTAAGTTACTTTTTATTCAAACTTACACTCTTTTGCTGCCCAAGTTACTGTGCTGGCCTTGTTACAACTATTTTGAGAATATATATAGACACTTTAAAGATGTATATTTGCACCATTGGCTGTTTCTTCAGGTAAGAGAGTTGGTATTATCTGGAAATCTTACACTCATTGTTGAGCCTGGGAGATCTCTTGTTGCAAACTCTGGTGTTCTTGTGAGTCGAGTTGTTGGAGTCAAGACAAATGGTAACAAGAACTTCATTGTAATTGATGGCAGCATGGCAGAGCTTATTAGGCCTAGCCTTTATGGAGCTTACCAAGTTAGTACATAAATTTGACTTGGGGCAAACCCAACTTTTTTTGATGATGCATGATTGAAGGGATGATCATTTCCAAATGAATATAGAAGGGATAATTTGTCCTACTTTTTTAGTCTCCTTGTTGACAGGAAATATTATTGGTATTGAGATTCCCAGATACTAAATAGACCATTATTTCTCATGACAGGCACACAGTCTGAAAGTTGTGATATGAATCATAAAATGATTTTGAGATTTTGAGATGTTTCTAACTGATATTCTTCTTGATACACAACACATTGAGCTAATTTCTCCACCTGCCCCAAAGGCAAAAATTTCAAACTTTTGATGTTGTTGGGCCTGTCTGCGAGTCTGCAGACTTTTTAGGAAAGGACAGGGAACTTCCAACTCCAGAAATGGTGGTTAGTTACATGACAATAATTATCACACCTAATATACATGCATGATGAGAAGGAATTTATTTTCCAATATGATATTTAATTGTTTCTAGAATTATTTTGTGATGCTTCTTTGAAGGCATACACTTGTGACTTAACTTTGAGTGGCCATCCTCTTTCAGTGGGCAGGAATGGTGGTCCATGACATGGGAGCTTACTGCATGAGTATGGCATCAAATTACAATTTAAGAATGAGGCCAGCAGAATACTGGGTAAGTTGAGTTGTGAATGCATATTTTAGTTTCTAGATTGGAGTGAATGCTATATTTTTAAAGCTTTGCAATGCTGATTTTGACGATTGAGAGAATGCTAGACAGATTCAAGGTGATGGATCAGTTAAAAAGATAAGACATGCTGAAACAATTGTAGGTGCTTGCTATAATTCTTGTCAAGTTTGCTAGGCTATTGGGTAGTTGGTGTTGAACTTAGGATCTTGAAAATTACAAAATTTTGGTTTGACGTTAACAGATTTTGATATGAATATTTTTTAGAGTAACATGTAACTGCAGATAAACTTTTCATTTTCCTCTTTTGGGCTATTGGTGTGTTCTCTATATGGATTACTTCATAGAGTGTATTTGTATAGCAGTTTATTGAAGGTGTTTGTATGACATCTTTTAAAGTTGTTAGAAGGCAGTTTTGGACCAGCTTTAAAACAGTCTTGTAGCAGCAATTGAAAGTTTTTTTAAAAAAACCTTTAAATACCCCTTTCTAGCACATTGAAAACCTTTTGATGATGGATTTAGAGCAGGTTTGAATATTTAGTTTCGATATTTATTTGAATCATTTGAAGAGCTAGAGCAATCTCCTTGGAGCGACTATTGAAGGATCTTCGATACCATCATTACTATGCCATTATTTTGGGACAATTATATTAGTGTTCCTTTATGTTAGTGTAACTTTCTTTTAAATTTTAACCTCCTATTACATTCTTTGAAAGATATATAGGAACTAAAATTTCCATATATTTCACTTAATTATTGTTTTCCCCACTCCCCAGCATTACTTTGCACCTCTCAGTGCAAATGCTCCTTACATATTCATTATAAGGAAGACCTACCTAGTTACACTCTTCAACAGTATAACTATATATAGTTTTGATGTTTCTAGGTTGGAGACTGTACTATTTTCATTGGAGGATGCTACTATTGATGTGCACAAGGCTCTTGAGTTACTTGGTAGGATTCTCGCAAAATTGGTTGGTGAAGGGTATGCCAGGGAGCTTATTAGAAACAAGGATATTTTGAGGTATTTCTCAAGAAGAAAATTTCAAGGTAGTCTGCTCACAATTTTAATGCTTGATCAATTTTGTGGCTTATTTGTGATCTCTGATGTTGACTAGTGAATGGTTGGTTAGTTTTTAGCTCATGCTCATAGTTGTTGGTCATTGAAGCTCGAGCACTTTATAACAAAAATAGGCAAAGTCAAACAACACAAATGGTCCACTAGCTCTCTTTTCATTTGCTAATATTATAATGAAGTTTAATTAGAGACATTGTTTGTTTGTTTATTTTGGTTAGAAAGTGGTTTGCTCTTGGTTTTATGTGATTTTCAATTTATCATATGTAGCATGTTGAGAAATGGGAAAGAATAATGTGACATTTATTTTGCAGAAATTGATGTTGAAGGAAAATTGCTTTGACATTGTTGATGTTAAGGTATATGTTGTATAAACTATTTATAGTCTAATTTATGTTATATTCTAGTGTTCATTGTCTTTCATTTCTTACAATGCATTGTATTTTCTTTTGTTTTCAGAAAATGAAATCAGTATTGATGGTAAGAAGCATGAATTGAAAAAAGAGAAGAGATATAACATTGGAGCGACAAATGCAAAAAGAGAGAGGAGAACTGGTCTGGTGATACCCTTAGAACCAATATCTCGCATAAGACACACATATAAAGACTGGTGATCAAGTCTTCAGAGTTGGTGAATTCAATTGTAATGCCTTGACAACACAACGATAATGTTTTGAAGTGATGAAACATCATTTGATGTGTAAATTGTAGTCCAACTAATATAAAGTTGGAAACTCATATTGTAATATTTTAACATTTCATATAATATAATTTATGTGGTTGAAATTATTTATAGTTGCACTTGATGTTGTTTAGTATTGTAATTAAAATATGTGACTTTGTGTTTTCATATTAGATGAACATGCACATTGTATGACATTTTTTAAATCATACAAATTAATTTATGTTGATTAATAATGAACACAACTAAAATGAATATGCGACTAAATTAGTCATTTATAATGATTATTAATGAAATGAATATAAACTACTAAATTAGTCGTTTATATAATGAATAAATGGCTACTGCAAATGATAAATTTGTGACTACAAATGATGACTAAATTTTGCATATATACGACTATTAGTAGCTAATTTACAGTATCTTATAACATGACTAAAATTTAGTCACATTTCTTCAGTCATCAATTGGTTTCAAACAATGACTAAAATTTACATATATATGACTATTAGTAGCTAATTTACAATATCTTATAACACGACCAACATGTTGGTCATAGTTCTTTGGTCATTAATTGGTTTTCTCGGGTGATCATATAGTAATATATTTTGTTGTATATTTGGTCATTAATTGTGACATTTAATGACCAAATCAAAGACCAAATCAATGACTAAATGAATGAATAAATCAGTGACCAAATGAATGACTAAATCAGTGAAAAAAGGAAAGACCAAATGAATGACTAAATTAGTGACCAAATCAGTGACTAAATCAATGACCAAATCAATGACCAAATAAACAACTAGATAACAAAATTGAGATAACCAATTAATGACTAAGCTAAAAACGACCAAAAGTTGGTCGCGTTATAAGATACTGTAAATTAGCTACTATTGGTCACCGAATGAAAAATAGTCGTTTATATGCAAATTTTAGTCGTTTTTTTAGTAACAAATTAGCCATTTTGTACTAGTGTTGGTCAATCTTTGACTTATTTGAAAGTGATTCTTGGAAGGTTGACTTGGTGCTTGGAGGAAGTCTTGACTTTGGTATGGGGTCTTGGATTTCTCATTTGAATTGATTCTATAAGAATATAATAGATTCTCTTTGGGTTTTCCCCTTTGGATGGGTTTTTCCCTAGCTTGGAGCCTATATTTTCTGTCCACTATCTTTTATGATCTTCATGGTTTATGTTGGTTATAATTGTTTGATGAATATAATCTAATAAATAACAATAAGAAGCTAAGTAAAGTTCACAATAAATTATTAAGGTTAAGGAGAATTGTTTAAATAGCTTCCATACTTGATTCTCCAACAAGAAGAAGATGAAGCAGAAGCCCTAACATAAGATATGAATCTGGATGATCCATGACTGATCTCCCTTGTAGAAGAATGGCATGGAAAATTTGTCATGTACATCACAGATAATTAGGCTAGTATTTTGTA
Source organism: Pinus albicaulis (assembly GCA_034641835.2). Lineage (NCBI taxonomy): Eukaryota > Viridiplantae > Streptophyta > Pinopsida > Pinales > Pinaceae > Pinus > Pinus albicaulis. The sequence goes on from CM076584.1 coordinate 364,721,777, forward strand.
TAACACCTATCTTTGAAGTAAGGAAAGAAACCATATGGGCTTGATTTCTTCACAGTGAAGTCTTGGGGTTCAAATGAAGAATTTCAAGGTGGATTCTACGTAAGACAAAGAAGCCAAAAAACGAGGCCGTAAGAGAAATAATACACTGATCCATGAAGATGGTGAAAAATTAGTTAACTGAGGGAAATTCATGAATTTATGTAATGTATTGGAGGTTTATCCCTCAAAGTGGCTGAATTCTAAGGTTTTGATCTCTCTTTTCTTCTATTTTTGGAGCTGGTTTCATAACATTTGGTATCAGAGCTTTGGATTCTAGGGTTTCGCTGCTCCAAACAGGTCATCGTGGAATTGTCGCTATAAATTTTTTTCTATGAAGGTTCAGAATCTGAAATATTTACAGTACGAAGCCGAAATCTTGAGGAACATCGTGGAAAAATTTTAGATCTTGGTTCGCAATATTTTCGGAGATATGATCTGTGGAAGTTAGGGCTTTTTGCAGGCTCCTGAATTTAACCTAAACAGGTCATCGTGACATTTTCGCTATAACTTGTTTTCTATGAAATTTTTACAGAGAAAAGCCGAAATATTGAGGAACATCGTGGAAAAATTTCAGAGATTGATTCGCAATATTTTTGGAGATAGGGTTTGTGGAAGTTAGGGATTTTTCAGGCTACTGAATTTCATCTCAAATAGGTGACCGTGCGAAAATTTTCATATCTCTCTCTCTGAGAATTGGATTGGAATTTTGTAAGAAGTGGCCGCAAGTACACAAACTGTAGTTTCCCGTGTATCAATTTAGGAGCCAAAGGAGGAAAAAATGACACGTGGCACGCTGTACAAGTTCACTCTACTGAACGAGTCCATAATTAGGTCATTGTGGGAGTTTTGACATATAACTTTGCCTTCAATAATCCAATTCAGGTCAGACCTTTGGCATTTGAAAGAATATTCAAGAGGCTGCGACAAGGCCAAATTTTGGATATTAAAGATCCGAAATCACAAAGATAATTCAGTTTGAATATCGAGCTTCTCAAAATCAAGAAAAAGGTGTGTATTTGTTTTTTCAAATTGCATAAGTCTTGTTTGAAAAATCAGTTTTAAGTGATTCCCAAGGCCTATTGAGCATATATATCAGTATTGGGTTCTAATCCTAAAAATAATTCAACACCCATTAAGCCCTCAGAGTACTATAATATGACTCATGAAGATGAAGAATTGCAACATGATCTATCAAAATTACAAGAGCAAGTGCACCAAATTTCTCTCTCGCAAAGAGCAACACAAAATGAAATAAAAGTTTTGAACAAAGGCGTGGAAGCGAATATGGATGGTAATATGGATGGTTTGAAGTAAGGCGTGGAAGCTAAGATGGATGGCATGGAAGCTAAGATGGATGACATGGAAGAAAAAATGAAAGACAACATGGAAAAAATGAAGAATGATCTAAAAGAAGACATGGAAGGTTTGACAAAGTTGATACAAGAAATGTTTCCTAATGGTGAAAAGATAGTAGAGGAAACTCATGATGAAAACTAAATAAATGCTAATCATGATTTCATAAACTCTAATGTTGGATGGAAGAACCACCATATTCCAAAGATGGATATGAGGAAGTTTGATGGTAAGGATCTCGTAACATGGATACAATAGATGGAGCAATATTTTTATCTCAATAATGTTCAAAACACACAAAAGGTATGCATTGCAACTTTACATTGAGAAAAAAATACATTTGTATGGTATCGATGGCTTTGCTCTCGTAAAAAAATTGTCACTTAGTTAATTTTTATGGAGGAAATGATAGCACATTATGAGGATACAAAGAGAAACACCTTCTTTAGCGAATTGATAAATCTCAAACAAAAGGGTTCAGTGGTGGAGCACATTGAGGACTTCCAAAAATTGAATATAAGGGTAACTGATATTCCAGAGGAACACAGGATTGATGTCTTCATAGGGAATTTAAAGGATAACATCCAACATGAAGTTTGTGTTTGGGAACCTAATTCATTGAAGAAGGCATTCAGGTTGGCAAGAAAAATTGAATGTAAAATTATGGAGACAAGGAAGCCTGCCACTCACATCTATAAAGATGGAAGTGTTGCTACTCCCAGACTTCCACAACCTACAAGGTTGACAACACAACAATTGGAAGAAAAAAGAGAAAAAGGGCTTTGCTACAATTGTGATAGAAAATACACTAAAGGTCATAAGTGTGCCAAGAAGAAATTATTTCACATAGATTGTGAATAGGAGGAAGAAAATGAACAAGAAACTTCAAAAGAAGAGGATATAAACCAGGAACCAACCCTAGAAGAAGAAGAAATGAGTCCTACCATATCGTGTAATGTATTGGCAAGAATTTCCACTCCTCAAAATCTCAATATAGAAGGACATATCAAGAAGAAAATGGTAATAGTGTTGATTGATTCGGTTAGTACCCATAATTTTATTCATTGTAACGTGGCCAAGGAATTGAATTATTTCCTATACCCAACACCAGAATGTCAAGTGATGGCTGCAAATGGAGGAACTAAATTTCTATGGAAAATGGCATAATATCAAGCTAACGATGGGGGAATATGTATTGAATAGTCCAATGCTTTCCATTCCAATGGGAGGTGCTGATGTTGTACTAGGAGTACAATAGTTACAATCTTTGGGGACGGTAGATTTTAATTTTCAAGAACTTTTCTTGAAATTTTTTTCGGAAGGAAAGGAAATCGAATTACGAGGTATCATAGGGAAGCCGAGAAAGATAATAAGCTCTAATGTAATGAAAAATCTTCTGAAGAAAGAACAATGAGGCGTAATTGCACAATTATTCTCATTAGAAGTTCCAACATCAAAATCATCTATTTCTCCAAATCTCCAAAAAGTCTTGGATAATCATTCCAAGGTGTTTGAAAGTCCTAAAGGAATCCCACCTATTTGTGATCATGGTCATGCTATTCATTTGATTCCAGGAAGTGTTCCTCCAAACATCAGGCCTTACATATATCCTTATGTCCAAAAGAGTGAAATCGAACGTATGATTGCAGACATGTTAGAGGCTGGTATAATTCAACCTAGTCAAAGTTATTTCTCTGCTCCATTAGTATTGGTGCACAAGAAGGATAGATCATGGCGCATGTGTTCGGATTATAGGGAGCTCAATAAGCTCACTATTAAAGATACATTTTCCATTCCTGTGATTGATGAATTATTGGATGAATTACATGGCACAATTTATTTTACCAAGTTGGATCTTCGTTTAGGATATCATCAAATTAGAATGAAGACTGAAGATATTCCGAAAATAGCATTTCAAACTCATTAGGGTCATTATGAATTTTTGGTCATGCCTTTTGGCCTTACACATGCACCTTCTACTTTCAAGGGCTGATGGATTCCATTTTCAAACCCTTCCTTAGAAAATTTGTGCTGGTATTTTTTGATGAAATACTAATCTAAAATAGGTCTTGGAAGGATCATGTTCAACATGTTGACAGGGTACTCAAATTATTGGAGGAGAAACAATTATATGCAAAAACATCCGAATGTTTCATTGGAGTACAAGAGGTGGAATATCTGGGTCATATTTTATCTCACGAGGGTGTTAAGATAGACCCTAACAAATTTAAAGCCATTAAGGAATGGAAAGTCCCCACAACCATAAAGAAGTTGTGAGGATTTCTCGGGTTAACAAGGTATTATCGCAAGTTTGTTAAGAATTATGGGAGAATAGCAACACCTCTAACAACATTATTGAATAAAGATGCATTTTCATGGACTCCTGAATCAACTAAGGTCTTTGAACATATTAAAGAGGCAATGTGCCTAAAACTGGTCTTAGCTACGCCATACTTAACAAAAACCTTTATTGTGGAATGTGATGCCTCAGGAAATGGAATTGGTGTTGTTTTAATGCAAAAAGGAAAACCCATTTCTTTTGAAATTCGTCCAATCAAAGGAAAGTATTTACATAAAGCTATTTATGAGAAGGAAATGTTGGCAATACTACATGCACTAAAGAAATGGCAACCTTACCTAATGGGAAGGCACTTGAAGGTAAAAACTGATCATGATAGTCTTAAACACGTTTTGGAACAAAGAATATCTTCAGAAGAGTAGCAAAAATGGGTCACAAAGATGTTGGGTTATGACTTTGAAATAATCTACAAAAAAGGGAAGCTAAATGTTGTTGCAGATGCACTCTCAAGAAAGGATGAAGAGGTGGAAGCATTGCTTTGTGCAATTTATATTATCCAATCAGATTGGATAACTGAAGCAAGAGATGAATGGAAGAAGGACGAAGAAGTGTGGACACTCATTCAAAAGTTGAATCAAGATCCTAGTACATCTGATACATTTATTTTGAAAAATGATTCCTTATGGTACAAATATCACTGATGTCTTTGTAAGAATTCCCAACTAAAACAAAAGATTCTTTTGGAATTGCACACTTCTCCTTTAGGAGGACACTCAGGATTTTTAAAAACTTACCACAGGGTGAAGAATGAATTTTTTTGGGATGGCCTTAAATCTGATATTCAAAAGTTTGTGGCAGAATGTTTGGTTTGCCAGCAAAATAAAGTTGAGACAATTAAGACCCCGGGTCTTCTACAACCTTTATCCATTCCAAGTCAACGTTGGGAGGAGATTTCAATGGATTTTATCATAGGTTTACCTAAGTGTGAAGGAAATAGTGTCATCATGGTGGTAGTTGATAGACTTACCAAGTATGCACACTTTTGTGTATTATCTCATCCATTTAAATCAAGTACAGTTGCTACTGCATTTATGGAAACAATTAAAAAGCTACATGGAAACCCAAAGATTATGGTAAGAAACAGAGATCCCATTTTTACTGGAAATTTTTGGATGGAATTATTTTCTTATTTGGGTACTCAATTAGCTCATAGCTCATCTTATCATCCTCAATCTGATGGTAAAACTGAGATAGTGAACAAATGTTTGGAAGGATATCTTCTTTGTGTTGTATCTGATAAACAAACACAATGGATCAAGTGGTTACCTCTGGCTGAATGGTGGTATAACACTTCCTTCAATACTGTAGAAAAAATGACCCCATTTATGGCACTTTATGGATATCATCCACCATCCATCACATCATATTTAAGAGAAAATTCTAATGTGCAAGAAGTGGAAGATCACATCGAGCATCATCAACAAGTTCTACAACTCTTAAAGGATAACCTAAATTTGGCACAAAATCGAATGAAATAAGAGGCAGATCAACATCACAGTGAGAGAAGTTTTGAAGTAGGAGATTGGTTATTTTTATGGCTACAACCATACAAAAAAATGTCCCTCAAGAAAGCTAAGAAGGATAATAAATTATCGCTAAAATACTATGGTCCTTACAAGATGTTGCAAAATATTGGTACTGTGGCATACAAATTTGAGCTTCCTACTTCTTCGCGAGTGCATCCAGTTTTCCATGTTTCATGTTTAAATAAGGTTATAGGTGACAAAATTATAGTTCAAACAATATTGCCAGCACTTGATGAGGAAGGAAAAATCATATTGGAACCTGAAACATCCATAGAAACAAGAACTCGACAGCTACATAATCGATCAATTTTAGAGTATCTCATCAAGTGGAAGAACTTACCCACTGAATATTAGACATGGGAGGATGAGAATTTTATACAAAAGCATCCAGAGCTACTCAAGCGCTGAGGACAACACTTTTTTGAAGGAGAGGGGCATGTTAGGTCCCCATATTACTAGTGTAGTCCCTTATTGTTATTAGCGTAGCCCCCTTATTGTTATTGTTGTACCCCGTTAACCCCCATATTGTTATTATTGTTTACTTGCATTATTATTATTAGGCCGGCTAGGATTATATTGTGGCCCCATGGACCCCTATATATAGGAGGTTTTTTCATTTATGTAATGTATTGGAGGTTGCCCCCTCGAAGTGGCTGAATTCTAAGGCGTTGATCTCTCTTTTCTTCTATTTTGGAGCTGGTTTCATAACATAGCTTGTTAGTCTTAAGAATCTCCTAGGTTTTAGTCCCTTTTTGGAAATTCAAGATATATGTAACTTTTTTCTGATTAATGAAATGATATTTTTACCCCACAAAAAGAAATGGTTATACTTATTAATTTTAATATAAAAATTTGATATATTAATTTAGAGCTTTAAATTTTATTATTTATTAATATGCAATTTTTGTATTTCATGAACACAAAGGTTACATGTTAATCTTTTGAAAACTATTTTGTTCGACCACTCAGAAGACCATACTAGATACAAAACTTTACCTATTTCAAACTTGCAGAAGATATGGTACTAAATGGAGTTCTTCAAACCAATATGCCTAGACTATTTGTTGGGCTTCCTGGGCCATTTTTACATTGAAAATTATAGAACTTAAACATAAAAGAGTTTAAAATAAAGAAACAAAATGACATTTAAATTGAATTATTTGAATGAGTAGCTTCAACTGGAATGCGCTCCTTGTTGTTGTCTGGGGAACAACTTGGATTAGGAGGAATGCCCATGTGCTTCTTGATATGACCCAAACTTCGATCCATTGTTACCATATGCCATTATATTTGATCAAGTGACAAAAGAATGTCCATTTGAGTCTTGTTTCTGTCCACCAAAAATTTTTCAAGAAGGAACTTTAAGTGCCAATAAATTTCCATTATACACATGTACCAATTATAACATCCTCTAGTGTGCACTGCATATGGAACCCAATTTTCTACTTCCATCAATGCTCCAATATCCATGAGGGTGCATATCTCATCAACTATTTTCCTCTCAACATGCGTAATTTCCTCTTGAATCGATTATAGAGTAAGCTCTTTGTACCTAGCCATTGAAATTTTAGTTCTCACTTGAGCTTGAGTTCATCCCCTTTTATTAATATGTAATTTTAATATGAGATTTATATTAATTTAATTTACATATTAATATTTTAATATAAAATTTTGTGATATAATAATGTCATGGTCAACCTAGACACTAAATTGGTATATAATATTGTTTTGATTATGGAACAAGGGACTTGCTTCCACACACACCAAATATTTTTTTATATCTTATTTTGACAAAATTATTGATAATAATAATCTATTTTTAGCGTCATGGTCAATCTAGATGTTAGTGTAGAAATAAATCAAAATTTGGAGTTGTTAATGAATTCATACTGAAATCAATAGACACAAATTTCTTCTACTAAATTCTGCGGAAGGAAAAATGACAATAGAAACACATGTAATCATTCAATCATAATGAACAATTTTTTTACTGGGGAACCCAACTGGGAAAAACCCCTCCTATGTTTGTATTATATCATATGATAACAGTGATCTATTACAATGAAAAATTCAATGCTTGAATCTCAATCTGTAATGCAATATTGATATCCTCTTGAGTCTGCTATGGCCAATACTTAGCCAAAATAGGCCTCCTGCTTCCTCCTATTTCCTTGCACAATTCTTGCTCCTAATTAATAAGGAAATATCCTATTTCCTTGTACAAATCCAAGATAATTAGATCCCCTATTCCATGCAAACACTCTACAAACACTAGTATACAATGATAATTACAATGTGCCTTTTCCCTCCAACTTCACTACGCAATTAAAATTGCATGCATGACTAGGGATATTTTTAGTAAATTGACTAGTTAACTAAAAATTAGTTGAGTTTACAATAGTTACAACTACTCAACTAAACTCATACTGACTCTATTCTAGACTAGAGCTCAGATAACTAAATTTCACTAAAGATAACATCTCTATATAGCTAGATCTTAGCTGCCTGTTGGGGTTCCCATGTTTCGGCAAGGTTGGAAATACCAAAAGATGAGACAACATAGAACCACTTTCAGACCTTAGGATCTAGCCCTCCTAGGTCCAGAGAGGTATCTCTCTATGATTATCAAAGGATATATGTCTTTGAAGTTCTCAATTGTGATTTTAGGCTAGTTATAGGCTCAAGGTTGTTTGTTTGATTGTTTGAGTCAGTTGATGAGAATCAGAAGGAAGGTTGAACCTATAAGACAAAGATAGGTAGAAGGAAGCTAGGGCAAGGATAGATAACTCGGGGGAACATCAATAGCTGGCTGGGGAAATGGAGTCAAGAAAGGATTTACTTATGTTCAATGTGTAAGCTTCAGTTGGGCTAGTCAGCTAGAGAATTTGGATCTCAAAGACTGATTGGTGGGATGGAACATTAAGGGATGAGAATGAAGGATGGAGAGCCATCTGATTCCGTCTATAGATTAGGCCAGAGGTCATTTAACTCCAGGCCTGCTTGGAAAAAACCATAGGCAACACAAGGGATCTTGAAAAGGTTTATATGGAAGGGGTAGGTTATGAAGAGGCAGCAACAGGCTTTACACCTCCCAATGTTCCTAACCTCTTTCAATTAAATCTTAACAAAACATCTGAACATTGATTCTATTAACTTGCACATCAGAGAGCAGGCAATAATCATCCACTACACTGGTTTAGTCAATTAAAAAACAATATTCAGATACACATATGAGCAGAAAACATTAAAGACTGAGAGAGCTGGGACATAAGGTACCTAACAAGGGTAAATCTTATGTCATGCGTTCAGATGCCAGTCAGAAGAACATGAAATGAAATGGAAATAAACGCAGAGAATGAGAAAAAACATCACCAACTGCTGTAGATCAGGATCCAATGAAAACTGCTTATCATGTTAAACACAATACCAATCAAGTACATCACTACCCAAAGCTTTTACATTCAGCCTGAATACATCATATTTCTCAGCCTTTCATACAATCATTACACAGAGAACTTGGCTCGGGACAAAAATGCTTGCAATTCACTGATACTGCATCAACAACCATTACAATGATATCCCTCTGTGCTTTATAGCAGAAGAGACACAGAGGACCGACTGAGGAGGTAGGTGAAAATTAAATGTTACATTTAAACACAATAATGGATGCAGGGCCGAGGCCCATTCCGCTTGATATGCTGTATATTTAATCTTTGTCATCTCCCCGGTGCAATAGAGATCTGCTTCGGATATGATTTGACCTTTGGCTGCAGTACTCCAGGTGATTTGAACAAAATGAAAGAAACTGTTGAGAGGTCTTCCTCATAGAAGTTAGATTGTTTTGAACTGTAGCTGGGGCGAAAAGCTCCTTCAGGGACACGGCGCATAATAAAGACTGTATGGGAGACCTGTCCTTTATGGAAAAACATTCTGCTGATAAGTAAACCTTGATATTACCTCTTATTGATGTTCAGGATCTCCAGACCGATCCTCGGGGTCTTCAAAATGATGCTTTGCCTCTTTAAACCTCTGGTTCAGAGCTCAAGATCTTCGTTGATGTGCACTAATCCCTCTGGGCTGTACTGAAACTCCTTGCTGCTTCATTACTGCCTCTGTCGAGTTAGCTTGAGCTTTAAATGGCGCTGGCATGATTTTCGGCGTTTGAACTCTGCTTTCCATTAATGTGAGTCCTGACGGCCCCATTCCTTGACTTTCCTGATGGTACTGGCTCATTAGATTTGATCCTGACTGCGTCGCTCGCCATTGAGGTAGTACATTGAACAGCGGCAGTCTCATCTCCTAGAAACTCTGCAACACAGCGAACTTATGAAGAAAACAGTGGATGGAGCGATGAATGCAGGGTGGACGAAATGGTAGTGCGGCGGTGGTGGAGCGATGGCCTTTCACCATAATGGTAACAAAATGCAATGAAATGATGAAACCTTATGAACAATGGAGTTTGGTGATAACACGCAGCGCAGACCGTTAGATCTTGGTTTTGGAACAAGATCAACGGTGGAGGTTGAGCGGCGTAACAATATGTGAAACGGGGAAACAATATACAAAACACATGAAACCCGGCGAAGATGAATGAAAGAGTGGGACCCAGCAGAGGCGGAGGGCGATTAGACCTAAGCCGTCAGATCTGGGAGGAAACGGATGGTGGAGATTTGATCGCAACAATCGCAATCAGAGGCCGGAGCGAGCGTCAATCGCAACACATATTCAAAAAGTTCCGATTGCGATTAGAGGGGTGTTGCGGTTAGACACCAACCGTCGGATCTGGGATCAGATCGACGGTCCACATTTAATCGGAGGGAGATGGAGAGGGGCGACGGGCGATGATGCGATCAGCGCTGAGCCATTGGATCAGAAAGGGGATGGACGGCTAGGATCAAATCGGAAGATTTCAATCGGGGCGACGCCAATGTGACTTGCAATTGCGATCGGGGGGGATTGGCGATTGAGCGATGACCGTCGGATCAGCGGGGAAATGGACAGATGGGGTTGAATCAGGAGGCAGAGAGAAGGGGGTGCGATCGCGATTGGGCGGAGGGTGCGATTAAGCGCTGGCCGTTAGATCTGGGGACCGGATCAACGGCTGCGATGCAATCGAGAGGATGACGCGATTGGGGATCAGAGAGAAGGACTTGCGATTGATCGGAGGGCGCATACAACATGTTGCGATTGCGATGGGCGGGGGGCCTGCGATTAGCGCTCCGCCGTCGATCTTTACGACAGATCAACGGATCAAAACACGTCACGAGACTTTGTGTGATAAATGATCGCATCGGGGATTTTCACTGATGCAAAGGAATTGCACCCGCCCGATGCTCCGATTGCGATTAGTGCTTGGGACTTAAGCGCTTGGTCCCAGCGCTGGGGCATGTGTGGGAAGTGGTTGAAGGGGCTTGCGGTAGAGGGGCTAAGCCCTATTACATGGTCGGAAAGTGGGTTTTTTACCCCTTTTAATGGATTTTAAGGGGTTTAAAGGGAAACGATAAGGGGAAAAATGGGAAATAAAGAGTAAGGGAAGGACTTAAGGGGATTTTGGGGGGATTTGAGGGGTAAACAGGGAAATAGAAGGGGAGACAAGGGGGGATAAAAAAGAGGCTAAATGAGGGTAAAAGAAAGGGAATTCGGACAAAGGGAAAGAAGGGGAATTGATGTATGTTGCAGGGGTAAAGGAGGGAATAATAGACCCTTTTTAGCAATTTACTAGCAAAGGGGGATTTGTATTAGGCACAGCAATTGAGAGACTTCAAGGAGGATGGGTTTTTAGGGGAAAGGCATTCCTTGAAGGCTCAAAACAATCTAGCCCCCAGCTGACTTGTCAAGAATTTCATAGGGGGGCTAACAGTGGCTCCACATGGGGATGGCTTCTTCTTGAAGGAGTCAAGAATTCAGAAAATGATCTCTTTGTGTAGGCCAGATGCCTACTGCTATAAGCCATCTTTCTTCTTTCTTTAGATTAGCTGCCACAATATATTAGATACACAAATCAGCAAAAACATTTTCCCAACCAATCTACCTACCCAAACTAGAGCTCTAACAATTTTCCCTTGGGTGCATTTGAACTAGTAGACCCTTTACATTTTATTTTGCAAAACAAAAACAAACCTATTCTAATTCTACCCTTATTGCTCCATGAGGCCAGATTAGACTGTTGGCCTCATACAATTCTCTACCTAAACTACTACCTGTTGGGATTAAACTGTCCAACATGTTTCTTCACCTACATTCTAAGACAAGAAATTTAAACACAGCCGAGCCAGGATTAGATTGTCTGACTTGCTGGAGTGAAAACTTTGTAGCAAACTGCAACAAAACTGTGAAGGCATGAAATCTGCAGTTTTGAAAATATCCTTCTTTCTTTGTTTCAGCTCTGATTTTAGGCATGTTAGAGCTGATTTTCTTTCCTCTGCTGATCCAGATTTTGAGCTTGTTTGGATCAGCTATTCTGCTTCCTTTTGGCTCAGATTTTGAGTTTATTAGAGCCAATCCTTCTGCCTCAGAGGTTCATGTTTTGAGCATGTCTGAACCTCTCTTTTCATTCTGTTTTTTGGGACAATTTCTTCTCTTTTTTGCTGAAAATGAAAATTTGCAACGGTATATACAATGGAAACGAAATTGGAAATGGAGAATTAGCATAAATAGTGTTTGAGCATCCTGCCATTGACAGGACCCCCAAACAACTCGGAACCATCAAGTTCTTGCAAGAAAAACACATTAGGACCCACAGTGGCTTGAATGATGAAGGGACCTTGCCACAAGCTATCGAATTTGCCATGTTTGCCTTTATCCTCTCTTCTTGAATCCCACTTCAGGACCTTGTCCCCAACTTTAAAATTTGCTGCTTTGGTTCTTTTGTCAAACTGTCTCTTCATGTTTTCCTGCACTTTGACAGCTCTGTTATAAACCTGCTCCCTTGTTTGCTGAAGATGGATCGTTTCATTAATTCTCCTTATCATGCTGTCCTCTTCTGACTGGATTTCTTGGATAAGCTTTACCACTGGTATCCCAAGGCTAGTAGGAAAAACTGCTTCTGCCCCATAAACCAGCTGGAAGGGTGACATGCCAATAGATTTCTTTGTAGTGAGCCTGTCTGCCCACAAGGCTTGTATCAACTTTTTATGCCATGACCTTTTGTTCTCTTCCAACAGCTTCTTAATGATTGTAACCAAGCTTTTATTTGATGATTCAGCTAGGCCATTACCCTGGGGGTAATAGGCAGTTGAATGCCCAAGTGCAATTCCGTACCTGTGACAGAAATCAATCATTCTTTTGGATCCGAAAGCAGCAGCATTGTCAGTGATTATTTTCTTTGGGCAGCCAAACCGAGATAAGATAAAGTCTTCTAGGAACCTAATGATGACAGAATCAGTGGCATTCCTAGTGGGTATGGCTTCAATCCACTTAGTGAAGTAATCAGTAGCAGTCGGGATCCATTTGTGTTGCCCAGAAGAAGAGGGGTGGATTTCTCCAATGAAGTCTAAGCCCCATTGCATGAAGGGACCTTCTATGGTGTTAGGTTGTAGAGGGAGGGGAAGGAGCTTTCTTTTGCCCTAAAAAATTTGGCATTTGTGGCAGGTAAGGACCATTTTATGAACATCACTAAAGAGTGTAGGCCAATAGTACCCAGCCCTGAGTATCTTATTTGCAGTGGCCTTCCAACTCAGGTGGCCTCCACACTCCCCAACATGGAATTCTTGTTTGATTCTTTCAGCTTCAGTTTCAGGCAAACATTTCAGCAAAAGACCATTTGGATTTTTCCAATATAGACTCTCATTCATAATGCAGTAATTTCTAGCTTTGAGTTTTATGAATCTGGCCTTTGTTTTGGACAGTTCTGGAGGGGCATTGAGGTGTGTGAGCACGTAAAGGATATCAGTATACCAAGGAGAGCTTTGAAACTGCTCCTCAACAGTTGGATGGGGCAATCCTTCCTGCTCATCCATGGCATTCATCATGTTAATATCAAGGGCTTGCAGATTAGATTCAGCCATCAATTGGGCTAGGCCTTGACCTTTGATCAGCTTGGTGGGTTTGATTTCAATGTCATATTCTAAAATTGTAGCAATCCATTTGCCCCTTTTCCCATCTGGGTCTTGGGACAAGATATCTTTGACCACTATATTTGGCACATAAGCAATGGTGTGAGAATGCAGAATGTACACCCTAAAGTCTTTTAAGGCCTTAATCAGGGCATAGGCCTGCTTTTCCATGATGTTGTACTTTAAGGGTGCATCTCTTAAGGCTTTACTGAAGAAGGCTATAGGTTGTTCATTACCTTCTGAATTTTTCTGCAGCAAAACTGCAGCTATTGTGTGTGGGGAAGCAAATGAAAAGATCAGAAAATATTTTGAAAATTCAGGGCTGATAAGGACAGGGGCCTGGGTGAGTGCAAGCTTTACTGACTCAAAAGATTTCTTGGCTTCGACAGTCCACTTAATTCCAGCATCTTTCTTCAGCATTACAGTCATTTTCCTAAGATGCTAAGCAAGGTTGGGGATAAATATTCTAAGGAAATTGATCTTCCCAATGAAGGAATGTAGCTCCTTGATGTTTCTTGGATGTGTAATTTGAAGTATTCCCTCAACTCTCTGGGGGTCTATCCTAGTCCCTTTCTCAGATATAATGTGGCCAAGAAGCTTACCTTCTTGCAGCCCGAAAACAGTCTTCTTAGGATTTAGGGACAGACCATACCTTCTACATTTTTCAAAAACTTTCCTCAGATGTTTTAAGTGTTCTTCTTTTGTTTTAAAAAAGACAGTTAAGTCATCTAAGTAGATAACTATGAAGTGTCCAATCTCATCTGAGAAAGCATATCCATTGCTCTCTGGAAGGTAGCTCCAGCATTCATCAATCCAAAAGGCATTTTCACATACATGAAGGTGCCCCATGGAGTGGTGAAAGCTGTTTTGAGTGATCTTCTGGGAGTACCAGAACTTGGTTGTATCCTGAAAAACCATCAAGCAGGGAGATTCTTTTAGAGCCTACTACCTTCTGTAAGATATGTTCCATTCTAGGCAAGGGGTAGTTGTATTTCAGGGAGGCTCTATTCAGGTTTCTGAAATCTATGCATAGTCTGATCTCCCCTGTCTTCTTCCTTACAGCCACTAAGTTTGACACCCAATCAGAAAACCTTACAGGGACAATTATGCCTGCCTCATACATCTTTTTAATTTCCTTCTCTACTGCAGGCAATTGTTTTGGATTAATCCTACGGAGTTTTTACCCGAAATGTTTTTTATGATTTTCCTTCATTGTGTGACCAGGTTGTATGATGTTGGTGTCATAGGCCTTTAAGTCTTTGGGAGCTCCATGTAAGTCACATCAATGAATTTCTTAAACAAGTCAATGTTTTCTTCTTCATGTCCGTGTGTAGTCTAGCGTTTATCATTTTGGGTTGGTTTTCGTCTATGTTGCATTTTCTCACATCTCATCTGTGTGATGTTCTATCGTGCCTTTGCAAATATCATCAAAATCAAAGAGATCCTCTAAGGGTGCTAAGCCTCTTGGTATGTTCCTGTCTTTGGCTTGCAGCACCTCCATTTATTCTCTATCTGTGTTTTCACGTTTTATGGCTGAATCTCCAGTTTCTTCAGAAAAAAGAATTTATTTCTATACTGCAAGGTGTTTCTAGTTCATCTGGGGAATCCTCACTTGGGCAGCTGTCATCAGATTTTGAGTCTGGATCAGAAAATTCAAACTCATTTCTACCCATCAGGAAATCTTCAATCTGTTTGTCTCCTTCAAAGACCTGCCAGTATTTTTCATTGTCTGGCACTGCAGGCCTGAATTTAGTCCGAATGATGATTTGTTGTAGTCAATCAGCCTTAGATATGAGCTACAGGCTGTACAGTCCATCACAGCGTTTTGACCCCTAGGAATGGATACTAAATCATATTCAATGAACATTTTCAACAAATCTAGAGTATCATTCCTATATGCCCTAAGCCTGGGGTGTTTTGCCGAATACTTACCATTCATCTGTTTGATTACTAACTCAGAGTCTCCTCTCACGACTATCCTACGGGCTCCTAATTTTTTCAACAGATTTAGGCCCAAGATTAGAGCCTCATATTCTGCAATGTTATTCGTGCATTTGAAATGCAAGATGATGCGCTAAATAAGGTGGGAGTCATTTTTGGGGTGCATGTATGCATACTTCGCTTCCAAGATTTTGTCTAGTGAAGCGCACCCATCAAAGTTCATTTGCTGTGGGTTCTTTGTTCTACTTCCACTTCACTTTCTCCCTGCTACCAAGCCCGCCATTAGGTTGAGTTGGGAGGTCTGTGCTAGGTTGTAAACTATCTTGTTGTTCATAGAGGCCATGGATGTCAGGCAGGTGGTTAGCTTGCTGTTCTTGTGCTGTTTCTGTTTCACTTGGAGTGAGAGGTCCACCACAGATCCTACAGGCTTGATTGCTGATTTCCTCTTCATTTTCGGTGTGCTGCCCATGGTCTTCCTGATCATATTCTTCCAGAGTGGCCATTATGTGGAGGTCCATAGGCTCGGTGTTCTCATTTGTATTCCTATTCTGGGACTCTGGCTCTTCTAAGGGTTCATCATTACAAAAGATGAAGGAGTCAAGGTCAGTATGTACAGAATATAATGGTGAATTTTTAGGTTTCTCGGGGCTACTGACTAGGAATTTCATTTGGGATTCTCTATACAGTCTTCTTGATTGGACAAATATAGGGATAGTGGCATATGAGCCATCCATCTGCATGGTGCTTTTCAGCTTGGCTCCCCATGATCTAGATAATAACATGCCGTACTTGGGTGGCACGTCTGCTACCACTACATCCATGACCATACATTTAGCAGGAATTTGGGTCAAACTCACACACAAGTCTTTGATCAGGCCAAGACATTTTACTCTACTCGAGTCAAAATAATACAAGTCTTTATAGGGTCTGGTGATTTCTAGGCCTAACCTCTCCATAAATACCTTTGGCATCAGGTTGTGTGAGGCTCCAGAATCATGCATTGCATTGTGGAGTATTTTATCATGAATGTTGAGACTAATATAGAAAGGTGGTACTACCCCTTCCTGAAACTTTCCTTCAATCTTAGGACCAAACAAGAGGGCAGGCTGATCATCATTCAAGTTTACAGAATCAGTGTTTTCCCCTAAATTCAATGCTTTCAAAATTTGGCCTTTATATACATCCTGAGAGGCCAGCTCAGATAATGGTACAGAGATTTTGATTTTTGCAATCTCACTTTCTAAACTGAAAGCGGATTGACTCTTGGAAGTGTTCAACTCTATTTTATTTGCCACTGTTTTAGTGGCTGAATCAGTTTGTGTTTTCTCATTATGTACATGTGTAGGAACAGTTTTATCAGGAGCACTAACTGAGGTGCTAGTGCTACTGGCTGGTTGACTTTGTCTTTCATTGTTTTGGTTGCCTTTTTCTTTGTTATTCTCAGAACTCTTGGCTGTTGAATTGTTGTTCACAGCAGTTACTTTAGAAGATTTTTCAGGCCTTTTCTTGATGGTAACCTCGGGAGTTTTGGTTTTGGAAGTGTCTTGGTTCTTTTTTCTCCTGAGCTCATATTTGTCTCTGACCTGTAACATGGCATTTTGGAACCCAAGTCTGTACTCTTCAGTTTCTAATATTTCCTCATCCCAATATGAAGATGAGTGTTGATCTTCCTCTGAGTCACAGTTCAGAATTGAGTCCTCTATTTCAAACATGTTAATAGTATTCCCTTCAGATTCTTCTATGATTCCCTCATCCTCATCTAGGAAGTTTTGAAACGGGGGAATGATTTGTTGATCTGACTCTTTCTGTCTGTTGGGAGTGTTGTTGTTTCTTCTAAATTTTTGGCTCTGATTCTGACTTTTTCTTAGGTTACTAACCGTGACAACCATTTTCTCCATCATTTGTTTCACCTTTTCCACATCCTTGCACATGCGTTCATTATTGGGGTCAGACGTGGAGGCTACATTGTCATCCCTGTATGTTACCCTCTTCTCAGATCTTAGTTTGGCCCTTTTCTCAATCAAATTTGCCTCTATGTTTACTACCCCTTTCTGCATATCCTCTAGGGTGGTGTACTCTTTATCTCTAAGCTCATAGGCCATGTCAGCATCAAATCCATCAGGATATTTTGCTAGGGCCATACCTTGTGGAGGTTTCATGTGTGGAGGGAGAGCATTATAAATACTGTTGAATCTAGTGGTATAATCATGAACACTCTCTCCTACGTTCCTCTTAAGGGACATGTATTCTGCTAGGAGCTGGCGAGGGTTTTCCCTAGTTTCCCATTTGTTGATGAAAGTCTGGTATAAAGCAGGGAGATCTTGGATACTACCAGCAGGTAGGTTTTTAAACCACTTTTTAACCTCTCCCCCCAGGCTCTGCGCAAAAATTCTCATTTTGATTGTTTCATCATCAATTTCCATATAGTCAAAAGAGTCTTCCATTTTATCAACATGCTGCTGTGCTGTTGTAGGCTCTTTAGCAGGGAAGTGCGGGATCTTTGATTGATAATCATTTGGTAAGGGCAGTAGAGGCTGAGGTAGGACTAGAGGTGCATACCAGGATGCCATGATGATGTTCTGGTGTGGTATAGGGTTGGCTTGAGCAACTGGTATTTGGATGACAGGGATGTTTGGACCAGCAGAAGTCTGTTGAGCAGATCTCGGGTGAGAAAGCCCCAAGTTTTGGAGAAAGTGGAGATCAAGTGGTGTGGAAGGAGGGGTTTCACTGTCTCTAGGGTCTGGTTGGTCTGAAACACTGAATGACCTAGTTCTAGGTAATCTGTTTTGAAGGTCTAGGTCGAAGAAAGGGTCTAATAGAGCTGCAAGATCTTCGGGTGCAGAATTAGCTCTATGAATGTCGTTGGAAATGGTTGATCTCCTACTTGCAGGTGTTACTTTAAGGATTTTCTCAGGATTATCAACTATTTCAGGTGGGTTTGGATCAGGGAAAGCTCTTGTATGAATGATTCTGTGAGCCAGAGTGTAATTTTTAGCCAAGCAGCTTAACCCTACTAGTTATTTCTGCTGTGGTTGATGTTGTCTCAGGGCTGGTCTCCCAGTGGAGCCTTCATTATGCTTTGAATTTGGTCTCCCAGTGGGGTCTTATGTGAAACCAAGGTAATCAGCAGGCCTACTGATCACCAGTGGAGTCTTTTCGTTTGGGAACAATGGAGTCGCCAGGTGGAAGGTTTAGGATGTTTCTAGAGGGTACACTGTCCACCGCAGTGATGAGGAAATATCCTTTTCAGGAATATCCCACAAAACACAGCAAACTCTAACCAGAGATGGACTGGGAGGGCATTTACCAGATATGTCACCTCCTAAAGAGGATGAGATCTGGAGGCTACCTGGCCCTTACCAGGCTCTGTCCGAGAGTAAGGGGTAAAACACACCAGAGGTAAGTGGAATAGGAAGGATAAGTGTTTTACTGCCAGCCTAAACAGAGGTTCTAAGTTTTCTGAGGCTTGGAGATGCAACACGATGAAAGTACTCAGAAACTCCCCAGTATGGTCGCCATTATGTTGGGGTTCCCATGTTTCGGCAAGGTTGGCAATACCAAAAGATGAGACAACATAGAACCACTTTCAGACCTTAGGATCTAGCCCTCCTAGGTCCAGAGAGGGATCTCTCTATGATTATCAAAGGATATATGTATTTGAAGTTCTCAATTGTGATTTTAGGCTAGTTATAGGCTCAAGGTTGTTTGTTTGATTGTTTGAGTTTGGTTGTTGAGAATCAGGAAGGAAGGTTTCACCATAAGACAAGGATAGGTAAATAAGGAAGCTAGGCAAGGATATATAACTCAGGGAACATCAAGGCCATTGGGCAATGGAGTCAAGAAAGGATTTACTTATGTTCAATGTGTAAGCTTCAGTTGGGCTAGTCATCTAGAGCATTTGGATCTCAAAGACTGATTGGTGGGATGGAACACTAAGGAATGAGAATGAAGGATGGAGAACCATCTGATTCTGTCTATAGATCAGGCCAGAGGTCATTTAACTCCAGGCCTGCTTGGACAAAACCATAGGCAACACAAGGGATCTTGAAAAGGTTTATATGGAAGGGATAGGTTATGAAGAGGCAAAGACAGGCTTCTAAACCTCCCAATGTTCCTAACCTCTTTCAATTAAATCTTAACAAAAACATCCGAACATTGATTCTATTAACTTGCACATCAGAGAGCAGGCAATAATCATCCACTACACTGGTTTAGTCAATTAAAAAACAATATTCAGATACACATATGAGCAGAAAACATTAAAGACTGAGAGAGCTGGGACATAAGGTACCTAACAAGGGTAAATCTTATGTCATGCGTTCAGATGCCAGTCAGAAGAACATGAAATGAAATGGAAATAAATGCAGAGATGAGAAAAACATCACCAACTGCTGTAGATCAGGATCCAATGAAAACTGCTTATCATGTTAAACACAATACCATTCAGGTACATCACTGCCCAAAGCTTTTACATTTAGCCTGAATACATCATATTTCTCAGCCTATCATACCATCATTACACAGAGAACTTGGCTCGGGACAAAAATGCTTGCAATTCACTGATAATGCATCAACAACCATTACAATGATATCCTTCTGTGCTTTATAGCAGAAGAGACACAAAGGACCGACTGAGGAGGTAGGTGAATTTTAAATGTTACATTTAAACACAACAATGAATGCAGGGCCGAGGCCCATTCCGCTTGATATGTTGTATATTTAATCTTTGTCATCTCCCCGGTACAATAGAGATCTGCTTCGGATATGATTTGACCTTTTGGCTGCAGTACTCCAGGTGATTTGAACAAAATGAAAGAAACTGCTGAGAGGTCTGCCTCATAGATGTTAGATTGTTTTGAACTATAGTTGGGACGAAAAACTCCTTCAGGGACATGGCGCATAATAAAGACTGTATGGGAGACCTGTCCTTTATGGAAAAACATTATGCTGATAAGAAAACTTTGATATTACCTCTTATTGATGTTCAGGATCTTCAGATCGATCCTCGGGGTCTTCAAAATGATGCTTTGCCTCTTTAAACCCCTGGTTCAGAGCTCAAGATCTTCGTTGATGTGCACTAATCCCTCTGTTCTGTACTGAAACTCCTTGCTGCTTCATTACTGCCTCCGTTGAGTTAGCTCGATCTTTAAATGGCGCCGACAGGACTTTCGGCATTTGAACTCTGCTTTCCTTTAATGTATGTCCTAATAGCCCCATTCCTTGACTTTCCTGATGGTACTGGCTCATTAGATTTGATCCTGACTGCGCCGCTCGCCATTGAGGTAGTACACCAAACAGCGGCAGGTCTCATCCTCTAGAAACTCTGCAACACAACAAAACTTATGAAGAAAACAGTGGACGGAGCGATGAATGCAGGGTGGACGAAATGGTAGTGCGGCGGTGGTGGAGCGATGGCCTTTTACCATAATGGTGACAAAATGAAATGAAATGATGAAACCTTATGAAAAATGGAGTTTGGTGATAATATGCAGCGCAGACCGTTAGATCTTGGTCTGGGAACAAAGATCAACGGTGGAGGTTGAGCGGCGTAGCAATATGCGAAATGGGCAAACAATATACAAAACACATGAAACCCGACGGAGATGAATGAAAGAGTGGGACCCAGTCGTGGTGGAGGGCGATTAGATCTTGACCGTTAGATCCCAGATCCAATGGACGGTCAGGATCAAATCGGAGGATCACAATCGGGGGGAGCAGGGGTGACACATTCAAAAAAGTTTCGATTGCGATCGGAGCGATGTTGCGATTAAGCGCCAACCGTCGGATCTGGAAGGGAATGGGCGGCTGGGATTGAATCAGGAGACAGCGAGGAAGGCTTGCGATTGTGATCGGAGGTCGGGGCGCGATTGAGCGCTGATCGTTGGATCTGGGAATCAGATCAACGGTCCTCATTCAATCGGAGGGAGAAACGGGAGGGGCGATGGGCGATGATGCGATCAGCGCTGAGCCATTGGATCTTGAACTAAATGAACGGTTAAGATTGGATTGGCGGATCGAAATCGGGAGTCGGAGGGAAGGGGTTGCGATTGCGATCGGGCGGAGGGTGCGATTAATGCTGGACCGTCTGATCGGCGGGGAAAGCGGACGACGGAGATTTAATCGGGAGACGGGAGGAAGGACTTGCGATTGATCGGAGGGCGCATACAACATGTTGCGATTGCGATGGGCGGGGGGCCTGCGATTAGCGCTCCGCTGTCGATCTTTACTACAGATCAACGGATCAAAACACGTTGCGAGACTTTGTGTGATAAAACGATCGCATCGGGGATTTTCACTGATGCAAAGGAATTGCACCCGCCCGATGCTCCGATTGCGATTAGCGCTTGGGACTTAAGCGCTTGGTCCCAGCGCTGGGGCATGTGTGGGAAGTGGTTGAAGGGGCTTGCGGTAGAGGGGCTAAGCCCTATTACATGATCGGAAAGTGGGTTTTTTACCCCTTTTAATGGATTTTAAGGGGTTTAAAGGGAAACGAGAAGGGGAAAAATGGGAAATAAAGAGTAAGGGAAGGACTTATGGGGATTTTGGGGGGATTTGAGGGGTAAACGGGGAAATAGAAGGGGAGACAAGGGGGGATAAAAAAGAGGCTAAATGAGGGTAAAAGAAAGGGAATTCGGATAAAGGGAAAGAAGGGGAATTGATGTATGTTGCAGGGGTAAAGGAGGGAATAATAGACCCTTTTTAGCAATTTACTAGCAGAGGGGGATTTGTATTAGGCACAGCAATTGAGAGACTTCAAGGAGGATGGGTTTTCAGGGAAAAGGCATTCCTTGAAGGCTCAAAACAATCTAGCCCCCAGCTGACTTGTCAAGAATTTCATAGGGGGGCTAACACCACCAACTTGCACACAACTCTACTTCTAGCCCAAAAACTTGAATTGAATGAATTAATTGAGTGATTTGGCCATGTCACTCTTGCTAAAAACTTGGAAACTCATCCTGTTGAAGTGGAAATTCGAATTTACTTATTTGAGTAAGCCACAATTCAAATGAAGCCTTTTATTGCTAAAATTTAACACTCCCTTTTAATAAGAAAAGTGTTATGAACAACTTCAATTCTTCTCCTGTGGAAATCTAACTTACCTCTTGAAAAAAAATTTGTCAAGGTTTCTGCATCATGCTCCTCTGTAGAAATGTACTGTAGCATAACAATCCTCCTCTACACACACTATCTCAAGTGATAGTACCTGATGTCTATATGCTTGAACCTATCATGAAACACTAGATTTTCTACGAGGTTTATACAACTCTGATGGTCACAGTGTATTAATGTAGGTCCCATCCCCTGACTAAAGAGACCAAAGAGTATCTTCCTCATCAAAATAGCTTTGCATACTACTTGAATAGCAGTCATATACTTGGCCTCTGCTGGGTTGAGTTTTATAGATATATGTTTCATGTTGTAACAAGAAACTATTGCCGACCCAACATTGAAGACTGCTCTCGATGTGCTCTTCCTATCTGAGGGGCTCCCTTCCCAATCTGCATCTGTGAAGCCTTGGATATTTACTCCATCAGTATGCCTGTACCATAAACCAAATTCCTTTGTGCCTTTGAGGTATCTTAGAACATGTTTTGCTTCTTTCTAGTGAAGCATGGAAAGCTCCCACATAAATTGAGTAAGTTGGTTCACTACAAAAAAAATATCGGTTTTGTGTTCACCAAGTACATCAAGGACCCCATAAACTGTATGTAAATAGTTCCATATATTACCTCTCTTATAGAAGCATTCTATTTCCTCTAGTTAGTACCTAAAGGAGTATCCATGGGTTTGCAATCTTGAATATGAAATCTCTGAAGGATTTCAGGGGTGTACTTCCTATGTATAACAAATTTCTCTCCATATCCTTGAAACACCTCCAAGCCAAGGAATTAGTGCATCAAACCCACATCCTTCATCTCTAACTATATTGCAAGTTCCTCCTTGCAATAATGGATTAACTTGTCATCTCCTGTCAATATCAAATCATCCACATAAAGAAATAAGATGAGAATAATACCATCTACCATAATGTAGTAGAGATTGGCATCTGATTCACTCTTAGTGAAGTCCAATCCACTAAGATAAGAATCTATGTGAGTGTGCCAAGCACGCGGTGTCTGCTTGAGACTATAGAGGGCTCTCTTGAGCCTACACACGTGTCTCCCCGCTAAAGGTCTCGAACCCCTTAGGATGCTCAACATGTTGTTAATGAAATTATGGTCCTGTTAGATGAACATCTTTCCATAGGAGAAATTTATCCTCATAATCAATCCCCTCCACCTATGAGAAGCCTTTGGAAAATTTTTTGGCCTTGTATTTCTCAACACTTCCATCAGCTACATGTTTCACCATATACACACACATGGAGCCAATAATAGGTCTTCCCTCAGGTCTAGGCACAACCTCCCAAGCATCATTATTCATGATGGATTCATACTCCTCCACCATTAAATATACCCACACCTGCTGGGAAACAAACTATTCAAAAGAAGATGGCTCAGAATCTATTAAGTCTTTCATGAGTACCATATATCTTGTATATATTTATGGTGATCTCCTTTGTCTTCTTGAGGAACTAGGAACTCCAACCTGCTCCTGAGCTTCTTGCACCAATATGTCAACCATCCTAGTCCTATTCCTCCCTTATTTGGAAGGCTCTATGTGAGTGGGTGCCTCCACTCAGTCTGCTCCCTGCTCCTCCACATGTGGTTGCTCCACATCATCCTCCTGGAATGTCATCTTTCCTTTGAGAAATATCTGACTCTGTGGATCTGACTAAGGATCCTCCTTTAGAGATAGAAGCTCCTCCTATGGTGGTATTATCAACTCTCACTTTAGAGAACTCCTCATGGATTTCTCCTCATCAAATCTCACATCCCTCTTCATAACAGTCATCTTGAGTGAGGACATGTACACCCGGTAAATATGAGGTGTTTTAATATATCCCACAAATACCCCCCTCTATATAGTGGGCTCCAACTTTTTCATGTTATATTTGGATACATGGAAGTAGAATATGGATCCAAAAATGCGAAAGTGGTATATATATGGCTTCTGAAATCCTCTTCAAGTGTAATCATTCCAAGAATTTTGTGAGGGATTCTGTTCTACAAGCAAACAATTGTATTGAGATCTTCTGCCCATAGGGATAATGGAAATCCCTGGTCATGCAACATTTCTCTAGAAACTCCTACAATAATTATATTTTTCCTCTCTACAACCCCATTTTGCTGTGGGTTGTGGGGTGCAATCAACTCCATTCTAGCACCCTCCTTGACACATAATTCTTTAAAGGAATTAGACACATACTCTCCTCCATTATAAATTCTCAGGGATTTATTTTCTTTCCAGTCTCATTTTCAACTAAGGCTTTAAATTCAACAAAATTTGAATAGACCTCATATTTATTATTCATGAAGTAGATCCAACACTTGCGGGAAAAATATATATGAAGATCACACAATACTTGTGATTTGCAGTTGAGACCGCAGAGAATGATCCACACACATATGATTGGACTCACTTTAAGATGTATTCAAATATGCTATCTCAGCCCTGGAAGGGGATTTATCATATTTTCAAAGAGTGCATCCCTTGCAGACATCATGTTGATCAATGTTGAATTTTGGAAGTCAACTGGTGATCTGCTGCATTTTTTTCAAAGCTCCACGGTGTAGGTGTCCCATGCACCAATGCCAAAGATCTCCAACATCTCAACCTTGAACATGTTCTGCCTTACTACTCAATGCAGCGCATGCATCCACCTCAAGCCTGCAGATATTTTTAACTCTAACACCAATATTTTTTACTTGTCTAGTAGAAACATGCTTCATATATGCCTTCCATTTACTGAACACCACATCATATCCTCTATCTTCAAGTACAACTATTCAAACTATATTTTTCTTAAGACCATGCACATACATTACATTCTTTAGGTGAATATGCGAGCCTGAATCCCTCTTAAAAATGAAAATTCCAATCCCTTTGGTACTATACCTTCAATCATCTCCAAGCTCTATGTGTAATTGTAGGTCCTTCTCTTATAAGATGATGAAGAAATCCTTATTTCCTATCATATAAAATGAAGCACCTGATTCTAAGTACCATAAAATACCTCGCACAATAATTTCCATGCATGCAATGAGGATGAAATCCAACTCAAATTCTGATGTGAGAGCATCTCCTCCTGCTCTTGATGTAGGCTTCTTACCAGATTTCTTGTGTGGACACTTGGTTGCATAGTATCCATACTCATGGCAGTGAAAGCATTTAATTTTACTGAGGTCTTTCTTCTTGCTATGGTTTTGGCTGGATTCTGCCTTGCTTTGGGCCTTCTTGCCTTTGGATTTCTTTCATTTTCCCACTAAAGAAAAGTTTTCTTCCTCATTAATTCTGGATGTGACTCCATATTTATTGTTTCTTCTAATATCCTCCTGCACCAAGTTATACCAAAGTATCTCCCAATATAGGAACTTGTCTCTTCCATTAAATAAAACCTGTTAGTTGTGCTAGGCCTTTGGTATACCAAGGAGTTCTAAGCTCATAAGTTTAGATGGAGAAAAATAATCTCCAACTCCTCCAAGTTCATATCTCACCTGAGTGAATCTGGATAGGTATTGAAGAATAGTTTCATTTTTATTCATTCGAATGTTCTTGAGCTTATCTCTTAATGCTGGTTTCCTATCATCATTGTTGCTTTCGAATAGGATTTAGATAGCTTCCCACGTTGCAAATGGAGTTTCTTTTCCATGCAAATTCAAACCACATGGTCTCTGACTCCATCCAGGATAATCCTACTGGATTTTGTTGCGTCTTTCTTCCACTGAGCCAATTGTTGTGCATTTATTGTTGTTGGTTTTAGAATATCAGTTTGTGTGGACTCCTGATCTGAAAGGAGTGTATTATTTTTTCTGTGCTAAGTGTCCTTTAGTAATATAAACATGTATAATTTGTCTCCATTTTTTTGCTTAAGGAATGAGTGTTTTAAACATGAAACATAGATGAATTTTTGAACTTTAAGCATGAAAATAAGCCTAAAAAACACCATAAAACAATTTATAACAGATAAATACAATCACACATAAGTTTTACACAGTAGACATGATGAAGCAGTTCACCCCTCCTGAGCTACATTTGCTGGTCCAGCTCCCAATGGCATGTCCCTCTTTGTCATTATGCTCAAAATTGAAAATTACATGTATTTACAGGTCTCTAATTGTTGTTTTCTCTACACAAATGGATCCAGAATGCTCAAATTAGTCTAGATAGACTCTTGTTTCACCCAAATTGGTCGAAAATTGACCTCGCAATGCATTTTTCCCAATGTTAGCTCAAAAAGCCCCACTAAAAGTGGAGATTGGCACTTAACTGAAGTTAAAAATAGTAAAAAGCATAAAATTAGGGCACCGCTATAGTCTCTGTCGTAATAGATCGTTAGGTTTAAATTCTAGTGGTTAGGTCGGGGTGGTCACAAGTCGACCCCCCACCTAAAACCACGCGGTTAAGGGCTTTTAAAACTCTGTTGTGTTAAGTTTGGAACTCAGAGTGTTAGTTCTGCAAAACATGGCATTTGTTGCCATTACTCCGCCATGTGATAGCATTGATTCTCGCCAGAGTTTACATTTAATACAACCGCCGATTAACACATTGGGGTCTCAGTCATAACTGCCAGGTATATGGTGGTTGAGGCTGGCCCCTTTTTTTATTTGCCCAAACATTTGTTAAACTATATAACAAATCCACAACCCTATAGGGTTAAGTAACACCCGTAGATTAGTTGGTAAAGATGTTCGCGCCCACGCTTGAGGTCTCCGGTTTGACTCCTCTGCCCTCCAACAAATTTTACCATACCCTTCTGAGGACACATGGCACCCTCCGGACTTGCCATGTGTTGCTCATCCAACGGCTTAAACAAAAAACATGCAAAACATCCAACAGTTAGAATCACCATCCCATACCACAAAAATCAACGGCCTAGATTAAGCCACGTGACGCAATCTAATTGGCTGTAAGGAAATGGAATATTTCCCAGAATATACCTGCTGACTGTACTTGTATGCTAACTGGGCATCCCAGTCACAAATTTTTGCTGTTTAGGAAAATGGACAGAACACGATATCTTCTTCATACGACATCGGTTTTTCAAACCGTTCACGACGCCAAAATCGAAACGACGAGACCTTCCTAGTCGCTCAGGTTCGGTCCTATTTCGAGCAATTTCAATTTTGAGCATAACACCTGATCTCCTGATCACACCTCCCCACTGGGAAGCTATTGGACCCCAAAAGATCTCTGCATTACTGAACATGAAGATGAGGAGACCGTGTCCCCATTCTTCCAATATTTATCCACTGAAATTTCCCTAATTTCATTAATTGGAGATTTTCATGAAAAGACAAATTTTTCCTTGATTCCGTCGACCAACCATTGCTGTCTTTGACACTGTCATGCTGCACCTTTTTTGAACTTGTAGAACAAAAACCTAAATTTGCAGTAAACATATTCTTTCTACATTGGTCTATAATCAAAGGAAACTTTGAATTGTTCTCACCTTGCACATTGTCCTTATGGCGATTTTTTGCTGCTTTTGCTTTAAACTTGTGTCGACTCTTGACCAAGTTTCTTCACCATTGTACCATGCCTTTCGGAAACTAGAAATGAACATTTCTGAATCATGTGCCTTCTTTTCCCAATTGTTTTGTCCTCTCTTAGACCTTTGCCACTTCTTGCACTGACACCTTGTTTTCAGTACCATTCAACACCATTGTTGACTGCTGCAACTTCTTGTTATCTTATCTCAAAGACAATCTGCTTTCAAAATGAAACAAATCATTACATACATCAACATTTGTTTGAAAAGGATGAGGTAACACATCTCTTTGTTTAATCATCATCAATGTCAAGTTTTGGCTTGCATTGATTAGCCTCTTCATTTGGCTTGCATTAACTAAAGAAGTGTCTAGTTTTTTGCGATGAGCTCTCACAATATACTCCATGCCATATTTGAATAAATGGTATTTGTTCTCATGGCGATGGAAGATTGCTTTCCTGTCATACAAGTAAGGAATACCCAACACCATACTCGTTATATCAAGTGGAACAACATCTAATTCAACTGTGTCAATGAAATGTGCAGTTATTGCAAAATGCAACATGTGCTTCTTTGAAACCTGTAAATTTGCATCCTTACAAATCCAACCAACTGGATATGGTTTCGGATGTGGAATGGTCTCAAGATAAAATTTCTTGACCAAGTATTTAGAGATTAGATTTGCTTGTGACCCACTGTTAAACAATGTGTCAACCTTGGTATGTTTGAAAATGACCCTCGCATGAAACAGTTCAATTCTCTCTTCTTCATTTGGAGCTTGTATGTGACAGTTAGATATACTAGAACTGGGTTTAGTTTCAATATCTTTCCCCTTCAAGTTCTTTAGTCCCATATCTATGATTTTTGTTTCATCTCCTAAATCCGACCCTAAGTCTTGTTAAGCTATTGCAACAATTCTGCCTTTCTCCTTGGCTTTAAAACTTTTTGGTTTCAACTCTAGATGAAGTTTCCAACAACGGTCTTCATCATGGCTAGTTTTAGAACAGTGTTTGTAAAAGAATTTTCTCTTCTCTTTTCTGATATTTTCATTTCTCCTTTTCTTCCATTTGCCTTTAAACTCATTTTCCTCATTCTCATCTAAGTTTTGTTTTCCCCTTGCCTCTAAATCTGTGGCTTGTACACAAAATTCATCTAGGCTTATAGGGTTAAACATGAGGATAGTATGTCTTAGGTAGGTATGTAAGCCTCCTATATACTTGAGCAAAGTGTCTTGGCTCTGCAAATCTACTACTAATAAAAGAGCTCTTCTCCTAAATTCTTGAGTATAAACTTGTACATTTTGTACTTTCAATTGTTTAAAAATTTGTCAGTCCATTATGGCTTTCTGCATGTGAGCTCATGGATAAAATTGTTGTTTTATTGCAGTAATGAAATCAGTCCATGATAGAATAATATTACCATGCTTCTTGATCTCCTCCTTTGTCTTGGCTTCCCACCAAAAAAGTGGTGCACCTTCCATCCTTAATGAAGCTAGTTGGATTTTGGTTTCATCATCATGAAGGTTCTGAATTCTCAAATAGACCTCCAATTGCCTAATCCAATTATCAATATTTTCTGCATTGACTGCACCATTAAAGATTGGAAATTTAAATTAACATCAATTTTTAGAAAAGGACTTTTACCAGTGTTCTTTGACGTGTATGGCTGATGTACTGAAGATGAAGTAGAGGATGATGAGGATGAAGATGAGGGTGATGATGGTGACTTTCCATTATCTCCATTTCCTCCATTGCCCTTCTTTGATTTATCTTCATCATTGTGGCCTCCTGATGATCCCTATCCTTCCTTATGAAGTTAGGACCTTTCCTCTTCTAGTTTATCATTCCTTTCTTGATAAAGGACTCTACCATCTCAGTCAAGTAAAGAAATTCTTTTCCTGTACACTCTTTCTTCTTCTTTGGGATCCACCTCTTCATGGGTTTCTTCTTCTTCTGGAGCCATGCTTATAGCTTCTTTTGCTTCTTTTGGAGGTGAACTAGGTAGTGGAGAATGTGGCAATCTTTCTCTCCTTTGCTGTAGATCCCTTTGAGAACGTATTTCTTCCGCCAATTTTCCTTCTCCTCTCTTAAGCTCGAGCCTCGTAAGCATGAAAACCCTTGAAAAAAGTTAAACAAAACTTTACACACATCAACACCAGAGATTAAGCCTGGCTCTGATACCAACCTGATCTGAAAGGAGTGTATTAGTTTTATTGTGCTAAGTTCCCTTTCAGTAATATAAACATGTACAATTTGTATCCTTTTGTTTGCTTAAGGAATGAGTGTTTTAAACATGAAACATAGATGAAATTGTGAACTTTAAGCATGAAAATAAGCCTAAAAAACACCATAATACAATGTATAACAGAGAAATACAAAAACACATAATTTTTACACAGTAGGCATGATGAAGCAGTTCACCCTTCCTAGGCTACGTCTGCTGGTCCAACTCCCAATGGCATGTTCCTCTTTGTCATTATGCTCAAAATTGAAAATTACACGTGTTTACAGGCCTCCAATGGTTGTTTTCTCTTCACCAATGGCTCCAAAATGCTCAAATTAGACTAGATAGACTCTTGTTTCACCCAAGTTGGTCGAAAATTGACCTCCCAATGCATTTTTCTCAATGTCAGCTAGAAAAGCTCCATTGAAAGTGGAGACTAGCACTTAACTAAAGTTAAAAATAGTAAAAAACCTAAAATTAGGGCACCACTACAGTCTCTGCTGGAATAGACCTTCGGTTTAAATGCTAGTGGTTAGGTCGAGGTGGTCACAAGCCGAAACCTCGCCTAAAACCACGTGGTTAATGGCTTTTAAAACTCCACTACGTTAAGTTTGGAACTCAGAGTGTTGGTTCCGAAAACCATGGCATTTGTTGCCATTACTCCGCCATGTGACAACATTGATTCTCGCCGAAGTTTACGTTTAATACAATCATCGGTTAACACGTTGGTGTCTCCGTCATAGCCGCTGGGTATATGGTGGTCGGGCTGGCCCATTTTTTTATCCTTCCAAACATTTTTTAAACCATATAACGAACCCACATCCTATAGGGTTAAGTAACACCCATAGAGCAGTTGGTAAAGCTGTCCGAGCCCACGCCTGAGGTCTCTGGTTCGACCCTTGTGCCCTCCAAAAATTTTTACCATACCCTTTTGAGGACACGTGTGTTAGCCACCTATGAAATTTGTTATACCAAAAGGTGGCTAAATCATTTTTTGGAGACTTCAAGGAAAAAATTTTATTGCAAAAAGTGTTATCTCTTGAAGACTCTTGAAGGCCTCATGCCTCTGTCCAAAATCTTCCCTACTGTGCCCATTTTACACACTGAAATTCTGCTGATTTCATAAGAAGAAACTACTGCAAAACCTTCATTTTGCTCCCCTTTCCTCCATAAAACTCCTCTATTTTCATCATTCCCCTTCTTCCAGTCATGAAAATCATTTTTTACCTAGTTTAAAACTCATTTCTAAACTATACCGAAACCCCCAAAATCATTGAAAAACATTGAAAATTTCATAAAAATACCGTTTTATGTCGCAGACTTAAGCCCCCTTGGGC
Organism: Pinus albicaulis; assembly: GCA_034641835.2. NCBI lineage: Eukaryota > Viridiplantae > Streptophyta > Pinopsida > Pinales > Pinaceae > Pinus > Pinus albicaulis. Next base: position 364,753,201 of record CM076584.1, read on the forward strand.
TAAGTCCTAAACCACTTCCCCATTATATTCCTTGGTGCTAGAACCAGGCGCTAGACCCATCAAGTGCTTATCGCATTGGAGTTTTCTTGTGGGAGCATTTTTAATGTTTTCCCCCCACCTTCGATTGCGATGGTCCGATCGCGCAATCCAACGCCACGCTCCTCCCCACACCCTCTGAAGCAGTAAAACCAAATAACATAGGATTTTATAATGTAGTTTTGTATTGTGCAAGTGTTTGAATGATTTTCTGTCATATTAAAAAGTTCAAGGTTTGAACCTGGAGTTTAATGGACCGAAGTGAATAGGAAACAGGATGTTAACCCCGGTTTAATCTACGGTCATTTACTTTTCAAAAGCCGAAAGAAGTTTTGATCGCACTGCTTTTGGTACAAAAAGGAAACCACTCAATGGCAAGCGATCCTGTAAAAAGCCGCCACGTCGGCGGGACAATACTACCTCATTCCCCCTCATCGTGCGTTAAATGTCGACTGTGGGCTCAGCGCGATATTGATGACCACCGTCCGATCTGAGGCTGGCTCATCGAACGATGATTGCACTCAAAAGGAGCTCGGGGGATACACTAAGGTATGGCATGAACCATGGCCCACAATCAATCGCCCTGGTCCCCACGGCCACGACAACAGTCAACAGTCCCACAGAACCGGTGGTCCCCAACGCCAAGTCAGCACCCACGCGACAGTGAATGATTGGAGCGGGTCTTGTTTGGTTGCTCGCATGGTTGTGAAATCTAGACTCGGGGAACTTTATATGGCGGATTTCATAAAAATTTCGGGTCACACTTGGGCTGACGCCAGCAGGCCCCAAAATGGACCCGGGGAACTTTATATGGTGGATTTCATAAAAATTTCGGGTCACAAACACCCTGACATCAGCGGGCTCCTTTTGTGACCCAAAATGGTTTATGCAGCTTGGTTTTATCAGGAATTTTGAAATCCGGATATATTATTTGATAAAGGGTGATTTAATGGTTTTTTCCATTATACTGAAGAAAGGCCGAAGGCTGGGAGTGTCGATTCCCACGCCTTCGATTCATTAAAAGGAAGCCATCCATGGGTTAAATTTACACACCTCGTCAATGCTTCAAAGGCATTTATGCCTCACGATCCCTGTGCAACACTGCACACCAAAAAAACACAGTAAATGAATCACAATCAAAGAGTATCAATGTCGAAGACAAAATGCACTAGAATGGAAGATTGAAGACAAATTTATGAGGATTACGGCTAAGATTGATTATCAAAAGCCTAATCCTCCCAATTAAGACACAGTTAAAATAAAATCCTAAAATTTTATCAGACAGAGGTCCTCCATCGCCACATTTGAGGCAAATTGATTCCTCCCAGCTACCACAAGTGCCACCTGTGCCTCAAGGCATTCAAACACAGGCTGAAGTTATTGATCAAAAGAAACATTTTCCTCAGCGCAGCCAGAGAGTTATTTCTACAAATAAACTTAATGACAAAATATCAACAGAATTACTTTAATATAACACAAAGCCTCAAAAGTCAATAAGGGCTCCCACCGAGCTTAATCTTAAATAAAAAACATTAATACAGACAGAAACATCTGTAAACTTCTTCATCGAGCCCCTCAAAGGTCGAGAAGCCATTAAATCTATATTAATTGACCCTGGAGATCTTTTATCAGATCCCACCTCCTCATTCTTCTATAAATACTACTGGAGAAGATGAGAAAAGGGTTGGTTGTTGAATTTCGAAATATACTTGAGCTTGAGACTTCTACTTTTAAATAGTGTTCACTGGCTCTTAAAGCTCTGCTTGTGATAGATAAGTTAGTATGGGAAGTGTAGATGATTGTTAAGCTAGATAATTTGACTTAACGCTGTAACTGGTTTGGAGCATCAATACAAGCTGATTTATGGGATCCTGGTCTATGTCGACGGTGATGTTATTTCTTATTGTAAATTGTTATTTTGTTTCTATTTTCATTGTGTTCATATTCTCTTATAAAGAACAACATGCATAGAGTTAGGACCTACTATATATCAGTACCCTTCTCTGACTGAAAATATTTATCTAAATGTTTTCTTCCAATTTGTGTTATTGAGGAATGATCTAATTCAGTTAAAGCATAGGAATGCTGGCGTTCCCTCGTCCTACTGTCTGAGCTAGTTGTTATTCTTAAATTTTATTTTCAGTATATGTTCAGTAGAGATGAACTAAGGAAGATATGGTGTGCCCTAGTCTTATTTTTATCCAAAAAGACTGTCTGAAAGTTTCCCTTGGAATGTGTTAAAAGCTGGCTAGTTTGAAAGTACTTACCAGATCTTAGGCCATTCTTTGTTATCTTTGTGTTTGTCTTGAAAATTACCAAGTAGAGCAGGGCTAGGAGAGGATTTATGGTGAGCCCGGCTCGCTAGTTTCTTCTCCAACAGTTGCCTTCAAGTTTCCCTTCATTTTAAAATGTTTTCTATTGAAAGTGCATCAAAAGTAGGCTAGTTTAGAAGTACTTACCTGATATTAGATTAATTTTATGTCTTTCTTAAGCGTATGTCAAAAGAAAGCTAGTTTAGAAGTACTTACCTGATCTTAGGCTGCTCTTTGTTCTTCATCTGTTTAATTCCCCTTGTTTTTGTCTCATTTCATTCCATAAATCAAACTTTAAAGAGATCCTTAGACATAGATGACTTGCCCCATGGACCACTCTTGCCCCTTGTTGTTTCAATTAAACCCTATTATGACTCCATAGCCTAATGGACTAAAACCTGCAATCATCTATCTATTTGGTCAAAGCTTGCTTTGATTGCTTGCAACTTCACACCTTTGAAACTCTTTGCATTTAGAACTTTCCCCTCAAGCCATTTTCATGCTCAACCATCCAAAAACAAAACAAAACCCTCAGCCTTCATAACAAGCCTAAAATCATTACACAAAACTCCAAAGAAAAATCTATCTTTGCACTTATTGGAGAGATCCCTCTCCGGATTTGGGAGGGCTAGATCCTAGAATCCCAAAGTGGTTGAAATAATGTTGTTTCTGTGATTGGAATTTGCCAATCTTGCTAATTACAGATCCCTAACATTTCTGGCGACTTCGCTAGGGAATGGGTCGAATTTTCCTCTTAGATTCCCTTGAATACGTCATAAACCTTGTGAGTAAAAGCAGCCTTTTCAAGCACTACCAAGTAATGGTAATCATGATGAAGCTTGTTTTAATCAGACGTGAAAAACTAGGCAAAACCTAGGATTCTCATAAGAGTTTGTCTAACCTTGAAAGATCAGCTGGCTTAGTCATAAGAGTAGAATGTCTTGTCTCATAACTGTAGCTATGTTTTGAAACAGATTTAGGACACTCTTAACAACCAATAGGACTGAAAAATAACTCAAAAAACCCAAAAATATTTCATATTGGTATCTAATAAACATGGTAGTGGACCATAAAACTTTTTACCTCTGAAAAAGAGCAAAACAAACTTCCACTTGGCGACTCCACGATCCTCAACAGACCTTAAGACTCCACTGGGAAGAACCCTTATCATTATGGTATCATTCAAACTCAGTTAGAGGACTGTAGGATTAAGATTTGTGTAAACAGATTAGTTGACCTTTTAAAGACTGTCATATCTAGTTAAACTGTTTTTGTTTATTTGGGTCTGAAAAACATAGCATAGTGGCTCCTAGAAAGATTCACACTAGAGCCTATCCTGACCCTGATCCACCTGAGATAGTTGATGACCCAGAAAGTATCCTTAGGAAGTCTCCTAAGATTAAATTTTCAACTGTTTTCAGATCACCCTTGAGAGCTAATTTTGTTCCTGAAAATATTTTAGCTCTAAAACAATCACAAGTTGACTTAGTAAATCCCTTTAGAACTTTGTCATTTGATGATATAACTCAGCTAGATTCCGAGTCTTCACTTTCATCTCCTGAAACAAGTGAACATCCTGGTAGTAGAGAAGCAACACCTCCTGATTTACATTTCCTTCACAATTTAGGTGTCTCTCATCCAAGATCAGCTCAGAAATCTATTGCTGTTCTATCCACATCCCTTCATCCTCCATTCACTGTCCAAACCACTCCACTTCAGCCCACTTTTCCTTTTGTTAATCCACCTCTTGTGAATCCACCCCCTCCACATATCATGGTAGCATGGTATGCTCCCTTAGTCCTTCCTATACCATTAGTCAATCTTCCACAGGACTATCAGTCCAAAATTCCATTATATGATGCTAGTAATGCTACTATTGCATCACAACATGTGGATAAGATGAATTAATACTTTGACATAAATGAAATTGATGATGATTCTGTCAAGCTTAGATTATTTGCTCAGAGTCTGGGGGGAGAAGTAAGAAAGTGGTTCAAAGGCTTAACCCCTCATAGTATCAATGATCTCCAAGCCTTCCATCAGACATTCTTAAACAAATGGGAAGTAAAGAAGAATCCTCTCCAAATCCTCTCTGATTAAAAGAATCTTCACAGAAACACTGGGGAAAGTGTACAAGCTTACTGCACCAGATTTAACAATGTGTATAATTCACTTCTCCCAGATCTAAAGCCTCCACAAGGCTCAGCATTAAACAATTTTCCTAAGGGGTTTGACCCCGAGATGGCCTATCAGCTGAGAGAGAGAGATCCTGCAACTCTTGAAGAAATGCAAAAAGGTGCTCTTGCTGTGGAAGTCAACTTGATGGAGAAAAGAGCAAGAATGAAAAAAGAGAAGAGAGTATCCTTCAGGGAAGAAAACAAATCTTCCATTTCCAACTCAAATATGGAGAGAATGATGGAGGAGATGATGAAAGAGATGAGCATAATTAAGAGAGCACAAGCAAGCCAAAACCAAAATGCTCCTCAAAACAAAAACCAGAACCAGAATCAGAATTTTAGAAGGAACCAACCTCCAAACAGACCTAGGGAAGATGGTCAACAGATCACCCCTCCCTTTCATCAAAACTATGTAAGTGAGGTTGAGGAAACATATGAAATAACAGAGGAAGATGATATCAACATGCTGGGGGTAGATAATGATGACTTTGAAGTCCATTATGATAGAAAACAAGGTATTTATACACCTTATGATGACAAAAGAGATGATGATGAAAGTTATTATCACGACATGGAAAATGTCATCATAGAGTCTCAAAGAGAATATGACCTTAGAAGAAAAACTAGCCAACAAACTCCCAACACCAAAACCTCTAAAAAATCTTCACAAAACAGCACTGCAACCAAGCCTAAAGTTGTCAAACAGAAGGAAAAAATAGTAGCTGTGAATTCTGATAAAGGTAGAGAGAAAGGCACTCAAAACAATGAAAAACAGAGTGCAGACATTAGTAGTACTAACACTTCAGCTAGTACTCCTGTTAAAACCAGTGTGTCAAATGTAAATATAACAAATAAGCAAGTTGATGTTGCGATAGACTAGCAGCTAGTAAGGCTGAAATAAGTTTTTCAAAGAACCAAATTCCTTTCAGCCTAGAGCAGGAAATTTCAAATATCAAAATCTCTGTTCCCCTGACTGAGTTAGCTGCCCAGAATGTATATAGGACCCAAATTCTGAAGGCTTTAAATATTTAGGATAATAATGACACAGTCAATCTTAATGATGACCAGCCAGAGCTCATTTTTAGTCTTAAGATTGAAGGTAGATATCAAGAGGGACCTGTTCCTCCCTTTTATGTAAGTTTGAATGTTCATGACAAGATTTTGCATAACGCTATGCATGATTCCGGGGCTTCTCATAATTTAATGCCTAAAGCTGTAATGGAGAGCCTTGGTCTAGAAATCACCAGACCTTACAAAGACCTTTTACTCCTTTGACTCAAGCAGAGTAAAATGTTTAGGATTAATTAAGGACCTCTGTGTTAACTTAGCTCAAATTCCAGCCAAATGTTTAGTCATGGATATTGTTGTGGCTGATGTTCCCCCAAAGTATGGAATGCTATTATCTAGGTCTTGGGGAGCTAAGTTACAAGGAACTATGCAGATGGACATGACCTATGCGACCATCCCTGTTTTCAATCAGACAAGAAGACTTTACAGGGAATCTCATTGCAATATACGGTGACTAGCCAAGACAGACCACAGAACTCTCCCCTTTATTCTGTAAACACAGGCCTGGATTCATTTATCCTTTTCAATGATGAAACTTTCAGTGAACAAGTGACCTTGTCTGATTTAATGAAAGATAGAGAGGAGGAAGAAGATAATGTAGGAGTGTCAGAACAGTTTGCTGAACCTGTAAACTCTAGCAAACAAAACATAGGTCTTGAGCTACAAATCATGTGTCCTTTGCTTTTAAACATTGAGAGTCAAGAAAGCAATCCTCAACTCAATAAAAAATTGAGGAGTTAAAACAAGTTCAACAATGTGCGGACCTCCAAGAAAAATTCAATAGCACACTTATTAAAGAGCATAGTAACCCAAATGATAAACTCGAGACTAGTCCTCTATGGAGGATGCACTTTGATGGGTCTTGCACTAAGACCAACGCTGGTGCAGGTGTCTGGATATGTAACACTGAGAATAACCACACATAAAGCCTTTCCTGTAGATTAAACTTCTAGTGTTCCAATAACATAGCAGAATATGAATCCCTTCTCTTAGGCTTACGATTGTTGAAAAAGTTAGGAGGCAAGAGAATCAATGTGCATGGGGATTCAGAGTTAGTCATTAGGCAAGTCAATGGGGAGTATAACGCAAATCATCCCAGAATTAGGGCCTACCGAAACAATGTCATGGACCTTTTAAAAACATTCGAGGAGTCCAAACTGATTTTTGTCCCAAGAAAAAGAAATATTGCAGCCCACAATTTAGCTTTTGCAGCTAGAACATGCTTAATGCCATATGAAACCAAAGACAACACAACTCAGATAAAATTTAAACCAGCCGTTCTTGATAACGAAAATTATTGGCAGGTGTTCGACGAAGACAAACAAATAGAAAACTTCATGCAGTTCAGAAACGAATTCGAACTACCAAGTTCAGATTCAGATTATGAAATCAACTGCCCTAGTGAAGAAAATTTTATTGATGAAGAAGAAAGGTCTCCTAAACTTGCTAATGTAAGCCTGTTATCTAGAAAACTTGAAAATGAAACAGAGATGAATGCAGAGTTAGAAACAGAGCAGTTAGAAACCCTGTAATCTAAAGATGAAAGTTTGCCAAAGGGTCTGGCACCTTTAGAAGAGTTGTTTGATTTTAACGATGTGGCCAGGAAGCCAAAACTGGAACCTGTAGTGACTGAAGTGGAAGAGTGCAATATAGGCAGTGAACTTAAATCGAAAATGATTAAACTGTCTAAAAATTTACCAGCTCACATTAAACTCAAATACATAGAGCTGTTTAAATAATTTTATGGTGTTTTTGCGTGGATTTACGAAGATCTGAAATCCTATGACACTGAAATAATACAACACAAAATCCCTCTCAAGGAAAACCAAAAACCATTCAAATAGAAACTGCGCAGAATAAACCCTGTTCAGTTGCCTCTGGTTGAGAAGGAAATAAGGAAAATGTATGAAGCTGGTATTATTGTCCCTATTAGATATTCTGAGTGGGTGTCTAATCTGGTGTGAGTTAGGAAGAAAACTGGAGAGATCACGCTTTGTATAGACTTTAGAGACTTAAGCAAAGTTTCATTAAAAGACAACTACCCTTTGCCCAAGATGGATCATATTTTACAAAGGGTGGTAGGGTCTAGAAGAATTTCTTTGCTTAATGGCTACTTAGGGTACAATCAGATCTTAGTTCACCCTGTTGATCAATTAAAGACAGCCTTTACTACACCATGGGGCACTTTCATATATGTGAAAATGCCCTTTGGTCTACAGAATGCTGGAGCAACTTTTTAGAGAGCCATGGACATAACATTCTCCGAAGAGCTAGGCTACTTCATCATTATATACCTTGATGATGTTACTGTGTTTTCAAAGACAGATGAAGAGCACTTAGCACATTTAATAACAATCTTCGGGAGATTCAAGAAGTTTGGGATATCTTTAAACCCTAAGAAAACACTATTTGGGCTCCAAGAAGGTAAAATTCTTGGGCACATCATTTCGGAAGAGGGCATTAAGATAGATCCCAAAAGGATTGAGGCCATATTGCAAATCTCTCATCCTCAAAAGATCAAGGAGTTGCAATCTTTCATTGGAAAGATCAACTTTTTGAGAAGGTTCATCCCCAACTTGGCTGAGCTTCTTAGAAATATCACAAACATGTTGAAGAAGGAGCAAGGGGTAAAATGGACCTTGGAAGAAAAAAAGTCCTTTGGGCTGGTGAAGCAAGCGTTAACCAAAACAATGGTTCTAATAAGTCCTAATTTTTCAAAAGATTTTTATATTTTTTCGTTTGCATTAGAATATACCATAGCTGCTCTCCTTTTACAGAAAAATCCACAAGGACAAGAGCAGCCTATTGTATTCTTTAGCAAGGCATTGAGGGATGCCCCTCTGAAGTATAAAATTATGGAGAAGCAAGATTTTTCGTTGGTTAAAGCTTTGAAAGACTTCAGAGTATACATCTTGCACTCAAAAATCATTGCTTTTGTCCCAAATTCAGTTGTGAAAGACATCCTAACACAAGACCCAAATGGTAAGAGAGGTAAGTGGATTGTTGTTATCCTAGAATATGATTTAGAGATAAAGCCCACTAAACTCATCAAAGGCAAAGGTCTAGCTAGATTAATGGCTGAATCAAATCTTGAAGTTCTTGATATGAATATGATTGATGCTTTGGATGACAAAGAAGGATTCTCGACTCCCATTGTTGAAGACCATTTTATGAATTACTCTTGGTATGATAATATTATTTATGTTTTGCTTAATTTAAATACAGCTCCTGGTTTGAAGAAAAAAAAGGCAAGGTTCCTAAAGTTAAAAGTTGTAAACTATTGCATTATAGATAGATGTATTTATTGGAAAAATGCAAGTGGTGTATTGCCTAAATTTTTTCCTGAGTATGATGCAGAGAAGGTTAAGCACGAGTTCCATGCAGGAGAGTGTGGAGGTCATTTGTACTGGAAGACGACAACCAACAAAATTTTGAGGGCTGGTTTCTATTGGCCTACTCTCTTTCCTGATATACACAAGATGATCATTGCCTGTCATAAATGTCAAATTTTTGAAGGCAAAAGAAAACTGCTACCCCTACCTCTACATCCAATCACTGTTGAAGCCCATTTTCAACAGTGGGGACTTGACTTCATAGGAGAAATCCATCCACCATCTTCTACTCAGCATAGATGGATTCTCACTGCCAGATAATATTTCACTAAGTGGATAGAAGCCATACCTTGTAGGCAGGCCAATGATTTTGTTATTATAAAATTCATGGAGACTAACATTCTCTCCAGATTTGGCTGTCCTACCAAGATCATCACTGATAATGTAGCAGCATTTGGATCAAAGAAGATGGTTGAATTCTGTCGCAAATATCAGATAACATTGGGGCATTCCATGGCCTATTACCCTCAAGGTAATGGACTTGCAGAATCCTCAAACAAGAGTTTAGTGAACATAATCAAGAAACTATTGGAGGACAACAAAAAGTCTTAGCACACAAAGCTAGTTCATGCACTTTGGGCTGACAGATTGACTTTGAAGAAATCTATTGGTATGTCACTGTAAAGACCAATCTAGGATTCTAGATTAGACTCAATTTAATGTCGACCAAGGTAGGTAATCTTAGAGGCACATCTAATGTTTATAGACCTAAAAGGATCTATTCTATTTGTCTAGATAAATGCTTACTGTGACAGGCTCTATCACTCTCTTACAAGAGCTTGAAATGTAGTTCTTTTCACACTTTAAATGCTTATGTTATCTAATTTAATCTACTGATCTAAAAAACAGAGTGTTATTAGTCTGAGTTTTCAGTCCTCTTACAAAGATATAATTCACAAAACTCTTGCAAAATAACACACTAAGCATACTAAAAACTAAATTCATGAAAACAGAGTTCATAGAAATGTTTTGAAATTCAATGCTCAATTAAACCTTTTACAAGGACTTATTCAATAATTTTTTCAATTTAACTTTCAAGCTACTACTATGAATCATAAAATAACAATCTCAAGAACTTATAATTAAATTGATAAACTCACAAGCAATGAAATGAAATAAAATGCTATTCAGATCTGAATACTAAATTTTATGAAACAAAAAAGAAAGTGTGCCAATCCTCACGTAGGGGCCCTTCCACGTTTTGAAGGCACACTTTTAAAAAAACTTCAAGTGATAAGAACGTTAACTCATAAACACCATGATTGATGAAAGTATGTCTTTGATTAAGTACTGAGAATGAATTACATTAAAAACAAAGTTTTGAAAACATGCTTACAGTCTTAAGTCTATTCTTCACTAGCATTCATTTTCTTCAATAATAATCAATCCATCCCATTACATGCTTTCATCCTCCTATTTATTAAAATTTACAACCAAAAAGGCTATTTTCGTTCCTCCCTAATCCTAACTGATCATAAAACAGTTCGAATCAGTTTAGAGTTACTAGTCTTAAGCAAAATATCAAGTACATTCATTATGACTTCTGATTTTTCTGCTGGATAGGTTGGATTTGACCAGCTTTGACCATATATTCAAGAGCTCCAAATTCGATGCCAGATAGATTTTCCACCATGTATGTACATCCTAGATCACGTCCTTGTCTTGTGTTTAGATTTTCCTACTTTGCCACATGTCACAACATAAACCGATTAGAGGAAGTCATTACATCTCGTAATTTTGTTGAAAAATTTAATTTTTAACATAAAAAATCCATAAATTAAATTTAATGTAAAATAACAATTATAATGCTACATTAATCAATTTCAATGGACTATGAGGGGTTTATGGAAGAAAATGGTAGATAAATGATGGATTTTTAGAAGAAAAGAATAGCAATAAAATAGTACCAAAATTTCCCCCAAACTCAATGACTTAGCATGTCCTCATGCTAATCCTGATGTGCTCCCTTTATATTCTGTTTCTGCTTGTGCCTCTGCTTCTTGTAGTAATACATCTACATTCTTCTGAACTTGGGACTCATGTTTCATATTCTTATATTTTTCTTTGAGAACCTTTTTCTGAGTGTACCATTTTGTTGCCCATTTGCATATTTCAATTTGATCAGTTTTAAGTTCTTTGACTTTCTTCTTCAGTTTCTCATTTTTCTGCTGAATCTTCTTGCTCTGGGCTTTCAACATCTCATTTTATTTCTTTATGACCTTCTCTAACATATTTGATTCCATCAATTCCTCTTTTAGCTCTTCAATCTGTTTCTCTAACTTTCTCTGTTTGTTATTTGTAGGTACTGGCTCTTTCCTTTCTCCTTTGTTACTTTCAGTTTCCATCTCTGCTTCTTGTTCTTGATGTGAATTAGCACTACTTTCAATTTCCATTGGTGTATTTTCATTCTGCTCTGGTTGATCATCTTGTGTTTGATTCCTTTTTATTCTCCTTGATATTCTCCTATAAGTAGTGAAGACTTTCTCTTTTGCAATTTTCTTCGTATCTTCTTGCCTCATTCTTCTTGTCCTCACACTACTGCTGGGTTGAGGAACATTTCTTGACTTAAGCTCAGGGGTTTCCTCATCAATATCAATCATAAACTTTGTGCTTCCTTGCTTCTCCTGTTCATCTTCTCTAATTTTGATTTGATTGTCAATTAAAAATTCTTTCCATGTTTTCCCTCTCTTCTGTAACTCAAATTCAATTAGAATTTTGATCAAACCAAAATGATACAAGCTCCTATCTTCATTACCTTTTTGTTTCTTAATGGTCTTCGACATTTTAGTCAAACTTTGTAAGAGAAAATAGGGCAGACTGATAGTGCATTGACCTTTTAGGTGCAATAAAATTTTTATGTGATATAGGTATACTATGCTGTAACGTCCTTCACATGTAACAAATTTTTGAAGAATGTATACCATCTCATCCCATGGGTGAATTAACCAACTCCTAGGAACACCTTTTTTCCAATTGACAGAAGAAACCCTTGACCTAGACATAAACTGAGTCCATGATTTTTCTCTAAATTGCTTGGTTTTGAAATACTTTTCCCCTTCTGGATTGATTTCTAATGTCTGTGCTATTGTATCCTCTGAGATTGTAAAGGAGAAATTTCCTATCAAAGCTTTCTCTCCATTAAATGTAAATGAAAATTGTTTTGTAACTTCCTCATTGTTTCCATTAAATTTCTCTAGAAAAGACAACCAATGTTTCTCCCTCAAAATCTTAACACAGTCTTCATGATATTTTGAACTATCAAATTTTTCAGGCTCTGCCCTATTTGTCATTTTAAAAATCTCTGTTCTAACCCCTTTTTATGCTCAAAAATTCAATCAGGGTTTTCAACTTGTTACCTCTTTTCCTGCGTTCCACTGAGCTAACCTGGCTGACGTCCTCAATTCTCTGTGCTTACTTCTTCAATTGCCTGAGTTGTTTCCTCAAATTCTGGGCGGAAGTAAAAAAAAACTCTAGATAAGCATGTCTGCTATATTTTCTCCCCTTTTAGCATCTACTATCTAGGCCCTCTTTAAGAAACTCAGAATCTGAACATTAACTTCTTAACTAACTTTATAAACTCAGAGTTTTATAAAATAAAAACTCGACAACCGACCTTCATTTTGCTTGATGTCATAAGATCCAATTACTATAATGGTAATGCAGAGAACATAGTCTTACTATTAGAGGCCGTGAGTTTGTTTGCAAAGTCGGAAGGCGCGTTCAAATCATGAATACAGAGGAGCAGTACTGGTTTGCAGAAGCATAATCATGATAGCACAATATACAAATCGTGCTGGTGATGAAATCATTACGGATACATTTCATAAGCAGAATTGGGTCAGAAGATTGTTTTTGTAACTCCAGCAGTCGAAATGAATGAAATAATTTGAGGACAGGCGCTTTAACAAATATATTTCCATTGAACGGACTTTTACATTGAGTATCTATTAAGGCCATCACTTGTTGGTACTTTGTTGGCAGAGGTCAGATTCAAAAATGATGAAAGGTTTATGAAAAGGTTTGAAGAGCATAGTAGGAATAGAAAATAAAAATAGGCTAAGGTTTATAATGATATTATGTGTGATAGGGAAATGGAAATGATCATATAGAAATAGGTAGAGTGATAATGAGGTGAGTATATAAGGAATATTACAAAGGTTATGGGTATAAGGATTATAAGAAAGGCTTTTTGAAATTGATAACAAGCAATAATAATTATCATTTTTAACACTAAAATAATTTAAGAATTTTAAATGTTAAAAATAAAAATTTCAATACATTACACTTGTTGTGCTGACAAAATTCTGCTTATACAGGTGTGGCTGATCTGCTTGTACAGGTGTGGTTGATCTGCTTGTACAGGTCCCTTAAAATCTGAAGAACAACTTCTTTTATCTTCGATGTTGATGTAGCCTTGGTTCAGAAATTTATCTTTGGTGTTGATGTAGTCTTGATGATGTAGCCTTGATTAGAATTTTGATAAACAACCTTTGAAAGCTTGTTGTCTTTGATGCAGTCTTCAAACAGGTCCCTCTGATTTTGGTAATATTGACATAGCCTTTTCAACAGGTCCCTCTGCATAATTATGTTAAAACAGGTCCCACTGACTATTTTATTGCTCAAACAGGTCCCTTCACTAATTAAAACAACTTTTTGATTGAATGACTGAAACAAAAATTCCTTGAAAAATTGAAATTGAGGAGATAAGATAGGAAAAACCACTGTTTCTTCTCCCCCACTAAGTCTTTGACTTGTCCTCAAGTCATTATTGAATTGATGAAAAACAGTAAACAAGTAGAACAAGGAATTCTTACCAGCCAAATGATTGGTTTTCCAGTAAGAATTCGCGTTTAGAGTGTGCCAGAGTCTGGTTTTCACATCTAAAACATTATTTATTTTTTTATTTTATTTTTTATTATTGTGTTTTTATTTTTATTTTTTTAATTTATTTTTAAAAGAAATTGAAATGACTAAGGTAGAGGTATCACAGCTGAAGGCTGTGATATCTCAACCTCCTTTTGCTGAGATACAGTTTCAATAAAATCTTCCTTGCTAATGGGTTTATGATAAAGTTTCAACCTGTGTCCGTTGACAATAAAAGTGTTGCCTTCTCCATCAATTGTAGTAAGTTTGACTGATCCATTTTCATATACCTGAACTATTTCATATGGGCCCATCCAGTGTGTTGTAAATTTGGCTTTATGATCTCTGAATTTAGAGTCAAAGAGTAAAGCCCAGTCTCCGTCTTTGAACTGCTTCTTTTTAATGTGTGCATCATGCCACTGCTTCCTTTGTTTCTGCATTAGGATTGTTCTCTCCTCTTCTTGCTTCCTCATCTCATCTAACTGGTTCAATTGCATAATTCTCTCCTTTTGTGCTTCATTAAGATCAATTCCTAAATCTGCAGCCATTTTATAAGTATGTATCTGAAATTCGATAGGAAGCATTACCTCTTTTCCATACACCAGCTGATATGGTGTAAATCCTGTAGTGTCTTTCCACGTGATTCTGTAAGCCCAGAGTGCATCTTTGAGCTTTCCTCCCAATTCTTTCTGTTCATTGCTACTGTTTTAGTGATAATTCCTTCCAAAGTTTTATTTATTGATTCCACTTGGCCATTGGCCTGTGGATGGTAAGGTGTGCTTTTTCTGTGCTTGATTTTATATTTTTCTGTGATGTCTTGAACCAACCTTGAAGTGAACTGAGTACCTTGATCTGTCACTATCTCCCTCGGTACTCCATACCTTACAAAAATTTCTTCAAAGAGGAAGTTTACCACTGTTTGCTCTGTTGCTCGGACAAGTGCTTTTGCTTCAGCCCATTTTGTCACATAGTCAGTACATACTAGGATGTACTTTTTGCCCTTTGATGGTGGATTGATGGGTCCTACAAAATCTAGAGCCCATTTTTCAAATGGCTCTAAATTTACTTGGGGCTGAAGTGGCATTTCATCTGAAGGTGTTGGTCTACCCATTCTTTGACAACTGTCACAACTTTTCACATACTTCTTTGAATCCTTAAAAATAGATGGCCAATAGTAGCCAAGGCTGAGGATCTTGAATGCTGTCCTTTTTGCTACAAAATTCCCACCACACGGTTCATCATGACAAGATTTTAAAATATCAATTATTTCATCATTTCTTACACATCTTCTAATAATCATATCATAACTAGTGTAAAATAAATCTCCATTGACCCATGAATATCTAGCACTTTGTTTGATGAGCCTCTTCTTCTCCTTTGTAGTAAAATATGAAGGTGTCTCTCCTGTGGAAAAATAATTAGCTACGTCAGCATACCATGGATCTACTACTGAAATTGCAAACAAATTTTCATCTGGAAAAGAATCTTCAACCGGAACAACCTCACCTGAATTCTGGAGTCTAGAAAGAAAATCTGCCACCTGATTCTCCTTACCTGGTCTATCCAACACTGTAATATTAAATTCCTGTAGTAATAACAACCATCTGGTAACTCTGCCATTAGTGATTGGTTTGTTCATTAGATATTTAATGGCAGAGTGGTCGGTATGTACAAAAACCTCATAACCAGTTATATAATGTCAGAATTTATTCACAGTGTGTATGATTGCAAGCATTTCTTTTTCAGTAACTCTGTAGTTTAATTTTGCAGGTGTTAGATTTTTACTGATAAAATAGATAGCATAATTGAAAGACTCTTCTTTTTGGCCTAAAGAAGCACCTACTGCAGTATCAGATGCATCTGCAAAGATGTGAAAAGGTAGGGTCCAGTTAGGTCCTGTTAAGATTGGCGTGGTTGATAACTTTTCTTTGAGTGTTTCAAAATCTTTTTGACAATCTTCATTCCAGTTGAAAGGTGTATATTTTGCTAGAAGCTTAAACAGAGGTAGAGCTATTTTACTAAAATGTTCAATAAACCTTCTATAATAGCTTGCATACCCAAGAAAACTTCTTACCTCTTTTTGAGTCTTCGGAATTGGAAAATTGAAAATGATTTGGATTTTTGATGGATCAACTTTAATGCCTTGAAAAGAAATATAGTGACCCAATACTACCCCTTCGTTCAGCATCATAAAACACTTTTCATTGCTCAGGGACAGATTAGCTTCAATACATCTCTTCAAAACTTTCTCAATATTTTCTAATGAATGCTCAAATGAATTACCATACACTGAAAAATCATCCATATAAACTTCAACACACTCATGAACTAAATCAGCAAAAATAGCTAATACAGCTCTCTGAAATGTAGCTGGAGCATTAAAAAGTCCAAATGGCAAAACATTATAGGCATAAGTGCCCTAGGGACAAGTAAAAGTGGTTTTGTCCTGGTCCTCTAAGGCTATCCTGATCTGGTTATAGCCACTGAAACCATCAAGAAAAGAGAATGATGATTTCCCAGCTAATGTGTCTAGCACTTGGTCGATAAATGGTAGTGGGAAATAATCTTTGAGGGTTGCTTTGTTCAATTTTCTGTAATCAACACAAATCCTCCACTTACCATTTTTCTTGGGCACTACTACCAATGGTGATACCCACTGACTGTCAGAGATAGGGTAAATTAAGTTGACTTTCAATAGTTTTTGTAATTCATCTCTAACAATATCCTGAAGAATGGGATTCATTCTTCTCTGTGGTTGCCTCACTGATTTTATATTACTATCTGTGTATATATGGTGAGTGCATGTTTCAGGGTGGATTCCGTGCATATCAGTGTAGTCCCAAGCAAATGATTTCTGATATTTCCTCAATAATTGAATCAAATTTTCTTCCTTAGTTAAGTCTAGGTGAGTGCTAATATTCAATGTTTTTCCTGGACTACTGTCTATGGTCTTGCTCTATGTGTTTGTGATAGATTGAATGGGAAAAATGTTTTCCAATGATGTTTGCAAAGAATGAATGGTACACATTTCTTGAAAACTCTGTGCTAAAAGTTCATCTGCAGAATGGTATTGTTCATTTCTTAATTCTTCAGACATATCAGGTTGAGAAAGGAACAATTCTATCAAATCATCATTATTATGTTCATGAAAATCATAGATCTGATTGATGCTAAAAACAGATTGAATTTCTTCCTTATCATTGTATTTATCATCAAGCCATAAGTTATTTTCTACTGCTGGCGATTGTGCTGATGGGTACAGAATGAGTTGTTTCCTTTCAGTTCCTCGTGAAATGATCATATTACCTGATCTACACCCTATGAATGCATCAACAGTTGCTAACCATGGTCTACCAAGGATGATAGGGTGTCCTCCTAAATTATATTTTGGCTGAAGAACTAAAAATTCCACTGGATACTCCCAAGAGTTCAGTGAAACAATTATGTCCTCCAAAATCCCTTCAGGAATCACTTTAGACCTATCAACTAGTTCTAGAACAATTGGTGTGTATTGCAAGTTTGTGAGCTAGAGTGTTTTCATTGTTTCAAGAGTCATCACATTTATTGCTGCCCCAAGGTCAATTAAAGTATTTGGAATAGGTATGTTGTTAATGATTGTAGTGACTCTGGGAATACCAGGATCAACATACTTTTCCATTGAAATGGTGTTTTTCATAAGGCCAGCTAGATGTCCAATAACATGAATGGTTTGTGGATCAAGTATTTTCCTTGTAGGCTTCCTAAGGCATAGGTCTTTGATTGCTTTAGTATATATTGGAATGTATTTTATGGCTTGAAGTAGTGGAATTTTAATATAGACATTCTTCAGCTCATCTAAAACATCAAATTGTGGTAAAGTCATGGGAAGTTTCGCTTGGATCAATCTTTCTGGAAAAGGTGGTGGATGCAATGGTTGCATTTGTTTATTTTTGATGTCATCATTTTGTTTCTTTTGAGTTGGAGTTTCATTTTCATTGTATTTGTTTTCTTATTGTTTTTCAGCTATTGGAAGTTAATTTTGAAGTATCTTACCAGACCTCAACTCAATATTTTGTAAAGGTAATGTGGGATATGATGGTCCCTCATCTACACTGTAAGCTAGTATATCTACTCTATTATTTGGATTTTGTACAGGTTGAGCAGGAATCTGAGTGGGTCTAGGAGGTTGGTTAGATGGAAGTTGTAATTGAGGTGGATTTATTGGTGGAGGATCAGGCAATGTTTGTTGAGTGTTTTGGGGTTGATGGACAACTTGCTGCTGAGGATATTGTTGATATGTTTGAGGATATTGCTGATATGGGTGAGGATATTATTGGTATGGCTAAGAATATTGTTGGTATGGTTGAGGATATGAAGAGTATTGCTGAAATGGTTTCTATTGTTGTTGTGGGTAATTTTGGTATTGCCATGGCATGGGTACATTCCAAGAATTCTGAACATACATCTGATCTTGTGCAGGAAATTGCAAATTTTGGTTTGGAAACATACCTGGAGGTGGAGGCCTCGGTTGCCATGGTCTCTTGGCGCTCATGAAATACACATTCTCCATATCTGCATTGGCTTCCAAGTTACAGGTCTGCAAAATTTTGATTTTAGAGCAATGAAATATATCATGATTTTCAGTACAAAAGGCACATACTTGAATGTTTTCTAAAGGACAATTTTTCAAAGCATGTTTCTTCCGGCATTTTGGACAAAAGACAACCATTAATTGATCTTCTTCTTCTTGTCTTTTCTTTGCTTTCAGAATATCAATTTGATTTCCTAAGGTGCTTAATAGTTCTGTTTTGAATTCTTCTAATAATTTTCCTATTTCAGCCCTTGTGACACTAGCTGAAGCAGATTTTGTGGCTTTGGATGATATAGCTCTTTTTCCATTTCTAGCTTTGCTCCTGGAATACTTTTCACATAAGTCAGCAATTTCATCGAAAGGTAAGGTGGAAATATCACCTTTGCCCATCAAATTAAGATCATCTAAGTATTCCTCTCGAATTCCCTTCAAAAATATTGTTCGGATCAGATCAAGAGACATGGTTCTATGTTTTGATTTTTGTAAATTGTAAACAAATCGTTCCAAATACTCTTCTAAGATTTCATCCTCTTGTTGATTCATTCTAAAAATATCATCTTTAGAATCTTTTGATCTACAATAAGGTTGATATTTCTTTAAGAATATTTTTCTCATGCCATCCCAATCAGTTATTGCATGTTCACCAAGTCCCATGAACCATCTTAATGCCGATGCTTTTAATGTTGCTGGGAAGAGTCTAAGCCTATGGGCATCATTTGTGTAACCATATGTTCGGCATACTATGTCAAATTCAAACAAGAATGAATCTGGATCTTCTGAAGCCATGCCATAAAAGTTTGGTAGCACAGATGAAGGTATGTTTTTCATTTTTATTTCCTCATAATTATTTTCTCCTCGTTCTTGAATGGGAAATTTAAAGGTTGACTCTTCCTCTTCTCTTTGCTCTTGATCTTGCTTTTGTTTCAGTTCAGCCTCTCTTTGTCTTCTTCTTTCCTCTTGCTGTCTCTCATATTCTCTAAGTTGTTCAGGAGTGGGTCCTCTTGCTGATCCTCCTCCTTCCTCAGCCATTTTGATAGGTTCCTCTGTTGATTTAAGTTCTTGTTTAGTGTCACTTGTTTCAAAGAAAATTTGTTCTGCTGGTTTTTCTCCTAATTGAATTTTTTCAAAATCAGTAGGTTCAAGGAGAGATTGTTGAGTTGTTTTGCTACTTTCTCTTGTTATAGAGGATTCAGGGAGATGTTTTTTCTTTGTTTCGTATGCCAATAAAATTTTTCTCTCTATGAGTGTAATTCTTTGCCCTGATTTTTGTTTATCCTCTAATTCTTGTACAGTGACTTTCCCAGCTAGAGTTGTGTGTTCAATTCTTTCTAAAGGGTTTGCTCCTAGTGGTGGGTTAGTTCTTGGATGGGGGGTTTTTATGAATCTACCTTTATCATCTCTAGGTCTAGACATAAGTAAACATGACTTCTAAAATGATGAATTAAATCTATGTTTTTGTTTTTTTTTATAGAAATCCTCTAGTTGCGCCTCCCCGACAATGACGCCAAAATGTAAAGACCAATCTAGGATTCTAGATTAGACTCAATTTAATGTCGACCAAGGTAGGTAATCTTAGAGGCACATCTAATATTTATAGACCTAAAAGGATCTATTCTATTTGTCTAGATAAATGCTTACTGTGACAGGCTCTATCACTCTCTTACAAGAGCTTGAAATGTAGTTCCTTTCACACTTTAAATGCTTATGTTATCTAATTTAATCTACTGATCTAAAAAACAGAGTGTTATTAGTCTGAGTTTTCGGTCCTCTTACAAAGATATAATTCACAAAAACTCTTTCAAAATAACACACTAAGCATACTAAAAACTAAATTCATGAAAACAGAGTTCATAGAAATGTTTTGAAATTCAATGCTCAATTAAACCTTTTACAAGGACTTATTCAATAATTTTTGCAATTGAACTTTCAAGATACTACTATGAATTATAAAATAACAATCTCAAGAACTTCTAATTAAATTGATAAACTCACAAGCAATGAAATGAAATAAAATGCTATTCAGATCTGAATACTAAATTTTATGAAACAAAAAAGAAAGTGTACCAATCCTCATGTATGGGCCCTTCCACGTTTTGAAGGCACACTTTAAAAAAAAATTCAAGTGATAAGAACGTTAACTCATAAACACCATGATTGATGAAAGTCTGTCTTTGATTAAGTACTGAGAATGAATTACATTAAAAACAGACTTCTGAAAACACACTTACAGTCTTAAGTCTGTTCTTCACTAGCATTCCTTTTCTTCAATAATAATCAATCCATCCCATTACATGCTTTCATCCTCCTATTTATTAAAATTTACAACCAAAAAGGCTATTTTCGTTCCTCCCTAATCCTAACTGATCCTAAAACGGTTCGAATAAGTTTAGAGTTACTTAGTCTTAAGCAAAATATCAAGTACATTCATTATGACTTCCGATTTTTTCTCGTCGATAGCTTGATTTGACTGCCTTGACCATATATTCGGGAGCTCCAAATTCGGCTCCAAATTTGATGCCAGATAGATTTTCCACCATGTATGTACATCCTAGATCACGCCTTGTCTTCTTTTTCGATTTTCCTTCTTTGCCACATGTCACAACATAAACCGATTAGAGGAAGTCATTACATCTCGTAATTTTGTTGAAAAAATTTAATTTTTAACATAAAATCCATAAATTAAATTTAATGTAAAATAACAATTATAATGCTACATTAATCAATTTCAATGGACTATGAGGGGTTTATGGAAGAAAATGGTAGATAAATTATGGATTTTTAGAAGAAAAAAATAGCAATAAAATAGTACCAACAGTCACCTTTCCAACTTGTGTATGGTACTGATGCAATTTTTCCAACCAGCCTTGGTGTACCAGTGATGAATTTGATTCAAGAGTTGCAAACTGAAGATAATGACATGATCAGAAGAATAAATCAGACCATTCATCTTCAGCAAACCAGAGAGGAGGTTTATAACAAAGCATTGCAGAAGCAGGACAACATTAAAAAGATTTTTGACAGAAGAACAAAGGCCAGCAATTTCAATATTGGGGACAAGGTTTTGAATTGGGACTCAAGGAGGGAAGACAAGGGAAAGCATGGAAAATTTGACAACTTGTGGCCTGGCCCTTACTCTATCCATTCAGCTGCTGGTAATAATGCCTATTGTTTGCAAGAGTTGAATGGGGCAGAAATGTTGGGGGTCCTGTCAATGGAAGGATGCTTAAGCATTACTTCTCTTGATCCATGTTATGTTATGAAAGCCTTTTTATCTTTTTTCTAATTATAAATACTTCACCCATCATTGCATTCAAAGTTATAAAAATCAAAAATACAAAAAAAAATAAAGAAATAAAAGAGGGAAGATTGTAAAAACAAGAAAGGTACAACCCCATACCAAAAAGAGAAAAAAATCTGAAAGTGTGCAAGCTCAAATGCCACTCCTAAAAAACACACTTCTAGTTAGTCAAACAACCTAATCTTGACTAATTAGTTTTAAATTTTCTGCTGATAGGATAGTGAATTTGATTTTCTAAACTGTTTAATATTGGCTTATCAGTAGATAGTTTAGGATAGAAATTAAAGGTTCAAACATGCTCAAAATTTGAACCTGAGTTTCCAAAGAGAATGACTCAAATCTGTTTCAAACTCTGAGTCAAAAAATATGTAAGTATGGTTCCAATTAGCTCAAAATCTGAACCAGAGGACAAGCAAAGACAGCTCAAACAAAAGTAAAAAACAAAGCTGTAAAAAGATGAAGGAAATGCTTTGAAATTTCAGATCCTAAGCCTTCCATTTTGTTTTGATTTTCTGCGAAATAAGATCTATGTGCAGCTTGTTTTTTTATGCCATAGATCAACAAAAAGTTAGACTGTTCAATCCTGACTTGTATTTTTTTAAATTTCTGTCGTAGAATTTAGTGAATAAATCTGTTGGACAGTTTAATCCTAACAGATAGTAGATTAGGTAGAAAATCATATGGGCTCATCTATTTAATCTAAGCCCATGGAGAAATAAGGAGTAGAAATAGATTAGATTTCCTGCTTTCAAAAGAATAAAATTTTGAAAAGAGTTTGCCAATCCAAGTGCACTCTAAAGAAGAAAAAATGTTAGATCTGTAGGATTGGGTAGGTAGAAAGCTTGTTGATGAAAGATCCATTGTTGTTATGGCTGCTAATATGTTTTCAGAGCAAAAGAAAATCATTCAAGGAAATAAAGGCAGCCTCCCAGAGAATGCAAGTCTGAAGTTCTTGATGCCTTCAAGAAGGCACCATCTCCAAGTGGAGCCACTGTTAGCCACCTATGAAATTTGTTATACCAAAAGGTGGCTAAATCATTTTTTGGAGCCTTCAAGGAACAAATTTTATTGCAAAAAGTGTTATCTCTTGAAGACTTTTGAAGGCCTCATGCCTCTGTCCAAAATCTTCCCTACTGTGCCCATTTTACACTCTGAAATTCTGTTGATTTCATAAGAATAAACTACTGCAAAACCTTCATTTTTCTCCCCTTTCCTCCATAAAACTCCTCTATTTTCATCATTCCCCTTATTCCATTCATGAAAATCATTTTCTACCTAGTTTAAAACTCATTTTTAAACTATACCGAAACCCCCAAAATCATTGAATAACATTGAAATTTTCATAAAAGTACTGTTTTATGTCGTAGACTTAAGCCCCCTTGGGCTATGTCCTAAACCACTTCCCCATTATATGCCCTAGTGCTGGAACCAGGTGCTAGACCCATCAAGTGCTTATTGCATCAGAGTTTTCCTGTGGAAGAATTTTTAATGTTTTTCCCCCACCTCCGATTGCGATGGCCCGATCACGCAATCCAACGTCCATGCTCCTCCCCACACCCTCTGAAGCAGTAAAACAAAATAACGCAGGATTTTATAATGTAGTTTTGTATTGTGTAGGTGTTTGAATTATTTTCCGTCATATTAAAAAGTCTGAGGTTTGAACCTGGCGTTTAATGAACCGAAGTGAATAGGAAACATGGTCTAAACCCCAGTTTAATCTATGATCATTTATTATTCAAAAGCCAGAAACAATTTTGATCGCACTGCTTTTGGTATGGAAAGGAAACCACTCAATGGCAAGTGATCCTGTAAAAATCCGCCACGTCGGCGGGACAATACCGCCTCATTCCCCCTCATCGTGCGTTAAATGTTGACTGTGGGCTCAACGCGATATTGATGTCTGTCGTCTGATCTGAGGCTAGCTCATCGAATGATGATCGCACTCAAAAGGAGCTCGGGGTATACACTAAGGTATGGTGTGACCCATGGCCCACAATCAATCGCCCTAGTCCCCACGGCCACAACAGCAGTCAGCAGTCCCATAGAACCGGTGGTCCCCAACGCCTAGTCAGCACCCACGTGGCAGTGACTGATTGGAGCGGGTCTTGTTTGGTTGCTCGCATGGTCGTGAAATCCAGACCCGGGGAACTTTATATGGTGGATTTCATAAAAATTTCGGGTCACACTTGGGCTGACGCTAGCAGGCCCCAAAACGGACCTGGAGAACTTTATATGGCAGATTTCATAAAAATTTCGGGTCACAAACACCCTGACGTCAGCGGGCTCCTTTTGTGACCCAAAATGGTTTATGCAGCTTGGTTTTATCAGGAATTTTGAAATCCGGATATATTATTTGATAAAGGGTGATTTAATGGTTTTTTCCATTATACCGAAGAAAGGCCGAAGGCTGGGAGTGCCGATTCCCACGCCTTCGATTCATTAAAAGGAAGTCATCCATGGGTTAAATTTCCACGCCTTTTCAATGCTTCAAAGGCATCGATGCCTCATGATCCCTGCGCAGCACTACACACCAAAAAAACACAGTAAATGAATCACAATCAAAGAGTATCAGTGTCGAAGACAGAATGCACCAGAATGGAAGATTGAATACAAATTTATGAGGATTACGGCTAAGATTGATTATGAAAATCCAAATCCTCCCAATTACGACACAGTTAAAAGAAAATCCTTAAATTTTATCAGATAAAGGTCCTCCACCACCACATGTAAGGCAAATTGATTCCTCCCAGATACCACGAGTGCCACTTGTGCCTCAAGGCATTCAAACACAGGCCGAAGTTATTGATCAAAAGAAAAATTTTCCTCAGCGTAGCCAGAGAGTTAATTCTGCAAATAAAATTAATGACAAAATATCAGCATAATTAATTTAATATAACACAAAGCCTCAAAATTCAATAAGGGCTCCCACCGAGCTTAATCTTAAATAAAAAAAACATTAATACAGACAGAAACATCTATAAATTTCTTCATCGAGCCCCTCAAAGGCCGAGAAGCCATTAAGTCTGTATTAATTGACCCTGGAGATCTTTTATCAGATCCCACCTCCTCATTCTTCTATAAATACTACTGGAGAAGATGAGAAAAGGGTTGGTTGCTGAATTTTGAAATATACTTGAGCTTGAGACTTCTACTTGTAAATAGTGTTCACTGGCTCTTGAAGCTCTGCTTGTGATAGATAAGTTAGTATGGGAAGTGTAGATGATTGTTAAGCTAGAGCATTGGACTTAAAGCTGTAACTGGTTTGGAGCATCAATACAAGCTGATTTATGGGATCCTGGTCTATGTCGACGGTGATGTTATTTCTTATTGTAAATTGTTATTTTTTTTCTGTTTTCACTGTGTTCATATTCTCTTATAAAGAATAGCATGCATAGAGTTAGGACCTACTGTATATCAGTACCCTTCTCTGACTGAAAATCTCTATCTAAATGTTTTCTTCCAATTTGTGTTATTGAGGAATGATCTAATTCAATTCAAGCATAGGAATGCTGGCGTTCCCTCGTCCTAATGTCTGAGCTAGTTGTTATTCCTAAATGTTATTTTCAGTATATTTTAAGTAGAGATGAACTAAGGAAGATATGGTGTGCCCTGGTCTTAGTTTTATCCCAAAATACTGTCTGAAAGTTTCCCTTGGAATGTGTTAAAAGCTGGCTAGTTTGAAAGTACTTACCAGATCTTACGCCATTCTTTGATATCTTTGTGTTTGTCTTGAAAATTACCAAGTAGAGCAGAGCTAGGAGAGGATTTGTGGTGAGCCCGGCCCGCTAGTTTCTTCTGCAACAGTTGCCTTCAAGTTTCCCTTCATTTTAAAATGTTTTCTATTGAAATTGAATCAAAAGCAAGCTAGTTTAGAGGTACTTACCTGATCTTATATTAATTTTATGTCTTTCTTAAGCGTATGTCAAAAGCAGGCTAGTTTAGAAGTACTTACCTGATCTTAGGCTGCTCTTTGTTCTTCATCTGTTTAATTCCCCTTGTTTTTGTCTCATTTCATTACATAAATCAAACTTTAAAGAGATCCTTAGACATAGATGACTTGCCCCATGGACCACTCTTGCCCCTTGTTGTTTCAATTAAACCCTATTATGACTCCATAGCCCAATGGACTAAAACTTGCAATCATCTATCTTTTTGGTCAAAGCTTGCTCTGATTGCTTGAAACTTCACACCTTTGAAACTCTTTGCATTTAGAACTTTTCCCTCAAGCCATTTTCATGCTCAACCATCCAAAAACAAAACAAAACCCTCGGCCTTCATAACTAGTCTAAAATCATTACACAAAACTCCAAAGAAAAATCTATCTTTGCACTTATTGGAGAGATCCCTCTCCGGATTCAGGAGGGCTAGATCCTAGAATCCCAAAGTGGTTGAAATAACGTTGTTTCTGTGATTGGACTTTGCCAATATTGCTAATTACAGATACCTAACAACGTGGCAGCTTCCAGGATTTCCATGTGTCGCTCATCCAACAGCTTAAACAAAAAACGTGCAAACCATCCAACGGTAAGAATCACCATCCTGTACCACACAAATAAATGACCTAGATTAAGCCAAGTGGCACGATTTGATTGGCTATAAGGAAATGGAGTATTCCCCAGAATATACCTGCTGACTGTACCTGCATGCTCACTGGGCATCCCAATCACAAAATTTTTGTTGTTTAGGAAAACAGACAGAACGTGATATCTTCCTCATATGACATCCGTTTTTCGAACCATTTGCGACACCGGAATCACAACGATGAGACCTTTCTAGTCGCTTAGGTTTGGTCCTATTTCAAGCACTTTAAATTTTGAGCATAACACATGATCTCCTGATCAACTCCAATACTCCATTGCCATCCAAAAATCCTTCCATTTTGCCTTTACAATAACATAAATTTGAAGTTCCCTCCAATTCAAACTCAAGCCTCAATCCATTGAAAGACATTATTTCTACACTGAAGAAATACCCGCACCATAAACTCTACTATTCGAAATTTATTTGAGAGATGATCAAGAACCTGGTTTCCATGCAGTTTTCAATAGCTCTGATACCATGTAGAAATAACTTGAAATTTGTAGTTGCTAATGAATTCAGACTGAAATCAATAAACACAAATTTATTCTACTAAATTCTGTGAATGGAAAACTGACAATAGAAACACATGAAATCATTCAATCACAATGAACACAATTTTTACTAGGGAACCCAACTAGGAAAAACCCCTCCTCTGTTTGTATTATATTAGATGAGAAAAATGATCTATTACAATGAAAACTTCAATGCTTGAAGCTCAAGCTTCACTGTAATATTGATCTCTTTCTGATTCCACTCTGGCTAATACTTTGCTAAAATAGGCCTTCTGCTTCCTCCTATTTCCTTGGGCGATTCCTGCAACACCTAAATAATAGGGAAAGCTACTATTTCCTTTCACAAATCTAAGAGAATTACCTCACATGCTACATGCTAACATTGTACACTCACTATTATACATTGATAATTAAAATGTGCCTTTTCCCTCCAACTTCACTAGGAAATTCAAATTGCATGCATGACAAGGGATATTTTTAGTAAATTGACTAGTTCACTGAGAGTTAGTTGAGTTTATAATAATTAAAACTACTCAACTGAACTCATCCTAACTCTATTCTATGCTAGAGCCCAGATAACTGACTTTCACTAAATATAACACCTCTATATAGCTAGATCTTAGCCGCCAACTTGACCACAACTCTACTTCTAGCCCACAAACTCAAATTGACTAACTTAAATGAATTATTTGGCCATGTCACTCTTGCTAACTGCCTGAAAAATCATGCCTATGAAGTGGAAAATTGAATTTCCTCATTTGACTAAGGCACAAGTCAAATGAAGCCTTTTGTTTCTACAATTTAACAATTAGACACCTAATCCTTAGGGATTGGGTACATAAATTTCAAAAATGTAAATAAAGGGAAATATGAATAGCTAGAATAGGAACCAACTCTGAAAGTTGAATCCAAAAGATCACTCCTTGATTTACATAATTCTATCCTCATTAATGCAATATTAGAAATATTTTCGGGAGTTATTCCTTGGCGTAACATGGTATCAGAGCCAAGTTTAAGAATTTTGGTTTTCTCCTTGTAACTTGGTGGTAATCAAACAAAATAAACTCAAAAAACACTTGCATGTTTCTCACAAGAAAATTTTTATTTAATTATGAAGTTCAACACCTTCATTGCTTGTCCAACAAATGCATAAGATCCCTATTTATTCTATGGGGAACGAAAAATATAGATTTTTAAAGAGATAATTCCTCTCTTGTATATTTGGAGGAAGTTAAGAGGAATCCTCTCAAACTTAGTAAAATATATTAATTATATTCTAAACAAATACAATTATTTTCAATTACATATTTTTTCTATAATTTTACTTAATCTAGTATTTTCTAGACACTTCTTAGACTTAGGAAAAATTAAACGCATATATTTTTAACTTTGCAAGATGCTCCTGCATCAGAATCTTGAGGAAAAAAATTCTTCACGGAATCATGTCCATAAATTTTTCATCTTTGTTGCCTTCCCTTGAAACATTGGTAAAATAAAATTTTTTCTTCCAATGTTTTCCTCTTGGATCCCAAGGTTTATTTGTTAGAAGTAGAGTTGGTTTGCTTATCAATTGTACTCTAGTGTTTTGATATGGAAACTTGATTTCTTCTTGAAATTGGGAAAAACATAATAATCTTGCTTTCATAACTAAAGTATTTTCATGATTTATTTCTTTAGCTTTTATCTTCAATATGCTCCCATGTTCTTTAATTTCACTTGCACATGAAGCAAACATGTTAAAGAAAATAGTATTTTAATTAGGATTTTGAGGCCCATTCTCAACCATCAAAATCACTTCCATGTATATAGCTACCAAGATAACTTAAAAGAAAATTTTCTTCTTATATTTTTGTCATTCCTTCCTTTATTTCATGCATATATACTTCACTATCTCATTTTGCGCCTCATATGCATGGAATTGTACCTATATTAGTTACTCATGCCCATCCTTTATAAAACTTACAAATACTTACTCTTCCACAACCTGCTCACTCATATACTTTTTTATATAAATTTGAGGTTTCTCACACAAAAACCCCTTGTTGTGTCTCAAGACAACCTTTTTCTTTTAATTTTTCTATTGTTCACCTGTTACAATTTCTTCACTACTTTCTTCTATCACAATCTCTTTTTGAAAATTAATTTTTGTAGTAGATATCACAAGATGATCCATTCTTAGTCTTGTTAACACTTCACTGGAAAATTAATTAGTCATCATTTTATCATGTTCATTTAACAAAATATTATTTTCTAAAGGAAAATCAATCACCTCAACAATTGTCTCTGACTTATCAGGCAATGTATATGCTAATTCCTGTTCAGTTCCCTATTTCAAAAACTCCTTCTCACTCATCATTAGAAATTGACTACTAATCTCTATTATTGCACCTTCATCCTTTAATGATAGCGATGCGTGTTTCTCACCATCTTTTTCAAAAGTGTATGTGTTGCTCCTTCCATCATGTATTGTTTTTATGTCATATTGCCAAGTTTTCCCAAACAGAACATGACATACATCCATGGGAATGACATCACAAAGTACTTTACCTTTATAATATCCAATATGGAACTCTAGTTCATATCATATGTTTACCAGTATCTAGTGTCCTTTCTAAAACCATGACAATATGTATGGAGTAGGATGCATTGTTCTCTTTAGGTTTAACTTCTCTGTTATTTTTGTAGGCACTAAATTTTTATTTCTTTCAAGTTATCAATAAAAACTCTACAACATTTACCTTTTGACTTACAAGTGGTTTTTAATAATGCTTTTCTTTGAAGAGGCTCCTTAATCTCCTTGGTAGGTTTCAATAAGAGTCTCTTCATTATTAGAGATTCTCCAACTTCTAGTGCATTCTCATGCACATAGGACATCACACTTTTTGGATCTATTCTTGTAATGTGGACATTTCATGTATTTGTGGAAGTGGTCTCTAGACATTCATTTTATTTGTGGTCGATTGTGTTGCACGCATAACATATAACAACAAAACATCTTCCTCGACCTCTTTGATATGGTCTTCTTCCTTTAAAATATCCTCCTTTGGATGATTATTTTGGTTGATGGGAATTTCTTCCCTCTTGTGTGTGGGATGGAAATTATCCTCAACTGCTCATTTGTTCTCTGCTTCTTGTTGTACTTCACTCCTTTATTTTCCGAATTTGTTTCCTTTTGTCAATTTATCTTCCACCTTGAGAGATACCTGGTATGCTTCTTCAACAATTCTTAGAGGTAAAACACTCACCTAATCTTGGATTTTATTTTTATACCGTTAATATATATAGCTGCCTTTGCAATGCCTTCTATGTGACTAACCATTATATTTGTCTTATAAAATTATTTTGTATACCCTTTCAAAGACATTGATTTTTGGTTGCGGTTTTTCATTTGTCTAAAGATATTTAGCTAATGATATTTGGGTATAGATTTACCTTTAAATTTCACCACCATTCGGTCCTAGTGGGTAATCTTCTTATTTCCTTTATTTCTTCGCTCTGCTTGCACATTATCTCACCATAATGTGAGGTATGTTGCTTCATTTTGGTTACTGCAAATTTTACCTCAGCTACATATTTGTATTCAAAATATTAATCAATGGTGCTAATCCAATCGATCAATTCTTCAACATTTAAGTTTCCCTCATACATAGGTACTTCCAATCCTAGTTTGGTGCTAAATCGTATAATTATCTTGATCATTATTTCTTCTTTAGATTTTTCTTCAACGTCGCTTTCTTCTCCTAAGGACTCTTCTCAATCGTTGATTTCACCAGTGTCAACCTCTATTCTTTGTGTCATTTCTATTGTATATAATTTTGTTTGTATGCTTCTTAATTTCTAGAGCAAGGATTGGTTAGTTGAAGGTCTTCTTTAGTATATTCCCGCTCCTCTAGCTCTATGTGCCATCTTATTATTTTGTTGCATAATTTATCTTACAAATAATTTTTGATTAAGTTTTGCAAGAACCTTTAAAAATATTATAATTCTATATTCAAAATAAATTCTCATAGGGTTATTCTTCTAACCAAAAATTTGAAAAAACCTCCGCATTGATCTTGATGAAAGGAAAATATTTGTTAAAATTATGATTTTTTATTGGGAAAAAAGGTAAGTTCGCCACACACTAATGGGTAAAATTCTCATAAGGTGGTCCAAAAATTACACATGACATCATGATATTCATATCATAATGCATGCACATGTGAAAAATAAAGAAACAAAAAGGATCGATTGGATCAAAGTTACAGTAGGAGATCGATTATAGTCAAATGATCCTCATATAGGGAAAAGAGCCATGAATGATATGAAATATTAAACATGTTTCAAAGTAGGGTTCAACAATTTGATTTTATAAAAGGTGAATATAATTTCTTTTATAACGTTTGGAAGACATGAACCACATGGATATGACTAGTGACTAGTGAAAGGGGATGACATTGGAAATTTTCCTAACTATGGTTCCATTTGATGAAACCTAACTTGATTAGATTGGATAAATACTTCGCTGGTATGGGATCATTTCAAAACTTAAAAATAAGGTGGTGATGGAATCCTCAAAGGACAAGATATTTGTTTCTCAAAACAATCCTAACTACAAGGTTAGATTGAATCTGATTTTGTGTTGATAAGGTCCTATTAGGAACTATGGCCTTAATATTTTCTGTGAGAATTTACTAAGGGTGATATGCATAGGATTTCTAAAAATATCCCCCCCTAAGGTATACCATTAGGTAATTTCAAAACTCTAAAGGAGCTTCTCTTAGTTTTGAGAATTGTTAATTATTTACTAAACAGGGGGAACCACATGAATATGGAAGCTCATTTTTACCCCCTCATTTTGAGCCCCCTCCACCCCCACTGCACATCACTATGAATTCTCTATACCTCTTATTATATCTAGTAGAAAATAAGTGAAATTAATATAACACCATGTACAACATAGAAAATGACGTAAATCCTATAAAAACATAATATAATAGAATAAACCATATGTAGTGAAATTCATAATCACATGCCTCCTACATTTCAATATTTCAATATCATTAATCTTTGTATTATTCCAATAAAATATCTATATCACTATGATTATAATCATTGAAAGTATTGTACATAGTAACATCATCATTAATATCATTATCAATAACACCATCATGGAAATGATCATCGAGAACAATGACATCTTATACATTTTCAACTTCTTCACATGAAATATCTACCTACTACATTACATCATCTTATTTCTTATCTTGAGGCATTGAAACCATCTTAGATATGTTTCTTTACTTTTACATTGCACCACATGGCATGGTGTGCGATTTTTCAATAGAGTGGTAAATCATACTCATCAACGAAGTTCATTGATTCAAATTTAATACAAGAGCAAAATGAAGAGATTAAAATAAAAACACAAATATACAATGAAACTAAACTTCAATTAATAAATAGAAATGTTGAAACTGTTTACATGCAGAATGAAAGAAACTACCTTGACTGGTGGTAGCTTATGTTTGAGGAGAGATGTGATGGTTACGCACCTTCCTGAACTACGTTACAATGAGGCTCAAAGGCCTTTTTATCATGGATAAACAAGGAGAAACCATAAAAATCCAAAACCTTAACCTTAGGAGATGAAGAGCCAAAGGCTTATGGGCCCCGATGGGGTAAATTGTAGTGTTAAATACCTGGGGTCATAACTTTGGCATACGATGTCCTTTTTTTGTGCACAATATCCTGTTAGAAAGGTCTATTCAAGGAGAACAAATTTCAATTGCAAGTTTGAGACAAAGACTCAAGTTTTCTTGTTTCCCCAAAAAAAATCATTTAGGGCCTCAAAACAACTTTTGAAGTTTAAGACTTGAAAAATATAAAAAATATACAACTGCCAAAATAGTAAACTATGTTGAAAAATAATAAATTGACAAGAAACTGTGTTGTGAGCCAAGTGGAATAGGTGGGTGGCCACCAATATCCACCGAGATCATTCATACACAAAATTAAAGTATACAAACTTTAACTAATTTTTATTGAGCAAATGAGAAGCTTAAATAACTTTACAAGAGAAAAAATACCCCAAAAAAATAAGGACATAAAGGATTTCTAAATCCAAAAAATTAGGATTTGTACACAAAACAAGGAATAGATTGCAAAAAAAACTCAACCATTCCCATAAAAATGTTAAATAGTTTCTAATAATAGGAAACCAAAAAGGATTTTGAAAATGAATCCACATTAATAATCTCCTAATTATAATAATTAGAGATAAAAATACATATGAAAATTATAAGGATCATAATCCCTATCATTCCTCTCAACTATAGAAGCAATGGCCTCCAAAGCTTCCAGGGGATACAAAACAAGTTGTTATATTGAATGTTGTTGATGTTGATAATGAAAAAAGGGGTAGATGTTTAATGAAAATTTTCATTCAAATTCTTGGAACCCAAGTCCATTTAAGATTAGAAAAATGTTCAAAACCAAATGAAATAAGTCGTTGAAACATCATACAATGTAGTGTGATAGAAATGGTGAAATTGTTGAAGTAGAAGATACTCCAATAAAAAAATGATAGTGTGGAAATATTATGTCCTTGTGTAATTTCCAAAAGAAGACAAGTAAACTCCTAGAGTACAAAACAACACAAACTTTGAAAGAGAACTATAGACTGAAAACGAGAACTCTAGAAAAAAAAACCCCAAAAAACATGAAAAACAACCCAAAAACGAAAAGTTTGCATTCCAGAACGAGGTTTTATTTTTTTCAGGGTTAATTTGCAACATTTAAAAAAAAAATGGTAGTTAAACCAATTTTCATGTGCCAAATAAATGGAAAAAGAACACTAATGTTGGTGCTAGAATACCGTTTTTATTTTTTGGGTACAATTTAAACATATTTTTGGTAATGCAGCTAAATATAAAATAATGGGATTTTAAAGACATTTAAATTCCAATAATTTTTATCCATGTCTCTTAACATATAACATCACGACACTAAAAACCCCAACCATAATGTTAAAGATAAAAGATATTTCACAATTTTTTACCCATAAAATTAAAAAGCATTAACTTTTCAATATATTTCAACCATGATACAATGAACAAATTATATGACTAAAATAACCCAATGAAACATAAATTATTTCTCCAAGTTACTATTGCATTGTGAATATTTTAGATAAATGAATTCATCATAATTAAAACATATAATCCAACAAACATAAAATGACTCATAACTTCATGTAATATCATATGGAAGTTAAAATACCATTTTCATTGCTCAATGCAAACATCACTTATATAAATTGTCTTACACAATTATTCAAAATCACTCATATTTTCTTGCACACCATCTGAATTCACATCTTTAGATGAATGACTGGATGCAGATGAAGATGTTCCATATTCTTCACCTTCATCAACAAGTGCCCCATCTGAGTCAACATGCATGCCCACCACTTGAGGTTTCAAAAGTCTTCTAGATCTACGACTGGGTTCAGCGGACTGCCATCTCAACATTGTTTCTTCTGGTAGCAACCTCTTCAAAATATCTATCATCCTGGAGAGAAGAGCTCCTATATTTTCTAAATGAAGTCATAAACAAGTATGTCAACTTCTTCCAATTATAAGAGGTCTGTGCAGTGACGATTTATATTTGTACCCTTTATTTTTCTCTTTTCACCAATTTTTTTATCAACTACCATCTTTGGCTTGTAGACACCATTTCATGTGTGTGTGTTTGTGGCATACCAATATACTTCAACACCATTAACATCTTCATTCTTTGTAATGACCTTTATAACCTTGGAAACCCAGAATGGCCATGTGGATCTTCATGTGCTAACACTGCGATCATGTAACCCTTATAAATATCATGTACTGAACAACTGTAAAGGTCTTCCATGGCTTCACATTGTGCACAAGATCTTCTGGAACCAATATACATTTCTCTTTCCTCCACCTGTGTAGAATTAATAATACCTTGTGATTGTTGTTGTTCAACAATGTTTGTTTCCTCCTGTTCATTTAACACATTTTGTGTCCAAATAAATGGAGTCTTCAAAAGAATATCTTCATTTGCTGATCTTGAAAGGATATCACTCTGATCATTGAAAAAGGACTCCCGCCAAAATGAATCAACAACATCAAAGTACTGATATGTATATCTAATGGATTTTTTAATTTCTTCCAAGCATTTAGAATAAAATATATCTCTCTTCTGCCTTCGTGCATTATGAAATTCACCAACTGATTGTAATAAAAATACATTTGACACAAATATTGGATGATCTGGAATGAACTTCAAAATTTCCAAACCTAATGATGGCACCCATTCTACGTTATTTGAATACTTCTTGCCCCATATAAGTTTTTTCCCATCAATTTTTTTGATACGAAATTGATGTTGGAAGCTAATGTAATTAAGTTGTTCAATGCATTTCCCTCACCATGCGATCCTAGAATAAACCTTTGCATGCCAAAAATTTCTTCTAACACATGAAAAATAGGCTCTGGCATATATGATTTCTTAATACATTCAATTAATGATGGCAAGCTCCCAACATTCTTCCTCCTCAATGCTGCTGAAAAACAACTAAACATCTAATCAATATGGTCGTGAGTGTGCCCAAAAATAAGGAAACCAACCTTTACCTTATGAAAAAAACTCTATTCAACAAGCATGTTCATATATCCAAAAACAATCTGATTTTTGTTTTCACGACAAGTGTTGTCTAATTGTAGATACAAAATTTTAGGAAGATTACCACACCAATGAGAAAGCACCTCATGAATTATGGTTATTGTCAGATTTCCATCATTATGAATATTTGGAGTTGTGAAGTAAACTCTTGGCTACATTTTCCGATTGAAGACCATACAATCGACCAAGTGAAACTGGATAAAATTTTCCTCCCGCAAATTTTTGGGTGTGCGAACAAAATGTGGTAGAAGTGTTTTCTTCCAGTCCATACCATCAATTATCAAACCCAAATATTTATTTGGATTATCATAACACTTCTTTCGTTGCTTGTATAAATTTTTCCTTTCACTTGTTTGTTGTTCACGCTGCTCTTGAAGTGATTTGACAATGGAATCTACACATAACATAAAATAAACCTATTAATAAATACATTTTCATAGTTGATCACTATACAATTTGAAAGAATAATGTTATGAACACTTACCTCTTTCTGCTCCTTGAAATTTATCACTTTTTTATTTTAGAGAATCACATGTACTACAAACCCCCATCCTTGTCTTCTTAGGAATACGAACATTGTTAAATTCTCTCCTCCATATCTGCACTAAATATTGATATGCAATAAAACAACCATTTCCTTCAACACCTTCTGCATATTACTTGTATAAGTAGTAGATTTCTCAATTTGAGAAATTATATGGAATATGTATTGTATCTGTATTTAGCAAACACTCTCCATGTTTTGAAAATAATTCTCGCAGCCAAGACATTGCAATGTTTGCTAGCCTCCCAAACTATCGTTTCTGACGAACTTCTGAATAATATGTAGGATCCTTTTCCAAATTATCTTGTATTCTTGATAGACGAAAGTTACCAATTGAATGAAACATTTTTAAAGCCTTTCTACAGAGCAATAAAGACCCAATATGATAATCATAACCTACTAGTGTAGATTGCATGCACCCACTAAATATTAATTTTGAACAATTTTATTCATTGACAAGTAGTTATTCCTTTTCTCCAAAGAAAACTTGAAATCCATATGTTTCAAGCAATAATTTTTACAACAGTCACTTGAAATGAGATCAATGATAAAACTTCTTGTCGTGATATATTCTACTCTACCCCTTGTATAACTAGAACATCTTGGATTGATATGAAAAAATTTATTCCTACTCCTTGATACAATATTCGCTGGAAAAATCTCCATCATTTCATCATTCTTCGAACAAGAATTTCCATCATCATTAGGAGGAATACTATTCTTACTATGATCATTTTCAATATATTTAGGAAACTCACCACCATCATTGTTTGAAAAATATTCATTACCATCTTTAGCGACACGAAAATTTTCAATACCATCATCTGTGGTATTGAAATACTGACTTGGAGGATATTCTTCACCATATTTATCTTACCCTTCATCATTGTTGCTCTCATAGTCCATAGGATTATGACTATGTGGAAATTATAACTCTCGATTTATTGGAAGTTATTCATCCTGACCTTCATCACTGTTTCTCTCATAGTCCATATGATTAGTACTAAGTGGAAATTGAGACTTGATTTCTTGGAAATTATTCATCCTACCCTTCATCACTGCTACTCTCAAAGTCCATAGGGTTAAGACTAAGTGGAAAATTTCACTCTTTATTTACGGAAAATTTTTCATCCTTCCATTCATCACTATTGCTCTCATAGTCCTTAGGATTAGGACTAAGTGTAAAATGTGACTCTCTATCCACTGAAAATTATACATCTTGCCATTCATCGCTATTTCTCTCATGGTCCTTAGGATTAGGAGTAAGTGGCAAATGTGACTCTCTATCCACTGAAAATTATACATCCTGCCATTCATTGCTATTTCTCTCATAGTACTTAGGATTAGGAGTAAGTGGAAAATGTGACTCTCTATTCATTGAAAATTATACATCCTGCCATTCATCACTATTTCTCTCATAGTCCTTAGGATTAGGAGTAAGTGGAAAATATGAGTCTCTATTCACTGGAAATTCTTCATCCTTCCATTCATAACTATTGCTCTCAAATTCCTTAGGATTAAGACTAAGTGGAAATTGTGAGTCTCTATTTTTTGGAAATTCTTCATCTTGGCCTTCGTCACTGCTATTCTCATAGTCCATAGGATTAGGACTAAGTGGAAAATTTGACTCTCTATTTATTTGAAATTCTTCATCCTACCCTTTGTCACTGTTTCTCTCATTATATTCATTATTACGAATAGAGTTCCTACGTAACGAAGATGTTGATGCTTCATAAAACAAAACTTCACTTCACTATAAGAGGAATCCATAACATTAAAATAAAAGATGTTGAATGATGCAAATGATCTCTCTTCCAATGATAATATATAGCTGAAATAATGAATTTTTCTCTCCAAAATTTCCCTCTAAATTTTTTCGCCGAAAATTTTCGCCTGAAGTATGTCCCTTGAAATTTTATTTATACAATTTATTTAAAAAATTTCTACTAAAATATTATCTTGAATATTAAACGTAATTTCGATTTAACTTTCCTACACATTTTTCTTTTACTATTTTTTTTTCCAAATTAAAATAATCTTAATTAATTGTATAACATTTACTTGATTATAAATATTATTTTTAAAATATTTATCATATTTTTTATCCCACATTTACCCCGCAGAAAAGAACTTTCGTAATTTCTGCTTTATAAGAACTTTCATTGTCACTATTCCTCACATCACATCCAGATTTCTCAAGGTGTTTTTTAAAAACTTTGAAGCAACAACATTGTCAACGAGAGATTCTAGGATTTGAAAGGTTAGTTCCAGTTCTACTTGGACCATTTAATGAATATTTTGATGAAAATTATTTATTAGATGCCAAAAAATCATTTTTTTCTTACATCCAGATTTTTTTTTTTCTAAGTTAAACTGATCTATTAACAAGTGGGTAAAATTACATTGAGACCGAAGTCAGTGACTACTGCCTTGGAGGCAGAAAATTTAGGAAAAAACAGAGTAGTAGACTGTCGAAACCCACGCAGGGGTGCAGAGCTATATTTTTCTAGGAGATACTTTGACCCAGAAGAAACAAAAGAGGGCCATAAAACATCATAGCTTCCAGAACAGAAAAAAACCCAGAAGGTTGGGTGATAGAAACAGAAAAAAAGACCAAGCAACGAACCCATTAGTCTTCCGGAGTCTCCTCCACAATCCTGCACCAGCCGGTGGCGTGCATGTCAGGAGTAGGCCCGTCGTGAGAAGCCGGGGCTCCAGGTTCCACAGAGAGCATTTCTTCATCCAGAGCAGAATCAACAGGGCAAGACAGAGGCTGCGCCGGGAAACTGCCACCGCCCAGATTGAAATTTGAGAACTGGGTGTCAGGAGCAGCTACATTCGCCTCAGGAACGACCGGCTGCGAGCTGGTCTCACCTTGCACTCTGTCTTCAAGAAAAACCACCGAGAGAATGGCAGTAATCCGAGGGCCGTTGAGATTACTGTTGAAGGTGAACCGAGCAGTACCAGTTGTTGGAGCATAGGAGGCTGGAGGGCGATGCGAATGGGGACCCCAGAATAGGTGAAAATCATGAGATTGCCCCCGACCGCTACGAGTTCTGGGGTAGTGGCTCGGGCCTTCACCGAAGGAGGAAGAGTCCGGAGAAGGGCTGGACAGAGTATGAGAGGGATGGCTCGGAGAGCTTCCTCTTCTGCTCCTCAAATGGTGTCGAATCCTCGGCATAGTGAGATGGAGCGGAGTCCAGAACGCGTCAAAGACATCAGTAAAAGCCAGCGAAGGGTGGCCTGAGCTCGGCTGAGGACGCAGCAGCCGCTTAACGTTCCCAGGAGAATGAGCCTTCCTCTTCATAAAATGCAACGAGCACTGATAGACCCTCTCCCAACTGTGGATGCAACGACTAACGACACCAAAACAATTCTGAAGGAAATCCGAAAGCAGGTGATATTTAACCTGTTGCGTGCAGTAACCACCCACCTTGCAACAGGCCTCTACATGCGCCAAGGCCGTCCTTCCCATACCAAGCCGATCAATTTTCTTAACTGCACCCATGGTGAGAATCCCGCCGGAGCATGCGGAGGAATGGTTCATCACAGTCGAATTCGAGCGAGAGCAGAGATTTGCAATGCCCTTGGTGTTGGAAGGAGGGGAGAATAAATGAAACCAGCTGTTGCGCAGCTGTCCATTTAACACCTCATACCAGTGGGGTAGATGGCGGCAAGGCATGCCACCTCTCCGTCCCATCCCATTAACGCGCCCTTGAAACACCTGCATCCGGGGGATCTTACATCCAGATTACCATAGAAAACCAATTAAAATAAATTTATTATCTAAAATTTGAAAAAAAAAAATCCACATTGACATGGTGGGTGGGCCCACTTCGGGTCGGCACCTTACCATTGTGGCTTGGGTGGGCGTGCCCACCCGACCCAATATGGGCGTGCTACGGGTGGATGCGCCCACTGCCGCCCGAGCCCAAGGGCGATCATGAGTAGGCCCCCCTACTTGGCAACGGGTTGATTCTGCCCTTGGGCATGGGCGAGTGACCGCCTATGCTGTGGGTAGACGCGCCTACGGGCGGGCGTCTGCCTGAGCCTAATGACATCCTTTGGGCATGGGTAGACGCCCGCCCATGGGCGCTTACACCCACAACATGAGTGCCCACAGGGTCATGTTGCGGGTGGGTGTCTGCCTAAGCCCATCGAAAATAGATGGGCTCGTGTATATGCTTGCTCGTGGGTGCGTTTTCTTGCAACACGAGCGCACGGGCACTCATGATGCTCATGTTCCAGTCGGATGCGCCAACATGCGGGGGTCCGCCCGAGCCTAACGACCCAAGATTCGGCCCCAATTCTCAGGATCGGTGCAAGCGACCGATTCTCAAAATCAGCTCCCAAAATAGAAAAAAAAAAAAAAAAATTTCCTAGGGGGTTGTGGAGATGAGATGTAAAAGAGATTTTAATTTTTTTTTTCTAGTGAGGTCGAGGAGAAATGTAAAAAGAAAATATTTTTTTTTAAAGGAGCTTGTTTTAAATTTAGGGGGGCCGATTCTCAGAATCAACCCCAAAATAAATAAATAAATTTGTTTTCTAGGGGGGTTGGGGCGATGACATGTAAAAAAAATTAAATTTTGTTTTACAGGCGAGGTTAGGGAGAAAATGTATTTTTTTTTAAAGGAACTAGTTTTAGATTTTGGTATTTTAGATGAATATAAATGCACAGTAGACCTGGAGGCGATGTACATGTTTTTGGTGTGTTTTAGTTTATTTTTATTTTTATTTTTATTTTTTCGTTTGTTTTGTTTACGTAAGATATTTTTTTTTTATGATTTACTAATTTATATGTACATATATATGTTTGCAGGAATATGGCATCAAGGAAGGTTTCTGTCAATATTTTTGGACTAAAGTCAACAATTGCATCATCTAAAGCTGCAGATGGGCCCTCAAAAAATATTGTTGAACGAATTAGACCTCAGTTAATTACTGAAAATGTAGGAGATGTTGCCACAAAATAAAATAAGTTGGTTTCATCTTGGAAGAAAATAAAAAAAAGTGAATCGTACAAAATATGCATTGTTTCTGAAAGATATGGAAGACGAAAATATGCAATTATATCTATATTCTAGTAATAATTTTGATGCTGCAAGTTATGAGCTGGTGGGGAAAGTACTAGAGCTATATATTTTTCCGAATTCTGAAAATTTTTATATACTTTCAAAATCGCCCAAGTCACATGATAAGATTAGATATCATTTTACATTGACGATGTATAACATAGGGGAAGATTCGTGAAGGATATGCAAACGAATCGTACATAATATTGCACATAAGATTGTAAGTATTTTTATTTACACTTATGTGTTTTGCATTATTCTAACTGTACCATTATATTTTTAGTAACTTAGTTATTATTGACATATTATATTTTGTTTGACAGGATTTTGCTGAGAACATTTCAATTATGTTGGGGGGAATCTATTTTATAGAGCGAGATATTATGAATGTTGTTTCCATTTTCCATGAACATGAAAATGAAGAAGAAGATATGGGAAAGAATAAAAAAACTACTTCGTGATGCTACAAAACTATATCAAAGGGATTAATCTAGTAAAGGTAGACATGTTACTTTTGAAAATGAGGAAGTTGAAGATGAAGAATGTGTTGCCATTACTTTGGATCAGGTTAGAACTGACGTTAGAAAGGAGAAGGGCCATAAAAAAAAACAAAAATTCCCAAGAATGTATCCCTTCTAGTTGATGATGATGAGATTGCTTCGGTTGAAGAAAATATCATAAGAAATAGGAGGAAGAAACAATAAATTTCTCATTCTGAAAAAAAAAACATGGACAACAGTGAAGCCTAGTGAAAATTCAAAAGGAATCAAGGGAATCATTACATCAAGAGTTGATTTAGGGGATGGAATTATTAAAACAAAACAAAATTCCATTCGACATCATTTGATGAAGACGAATTTAATCGAGGGTGGTCGGTCATTTCAACTTAATCGCATTCAAGTCTACAAGCCAGATGAAGGACACTTCAAATATCAAACTAGAAAGCCACACCACTTGCATGTTCACAATTTGAAAACATTGATGATGTACAACCCTTTTGGACATGTGATTGATTATGTTCTTCTTGTTAACCCAATTCAGGTTCTTAACAAAGAAGCATTTAAAAAGTCAAAATGTTTTGAATACACATATTATGTATTTGGGGGCAACCATTCTGTAGAGGCTAAAAGATAATTGATGGAGGAATATCCCAATAACCTGTGTTTTCAAATGATGAAATGTATCATCTATCTTGGTTTAATAGAACAAAAGCAAATTTATTGGCATGGGATCATAATTCAGATAATGAGTTTAGGATTTCTATGACTTTCACCCAAAGGGCCAGATTTATTCATAGTGAATTTGAAGAAAAATGTGGTGGGGATAAGACAAAGGTTGATCATGCATTTCAGAAGGAATGTTGTATGGAAATCAGTTATTAATTTGAAGAAAAAATAAATTCAAAAAATGGAAAAGTAAATTTTGAAATATTCAAAGGTATGGATAACATTTTCCAGTTGGCATTTAGAACTGGAAAGATATGGGAATTGATTGATCAGATTTTTGACTTGCGGGATAACGTTGACATAAAAAGTCAGAAGGTCAAAAAGTCTAAACCATTGATATGTACCAATAGTAAATCAGGTCTTGAAATGAAACTACTTCCAGAAGATATGACCATCACAACTTGGAGATCAATGTAAGGAGCGAAGGATGAAAAACTTGTCAAAACAATATTATCTCTTATAAAGTGAGGAGAATTATCAATGCAGGAAATGTCTAAGGAATTTCTAAAGTAAGTTTGTTATTTTTACTTATTTCTGGATTATAAGTTTCTGTTAAATACAATATATTGTTGTTGGTAGTATTTGTTATATATATATCACTATATTAACATTGTTTACTTTATTTATTCAGTCACAAGGGTTATATGAGAATAAAAGAACAAATGGTTAAATTGTTGAATGAAGAAAGTTGGGATGATGGTGTACACAACTACCTAGATTCAAGTTCTACATTAATGCTAAAACATTTTTATCTTACATTTAAAAATGTATGTTGATTTATACATTCATTTCTATTCATATGTATATTATTTTTATTATATATATATATATATATATATATATATATATATATATATATATATATATATATATATATATATATATATATATATATATATATATATATATTTCATTAAAGATGAAGAAGGATGCAAATGGAGCACTAAATAGTTTCAGAAGCTTTATTGAAAATATCAAAAATGGAAAAGATGAGAAAACAACATC
Organism: Pinus albicaulis; assembly: GCA_034641835.2. Lineage (NCBI taxonomy): Eukaryota > Viridiplantae > Streptophyta > Pinopsida > Pinales > Pinaceae > Pinus > Pinus albicaulis. The sequence continues at coordinate 364,796,551 of CM076584.1, forward strand.
TTATTGATGTTGAACTTAATCCCAGTCTTAATAATTTCATTTGGAATGAGCTCCACACTATCCAATATCAAATAATATCAGGTGATTGTGAAGACATTGCAAAAATCATAACTAAAAGGGATTATTCCCTAGATATTGCAGATATTCCTCATGGTTTCAATATCCCTAACATTGAATATGATAGTTACCCTTATACTTACCAAGCTTTTAGTAAAGTGGTTGTGAGATTTATAGAAGTCACAACATCACCATTTTGGAGATTTTTGACATTTCATTCAGACACACAACCAGGGTTGTTATTATCAAGCTTCAAGGGAAAATCAAAGCAAGGATGAAACTTACATGGTAAGACGTTGAAATTGTATGTTTGATTAATGTTAAAAAATCTATGTACAACTTAATTGAACTTTTACTATTTCACGCTACATACAAAAGTCAAATATTATCTGTTGCGGAAATCAACAAATTATAAGTGACTGTGAGTTCATTGATGTTGAAAGTTGGACAAAGGATGATAGTTATAAGCTTATTCTTTTCAATCAAGTAGATGGAAAGAGTCATAGCCAAGTACTGGTCCATGATGCTGTTATAAAAAAACTAACATATGAAGATAAAGAAGCAAAAGGAGAGATAGTTAACATATATCAAAAACCACAGTCATTGATTAACTATCTTTTAGATTTATGTTCAAATGAAGGAGATTGGGTTTTGGATTTATTTTTAGGCTCAGGTAAGTTTTATTATATAAAAATGAATTTAAATATTTTCTTTTTTAATTTTTTTTGTGTTTATACTAATTTACTAATTTTTTTCTTTTGTACTTGATGATTAGGTACAACACTAGCATGTTTCATAGAAAAAGGAAGAAATTTTATTTCCATTGAGAAAGACCCAGAACAATGCAAATTTATTCACCAAAGAATTAATGCTCTTCAATTTCTTCTAGATGTAATGAAAGAAGTTGGTTTGAGGAAAGGGGATTTTAATGAATCCCGTGTGGAAAAAAAAGCAAAGGAACCTCAACCACCATTAGATGAAATGATTGGAAAGGCATACTTTGGGACATTCACAGACATCAAAGATCCATCAAAAGAGGAAAATGATCAAACTGAAGCCAATAATGAAAATATTGTGGAAGAAGACAATAATGAAACTCTTGAAGATGAAGAGTTTGGGTTACGTGATATTATTGATTAAATTTTAGTTAGGATTTCAAATGTGTTGAGATTGCAACAAGATGATGAGCTTAGTGGAAAGAAGTCGCCTTCACTAAGTGGACCCGCAAGCTATTTTTGGCGCAAAGTCTATTTTTAGACATGTCAATCATATTCTATGAGTTGCAGGATGCTATTTGTGGATGGTTGGTCAAGTTGGAAAAAATAGATGGACTTATATTTTTAGATATATTGGGCGGAATCTATTTTTAGATTGCCAGTCTAAAAATAGATATGTCAAATATTATTAGCTCTTAATAATATTTGGACTATAAACATTATCTTATTCTCTTGGAGCACTTCAATTAAGTGCACAGATGTGGCACAGGAGCTGACAGAAGAAATTACGCTATTCCTGAGGGTTAAGTGGAGCTATTGCATGGATACTTTAGTTAGAACTCATGTGACAGAGTTTGGTGGAGTTGATTGAGGAAGTTAATGGAGTTGTGTTCAGCTTTAACTAAGCTAAACATAGTTGAGCTAGTTGTATCTAGTCTAATTGATTGATACACTAGTGAGAGTGGTGTGAATTAATTATTAATTAATTCACTAATTATAAACTCATTAATCAACTAAAGAATACATTAGTTAACTTCAGTGCATGGGCAGTTTCAGTGGAGACCCGTGAAGAGATAGGTGAAAGAGCAGTGTGACTATCAGTTGTGACTATACTGTTGCATGATTTGCAACAACCAGTGAATGGAGATGCCAATGAGGATTGCATAGTACAAGCCAGGTGGTTCGAATTTATTTATGAGCCATTCTTCAGCATTGATTGCACAGTAGAGGCAAACTATCAGGTGGCAGAGATTGGAGCATGTGTTTTGCTAGATATAGCTTGATTAGTGTGTAGCAATTGGAGATTGTACTGAGAGCTTGCAAGGAGCTTTGTATGATGATTGTTACATGATCTTTATGACATATAATATACATATAGTTGGGGGTTTTCAGCTTTAAGCTTTCCCATAAAATACTGTGTTCATATGTGTGATTTTTTATGGTTTTAATGTGCGCATGCGATTGTTTTTATTTCCGCAATTAATGATCAATGGTAGAAGAGATTTTTTATTGTGCATGAAGTTAAAATAGTGTGTGATCAGGAGAATCTCGGTGGATAACATATCAGTTATTCAAACTTCTACAAAATGAAGCTCATTTTTTGTAACTATTAATAAGTTATACTTGTAATGTTTTGACTTTGACATTTTATGAGAATAATAAGCATTCAATTGTTGTTATTATATGTTTAGTATTTGTATAATGTGATTTTCACTTCATTTTTTGTGTGAATCATTTAATTTTTGAAAAAAAATATCATTATTATTAATTTTTGACATAAAATTCATAAAAATTGCTATTTTTGTATATTTTTTTTGTTAATTTTTTCCTATAAAAAAGGTTTATTTGACATGTCACTTTTTAGCAAAAAAGACTCAAAATGTGTATTTTTTCAGTTATATCTATATTCAAAATGTGTATTTTTATGTAAATTGTTAAAAATTATTGCTTTTTTAGTGACAATTATTTCATGTGTAATGAAATATTATTTAACAATATATAATTAGATAGCAGATCAAAACTTTAAAATTTTGGCATTTTTTTTAACACTGCAAAAAAACAAATATCTCGTTACAAAAAAAAAAGATGAAAAGAAAAACAAAAAAACAAATCCCTGAAAAAAAATAAAAATAAAAAATATGTAAGTGAAGAGGAAGAAGATGAGTACTTCAAAAATTGTTAAATTTATAAAATAATTATTAGCATTTAGTACATTAGAAAATTTAAGGTAAAAAATAAGACTTTTAAAAAAAGGGGATGATGCTGGCATCAACACTTTTCAAAATCAACATAAAAATCAATAACATTTTAAAACAATGTTTATGCTTGGTACATAAGAAAATTTAATGTGTCAAAAACATGCCAAAAAAAATTAAGAGTATTCTGAATCAACATTTTTCAAAATCAGACAATATTTTGCTACCTAAAAAAAGTGGGTACTCGTTTCCGTTCCCGTTTCAAAGTTTACTTTGTTACAATAGCATGCTTCTGAGAATACATAATGAAATGGGAAAAATCGTTGTTCAAGGTAACATTAAAAATAAGCCCAAAATTTTGGTGGATGATTCCAAATATGGACATCTTAGAATATCAAAAAACAAATTCTGGATTCTCAAAATCAAATGTCGATTCCCGTTTAATCAATTGTAAGACTACGACGTGGAATAATATACTAGTTGGGAACAAACCATACCTTTGGGTTGAACACTAGTACAAAATAAAATTCCTGAGAACACATTTATGGCCTAAAGTTAACTTGATTATAAAGATTGAACAGTTGGACGTCCTATGGATATATTTCTAACTACTGGGACACTTAGGCACCCAAAAATAATGCTCGCCAGTGCTTTAGGATATTCTGGATACAAGATGCATCCAAGTCAATCTTACATTCTTTATGCACATGCTAGTGAATACTTATAACGTAGAAATATTTATTCAAGGAACAATTAGAGGAGACAAAGCATCTAGCTATCTTTTCATTTTTACCTAGAACACACCTTTCAAGTTTGACTCCAGAATAATTACTACATAGTATTTTCATGGAGGTTACACAATATTAACAAAATATAATGATAAGGATATAATGACCAAGTTGGAAATGACAAGCAAATCATATCTTTTCTAACAATGGGCCTATAACTACAATTTTTTTCGTAGGTTTTGTTATAGTTGATCAAATAAAATTATATTTATGACTCATTTAACGCATCAAAGAGATATTTCCATTAATATAAGATACTTCTTTTGTTGTAGCTCATGGAGTGAGAAATTTTTTCCTAAAATAAAAGGTACATGTAGTCGTGCTACATTACATACCTTTAAAAATTCAATCAATATATCTCATAAACTAGGAAATGGGATGAAATTTCATAAAAAATATATTTGAGCCAACAGATGATTCTTAAAAATGGGCTATAATATGCTCTCTAAAACACTTTATAGGGTCATGACACTTGTATAAAGTTTGTAGAAGATGGATGCCCTACATTTCATCCAATATTGTGCTTCTATGGTGGCCTTAAAACTATGGGTAAGGCGAGAAAGGGATGAAATGAGGTTACCCAAGCTTCCATATTCCAATTGTATATTTTTTAAGCAATGACATGGTTGTTTGAATCTAAATCCATAAAGAAAAAAAACATGCTTTGATACCAATGATATGGGATTTCCCAATTAAATGGGAAATCCCACTCATGAATTGAGTTCACACACAAAAGGTAAGTATAGAAACTCTTAAATAATTTTTATTTAGTAAATTAGAAGCCTAATAACTTTACAAGAGGAAAAATAGCTCGACAAGCTAAGGGAGAAAGGCTCTCTAGATCCAACAAATTAGGATTTATACACAAAATAAGGAATAGGTTGAGAAAATGTGTGAACCACTCCCATAGAAATGTCATTGAGTCCCTAGTACTATAAAAGTAAAAAGGATTTGGAAAAGAAGGCCACAACAATAATCTCCTAATTATAATGATTGGAGATAACAATAATACGCAAATCATAAAGATTAGAATCCCTATCATGGCATTGTGGTGTTTCACTAGCAATACGTTCAACATCTTAAACATGCATTGTCAATTGATAAACATAATTATATCTAGTTAATATTTTATGGAAAAAGCAACAACACATATGATATCTAAAAAAAAATTAAAAAATTGTGGGTAATTCTTACCTCTCAATATTTTCGCATCATATGCTAAATCAAATTCTGTTTACAAAATATTAGTATCTTTAGAATACAAATATTCTAATCAAATTCACCACCGCATCCTATGGTAACTTACCATAAACTTATGTACATTATTTTATCCATCCCTTCATTCATTCAGATTATTTTCAATATATAAATGTTGTGCATTCCTCTTGATAAATTGTATAAAGAAAGAACAATTGAATAAGTACTAAAAAAAATTAAGAAATAATAGATTCTTAAAAATTAAATAAGTATGATAATTTTGATAGATAGTAATAAATTATTATAACTATCTTGCATCTATCCTTACACTTTCCTCATTCTACCTTTCTTAATAAAGCCTCCCTTTCATGGTTGTTGATGAAATTGACATCCTAAATGTAAGGCTCATATATCTATTGTTACTTTAAGAATATACTTACTAATAAACATGAAGGATTCATATACCATATAGCCTTCAAGCATAAAGCCCTTAGGATATGATATTTATCTAATATAATCCTTGCAATGCTTTCAAGTGCCTCTCCACCATCCACATTGACCTTATTTGTATAGATCCACACATTTCAATCTTGTCAACTTGGTATATGAGGTAATGTATTGTAATTTCAAAAAGGTTAGAGGTAAATACTTTTATATCTCAAACATTAGCTGAGTAGTTTATCCCTTCCAATACTTTATATATTTTCTATGTATTTTTGTTTAGAGATAACCACTTACAAATTATGTAATGAAAAACAATAGGTTTGAACTAAATAATAATTAAAAATTGGCAATAAATAACATGCCAATAAGTTATGCAACTATTTACATTTCAAATATAAATTGTTACTGACCTTGTGTAATTGATGAAATCATATATAATGTGTTTTATGTTTTTATCGAAGTGGTATGTGAGCTATAAAAGTGAAACATATATAACACAAAGGATTCATCATTTGTTTCCTAGATTAAAAAAATAATACTCAATTTCTTTAAAAAAATATTAAAATAATTTCATAAAATACCTTAATAAAGGTATGGAAAATGTGAGTTTTTCCCTACCAATGTCACTTTTCTCATTAAGATATTGTCTATATGTAAATTAAACTCATTGTGAACTTTAATTCTTTGAATGATTTCTTTTATAATAATGCTTTCATTATTTGTAAATAACCATGGAAGTTTGTTGGGTTATATATTACTAAAAAAATATTGAATCAAGTTTCACATTATATGATTGGCTTTCTGAATGTCACTACACACTTTGATGATTTTATATTTTTTTATTACTTCTATATAATATTCTATCAAATAAATGAGATATTAAATTGGAAATAATAATATGGTAACTTACTAAGGTGGATGGAGAATCTTTCCATTCCTTGTGGAATTCAAATAATGAGTTTAAAACTTTTACAAAACATAAATGAAATAATAATAATTTTTAGGCATGGTAAAAATAATTGAATATATATAAAAACCATAGAGGCAAATTTCTTAACTGGACAATCTATATTTTTATATTCCAATTTCCATAGTTGAGTTGTCATTCTTCTTGATATATTTTAGTCTCTTTCTTCACATTAGCATGATTTTTTTTTTGTAGTTGGATGTACCTATGGTTCTTTGAAAGAAATTTCTTATACTTATGAAATGTCTCTTTTTCTAAAAATTTTGATATCAAAATATCATTATGGGACCATAAAATGGCCGGACAAGATATGGAATATTGTCAATATAACTAGTATACCAAGATATTATTTAAAAAATACACATGACATTTTGATAACCATGTAATATTAAAGTGTAATACTTTATATACCACAAAAATGTCGAGGCATCATGAGTTGTTTATGTAAGTACCCGATGGAATTAAAATTGTTTATGCTCTATTAATTCAAAGATTTCATATACAATATGCTAACGTACAACTTCAAAATTTTTCAATAAGAGGCTCAATATATACATTCATATCTTTAACTTCATACCTACCTAACTATTTGAAAATACACATTTATTACCTTCAAATTAGAGAATTTTTGAGTTCTAAAATGGGTCTCCTAAGCAAAATGTACAACCAAAATAAAATCTATAAGAACCAATAGGATTCAAGATGGTGATGTCAACCATGGGGATGATGCACCATTTTTTGGGTAAAAAAGTAAAAAGATTAAAAAATAATAAAATAATAAAACTATTTTTCAACTTGTATTTTCAACTTATCTCCCTAAGGTTTTACTCAAATTTCTAGCAGGAGTACTCGTTGGATGCAAAATTTAATTCCTTATCCAATGAGTACCCATGTTTTGCACTTTCAATGGAACTCACGACACGAAAAATGAGAAATACATGAAAAATGTGATTGTGTTTTTCATGTATTTCTCATTTGTTTTGTAAAAGGATCCATCAAAAGTATGCAACATGGCTACTCCTTGGATGAGGAATCAAATTTTGCATCCAACGATTGTTCTCGCTCGAAATTTGAGTAAACCCATAGGGATATAAGTTGAAAATACAATTTGGAAAATTAGTTTTTTCTTTTTTCCCTCTAAAATTTGACGATGTAATCAAATATTATTTTTTTATTTCCACTATTATTTTATAATTTCCTTAGGAAGTCCCTTTTAGACCTCAAAATTCCCCTAATTGATATATATAATAAATTATGTAACAAACAAAATAAACGAAACATTATGTTGAGAACATTATTGTAAACTAAAACCCAAAACAATCATGCCAATGCTTAGTACTCCCTCTTTATTAGAATGCAAAGAGGAAGATTATCATTTATAGAAAAATAAGCTACATCGAGTAAATAGACCTGGCTCTCCAAATGGATTGACATTGTCAACTATCAATTTAATCATAACATTATGAGGTTCTCCTTTAAAAATTGGTCATATTTCTTTGATGTCCATAAATATAGTACCATACACATGCTTTCAAAAAACACCATATGCACTTCTCTTGTGCGAATGTAATCCATAAACTATGTTATGTTTTTGTATCTAAACAATTGTTCAAAATGTGGAATTATAGGAATATGATGAAGAACCTTATGGGACACCTTGTTTGTTACTTGATTTCTTTGTTATCTACTAGATTGGTTTGATATCTACTAATTCCACATTAAAGGAATTCCATCTTTGTTTTTTGTTTTCCATCACATATAATATGCTCATTACGACATGCATCAATAACTTAGTATTCAATTCCAATATCTTTCATAATAATATGCAATTTTTAGCATGTGCAAGGTAAATAGTTTGATGGTGGTAGGAGAAAATTTCCTAACAATCTACAACCTTAAAAAATAAATTATTGTAATGGATGTTCACCATTATTGCATCTTTTATACAATTACCACTAAAACAAAAATAAAAATCTGTTCATGCATGAAGAATTATATTGCATACCTTAGAAACTTTGGAAGACAAGTGTTTGAAAAACCATTCAATACCTTCAAGTTCACCAACAACAATATAGTAAAGATAATATTTGTCCTTGAGCATTCAAATAATGGATTTTGTGTCTTATCAATCAAAGGTACAACATGAATATTGTTAAAGTTATCATCCATTAGAGAAATGCTACGATAGATCAATCTATTTATCTTATCATTATAAATTATATCAATATTGTTTTCTTCCATAAAAGTAAAATCATATTCATCCACTCCATATACATAAGATTGTCCCAATACTTCTATTACAATTTGGCACATTCTTACACACTCTAATCCTAAGAATATACTTCATCTTTATAATTACAAAAAATTCAAATAAATTATATATATATATATATATATATATATATATATATATATATATATAAAATAAAAAGTTTTATGATTATAATAAAAATATATTATTAGTAATCTATGAATGACTAATATTCATTCTCCCTTCAGAGTGCCCAAACTCATAACAAAGCTTTACAATTCATTTTGTTTTAATGATTCACATTTTCATTGCCTTGCATTTATTCCCACGGTAATAACATTTTCTATCACCATGTGTCCCTTCATTTAAGCTAGGGATGGTTCTCAAATTTTCAACCCACTAAAAATACGACTTTGTACTTTTATATTACAATAAAATCCAGTAATGCAATATAAGAATATACTCAAAGAATTGCACATATATAGAATTCAAAATTTGTTCACTATTATTTTACCTAAAGAGAATTTGGACTATGTAGAGAATTCAAAGATTGTAGATACAAAATAAATGTTGAAAGGAGATAGAACAAAAGTATTTCAAGCGTTAAAAAATAACAAAAAAAATTATTGCAATCGTTTTTAGTATTACATAGTTGTCACTGTGTCTCTTAGATACTATATTTATAATTTGAGACTCATTAAAATACCACTAAAAAGATTAGTTTCACAAAATTATTGAACACCTAATTGAGTAAATTAGTTGAATATATAAATATAACTAACTATCATTTAATCAAATGAAAATATATTGAAATTCTAATGCTCCAATATAAAAAGTCTGTCATAATTAACATAACATCAGATTTGTGGTATGTATTAGAATTAAAAAAAAAAATACATGTGAATTTTACTCATTTATAAATAAATTCTAACATCATAATTGAAGTTTCCATCAATTGGTTAGATTTCACATACAAGCATAATAATGCTCGTAAATAAAACCTATAACAATTATAAATAATTGAACTCAAATGACAATAAATCCATACAGAATTCATTTAAAACCTATAACAATTATAAATAATTCAATTCAAATAAAAATAAATCCGTCATCTTCTTTGTTACCTTGAATTCAAATGAATTTCAATGATTTAAAATTTCTCGTACCACTTTAATAGATGGTGCGGCATCGAATTTGAATTATAAGAATTTGAAATTACTTAATAAATGATCCACATAAGGAAGGAAAATGTATCTAGAAACCAATCATTATATTGGAGCCTGATGATGCCTTCCACACTTACTAATATAAAAAATGGGTCTCTAATTGGATGTTTTTTTTGTTCTAGGAAACATATCTGGTCCTTAAAAGCCTTCTAATTGAATAGTAATGGATAAAAAATATGTACACCATTAACATAATCTTTTTGGTGGTTTCAAATAAAAACTTGAAAGACAAAGCATTCAAAGCCAAAGAATGTCAATTTTTAAAAGGGAAAATGCATATGGTATATGGTATAGATACATACCTATAATCCAATTATAGGTAAGATAAATATGCTTAATTGCATATTTAAATTTAACCATTATCTTTGGAAGAATCTCACCCGCAACAGGGGGCAACTATAATGGATTTCTATACCATTTCCAAAACAACATAGTGCTTCACCCTCCTATAGTCCTCTTCCAATAACATAACACTAGAAGGATATTCCCTGATTAGATTTGGAAAAGGTTTCACAATTTGGAAAGAAAATAATAGTATTACACAAATCTCTGTTTTTTTGTCCTTTTTTATTATTATTTAAAATCCCTCTTGTAGCCATTTTTTTGTTACATGCAAAGTCTGGATACGTGTCTAATGATATACTAGTTATCCAACACAAAAAATAAGTATAGGGCACTTTGGATAAAGTGTTTCATATTTCATGAGTCGTCAAGAACATAAATATGATGACTTTTATTATTTGTTATTTTTTACTATCTAGGCAGTCCCTAGGTTGGGGACAATGCTAATGTTGAATGGAAGAATTATCTTCCCACTAACGGGATATTGTCACCAGGATTGTTTGAGACTAGGTCAAGCTTAAATGCTCCATGGGATAGTTTATTTCCTCCATAAGTGTCTCCTACCCTCGACCCCTTCCTATGAATTTTGAACCTGAGACCTACTACAAATAATGACTTCTATATGCCAAAACTATATGACTATTGACTTCCATAAAAAAAATGGAAACATTGTTTCTTACCTACATATCATTATTGATAAGTTAAATCTAAGCTTGAAAAGAAACAAAAGTGGTAAATGTGCACATTCCAACATGATATGCAAGATTAACAAAATAAATCCTATTTGTTAGTTGGAAGTGTCTTAATAAAATTTCTTGTCTCGAATTCCATGTCCTCCAAAGAATTTTGATCTAATAGTTGAAATTTATAGCCTTGACTTTCTAAGAGATACAATTTGCATTTGCAAGAAGTTTGTACCATCATTTTCAATTGATTTATTACAAAATTGTGAAGCTTTTAATTTGACCAAATCTTGAGATCCAACTTTTTTCATTTGAACACCATAATTATTTATACCAATACTATGTAAACGTTGAAATTTTTTCCTTGGGATGCTTTCACATCCAATTTTTTTTTAGATGTTCCTTCTTCCAACTCATCTGAAGGGCTTATTGTAATGTCCTACCATTGCCAAGAAACTCACTATGGTTCTATGATAAACAATTTAGAATCATATCTTAAAAAAAACATATTCATTATGCATCTCATTAGGAAATCACATATAAAGGGAAACTTTCAATTTTTTTTAGTTGTTGAGATATATTAGCTTATAATAAGGAAGAATATATTTTTGAGGAAAATTAAAATATGTAGTTTATATTTAAAACATGCATCGAAGATAATCAATATAAACAATAAATACCAAACATGGTTGGACCACACACAAAAACAGGAATAGGAAAACCAATGAACAAATAAAGTTCTATGAATGATCCATATTGGATCATTATATTGTTTTTCATCCATCTTGATGCTTTCAGAGTGGAAAAAGCAAAGGAATTAACTCACATGACCATTTTTATTGGCGGGACCTAGTTTGGAAAATTAGGGTATGAAACCTTCCGGGAACAATTTGAGGTATCAAATGATACTTTTTTGGAGGTAAAATTTTGTTGCTTAAGTGCGGCATATTCTTTTTCCTATTATACACACATAAACCTTTCCAATGACTAAATAATTTCCTCAATTGAAGTTTGTACACAAAATTTACACCACTCAGAAGTTGACCTTCCTATTTTGACCACCATAATTCGAGAGGATACCAGCTTAGCCCCCATTACTCATGGAAATGGGGCTAGCCATGTGATCAAAATTAAGAATATTTTATAAGATTCAATATGAAATTATATTCAAAAGTTGAAGGAGTCAAACCTAACCACTAGTAGGATATCGGGGTTGTGTTATAACCGAGCCACTAGGTTCCATCATTTTTTAGTGCATTTTGTTTCATATACAAGTACAATAGCCAAGAGAGTTAGGGAGAGAGAAAATAAATATTATTTTTGCACTTAAGTGTCCCACAGGCCACAAGCCTCACTTCTTTGTACTTGCATCCATTTTCCATTCAGAGCAAGAAAACAGAGTGGCCTCACCTTATAGCAGTGTTTTCTCCTGAAAGGGTTTCCCAGGATATATCTTGTGTTAATTATGGTTTGTGAGTTTTTATTTCTTTGTTCTCTATTTTTTGAAAAATTATAATTTGCATATAAACATAATAAATAGTAATCTACAGATCCATAAATCTAAAGAAAAATGAACCCTCATAGTGTAGATTTCAAAATTTTAAGTATAATTTTATTAGATCTATTGTGACAAACTATCTAGTGGAATATCCACAACAACTTACATATCATATTGGTATCAAAGTGATTTTCTTGGGCATATTGTGGGGAGTTGCAAGGGATCCATATTGGTTAAGCATAAAGTCACAAAACCCTACTCTTGGATGAAAAATTTATGAATAACCCTCTTGATCTCATGGTGGATATATTTTCACAGTTAGAAGCACAAGTTGCAAATGTAAACTATTATGTGAGTCTCCTCAAGGAATCCTAACCAATAAGCTCAATTTATTTAGAGAAGATGGGGTTTCTAACAGAGAGGTCTAATCAGTGGTGAAGATAATCGAAATCAACTTGTTCAAAGCACCTCCCAACCATCTCTTTTTCCTAAAAACCCCAAGCTTCGCCTCATATTTCCTTACATTTTACTGTTATTTCTTGCCATTATGTTCCTTTAATTGCATATCGAATACTAAAGGTGATTATTATTATTTTTATGTGTTTTCTTGTTATCATTTCAGTAAATTCACTTATTTAATGGGTGTGTGATCGAGGAGGATCTCTCAGGTACAAGTACAAGTGGCATTAGGAATGGGTCAAAATCCAAAGTGGCCGTATTGCTCTCAAACTAGGTTTAGATTGAAGTTCTCGTCGCCTTAATTCCAATGGTGCGAATAGATCTCCAATCCGAGCCCGTATGGAGAAGTTAGAGAAAGTATAATTTTTGGTCAAAGTTGGGCAATGGGCCAAGTTTAAGTGACCCACAAATTCACTGTCAACCGGCAGGGAACTTAGCTCCCAAAAACATGGCCCAATTGTGGCCTCTTTAAATTTCCCAATAACCCTTAACTTCGAGAAAAAAAATTTGACTCATTATTTTAAAAAAATAAAAAATATATATATTAAAAGGGTGGCGAGCCAGCAACTCTGCCACCCCAAAAAACTGCATTAGTTAATATTAATTGGGGGGCAGTCTGTCAACCTCGCCACCCTGGAACAAACACCATATAAATAAAGTAAATTGGTTGGGGGTGGGTTGTCAACCCTGCCACCCGAACGACCCTCCATATGTATGTAACAACACATTATTTCGGTGGGGAGCAGTTGGGTCGGGCCGTGTGGAGCGAACCCGCCCACCGGCCAAAACATTTTTAACATAATGTTTAACCAAAATGAGGAGGGGCGGGATTTGATCCGCCGACCCCTCCTCCGCCATTTCCAGATCTTGCCACTACGCCAGCGGAGGTGCCTTGTGCACTCCGTCCTCCTCCAGATATAAAACATTTCATTCACACAGTGCGTCGAGAAGTGGAGCAGAGCAGCAGAGTGAAACCACGAGTGGGCAAAGGGGTGGAACCGTGCCCAGGGAATCTTGAGGGGCATCAGAAAGATTTACTGGGGTGCAGAACTTGCCAGCACCAATTTTTGACAAAATTTATGTCATTTTTACACCTCTCAGCGACAGGATCTCAACGGTGATGTTTGTTTCTACATCATAGCTCTCAATTTTTCGACCACTTTCCAACTTTGAGGTATAAAGGTGCTTTATGTAATTTTACTTGTGCTTCTTCTTCTTCATCTCGCCACTTAATGAATGAAGGCCTCCCCACTATTGAGCAGGGCCTGAAGATGTAGTCCAAATTGGACGAACTATGTTATCAACTCTTGTTGTCATCTATTCGTGCTTTCATGTTCTTCCTCTCTTCTTTCATTTTCACTTTAAGTTTTTATGGTTAACATGTCACGTTTCATGTAATCCTTTATACATCTACAAGTAAAAGATATTGGATAAAGTGGTATCAGAGCAGGTCTTTGTTAGATGTGAATTGCATGATTGTATGCTAACCAGAAACATGCTCCAAATAGGTGAAGGGAAACTTAAGTCCTTTGATCCTGAAGCGGGGCGTGCACATCGAAGGAGGAACATGGCAGATGATGATGCTCTCATGAGGAGGAGAAAAACTATCACAAGGCCTTATATACAATGGCAGATAAGGTTGACAACCTATTTTCGAGACTTGAGAAGACTGTGAAAGTGGAGGAGAATGGCCTAGAAGGACAAGGTTTAGTGCATGGCGATGGTGCATAAGAACCCCCTCCTTCTCCTTCCACAAGTGAAAGTTCTTGTTCTTCTTCTTCTCCTCGTCATTGTTGTAGAGGTCCAAGAAATGCATATAGGAAACTTTATTTAAATTAGATGTTAAGTTTGATCTTCCCATGTATAATGGTGAAAGTAATGAAAAAAAACTCAACAAGTGGATTACGAAGATTGAAGTGTACTGCAAGATTCAACATATTGAGGAGGACGAGGAAAATATCCATTTGGATTCTCTTCGGCTGAATGGCACCGCTCTTGTTTGGTTGGAGAGAAAATTACGATGTAGTAGGAATTTGGGTAATCTCCTTTCTTCATGGTCCAATTTTATTTCTGCATTAAAATATCAATTCTATCCCTTGGGTTATAAGCAACAAGACTTAATGAAATGGTAGTATTTAAGGCAAGGGAAAGGCCAAAATGTGAAAAGTTTCACTGAAGAATTTAGAAAACAAGCATTGAATTATGGCATTTCACTAGAGTCACCCGAAGTTGTATCTAAGTATATTGGTTCATTACATAGTTACATAAGACATTCATTATTATTGTTTAAGCCTACTACCATTGATTCAGCCAGTGTGAAGGCCATTTATCTTTAAATCAGGGGAAAAAATTAAAGAGATGAGCATTCAAATAAACCACCTTTCAAACCTTCCAATGGTAAATCTAAAAGAAAAGGAAAGGGAAAGGAAAATAAGATGACATCAACCAAGAAAGATGAAGGAGAAAATCCTTATTACACTCACTGCAAAAAGGAAGGTCATGATGATGATCATTGTTGGAAGATGTACCTGTAAAAGAAGCCAAAGAGATATGGTGGAAAGGGAAAGCAGAAGACTGTGGCAACCGCGTAGCAAACCTTGTATGTTACTCTTGGGACGATACATTGATCACAACAGCATGCACAAAAGGTACCCTTTCTCTTCATGTTAATTCTGAATCGCATGGAAGCACTATTTAAACAGATGAGCCTCTTCCTAATGAACGAAAGAGAATTGAGTTATTTCATATTAGAGTTGTCATAAACCATACAAAAGTGGAAAATCTATTGATTTAGGATCTCAAGAAAATTTAATCTCAGAATCCTTGGTTAAAAAGTTAGGCTTAGAAATCAAGCCTCATCCAAAACCTTATCCGCTTGGATGGATACATGACAAAGAAAAATTAAATGTAACCAAGTAATGTAAGGTTAAATTTGTAATTGCTTCTAAGCTAGTGGATGAAGTAGAAATGGATGTAATACCATTGGATATCTGTGGTATTGTGTTGGGGAGTCCGTATCTATATGACATGAAAGAATTTTTCTTTCGACATGAAAACAAATATCAAATCACAAAATATGGGGTAGAATATATTGTAATACCTCATCAAACCAAGGCCAATGCCAATATTGTAAGTGCAGGACAGATGAAGAGATTAGTGAATTCCAGCAAAGGGTGCGTTCTCATGGTTGTGAGAGAAAAATATGTAGAAATATCTGATGCTTTCCAAGGTTGTGATCCAATTCATAAAAACGAATTATGTGAATTTATTTATAACTATGATGAGTTGTTTCAGGAACCAAGAGGATTTCCTCCAAAATTAGAAATCCAACATGAGAATCATTTGCAACATGATGCTCCATTACCAAACATTGGTATGTACAGGATGTCGACTATCGAGATGGAGGAGATAAAAAAGCAGGCACAAGAATTGTTGAACCAAGGGGTCATCAGGACAAGGATGGCACATGGAGGATGTGTGTAGATTACTGGGAATTAAAAAAAATCATGGTGAAGAATCAATACCCTCTCCCTCGCATTGATGATTTTTTAGGTCAATTAAAGAATGCTATCTATTTCACTGAATTGGATTTGCATAGTGGTTATCACCAAGTCAGAATTGCAGAGCAGGACGTGTGGAAAACTACCTTCAAGGCCAAACATGGGATGTTCAAATGGATGGTGATGCCATTCAGACTGTGCAATGCTCCAGCAACATTCATGAGGGTCATGAATGATCTTTTTAGGCCTTTCATTGATGAAAATGTTCTTGTATATTTAGATGATATTCTTATCTTTAGTAGAACTTGGGGTGAACATGTATGCCATGTAAGGAAAGTGCTTTATGTATTGAAAAGGGAAAAAATGTATGTAAAATTTTAAAAGTGTGACTTTGGGAAGACCTCCTTGGTTTACCTAGGTCATATTGTCGGTAATGGTCAATTAAAAATCGTCTGCTCTAAATTTGAGGTGATTGTAAAATGGCCTAAGCCTACCAATGTAACAGAGGTCTGTATTTTTCTAGTGCAGTACAATATTGGAGAAGATTCATTGCCAACTTCTCTATTATTGCATCACCCTTACACGCACTAACAAGTGTGAAGCAAGCCTTTTAGTGGGGAGGAAAGCAACAAAAATCCTTTGAAGCACTGAAAGAGAAGATTAACACCACTACAGTCTTGGCCTTACCCGACCTCTAGCAGCCTTTTGAGATCGAAATATATGCCAGTGTATATGCCATGGGAGATGTAATGCTGCAGCAAAGGAAGCCTATATGTTACCATTCATATAAATTCTCCCAGGCGGTTGTGAATTATCCCACTTATGACAAGGAACTGTATGCCTTGGTCCGAAGTGTGAAAAAGTGGAAACACTACTTGATCGACAAGGAAACTATCATCCATACGGATCACCAACCCTTGTTGTACCTTCAGTCACAGACCAAGCTTCAGCAGGCTCGTCATTTCAGTTGGATGGGATTTCTTCAACATTTTCCTCTGGTAATAAAGTATAAGAAGGGCCCTAGCAACAAAGTAGCATATATGCTTTCTCGCCCTCCTATCTCTGCTTCTATCATTTTTTATAATGCTTCCTTGTCTTTTTAAATTTATGCTGAACAATATGCCAACCATAATGATTTTAAGGATATTTATGCAAAACTGACTGATGGATCACAGGTGGAAAACTATCATTTACAGGGACAATTATTGCATCACCTTGGGAAACTGTGCATACCCACGGATGAAAGGGTACATTTAATTAGAGAGGCCCATACCTCTCTTGTGTCAGGACATTTTGGTGTCGAAAAAACTTTATGTCATTTACAAAGGTTTTTATTTTGGCCTCATATGAAAAACATTGTAACTCGATATGTAAAGGGATGTGTGATGTGTTCTGTTTCCAAGCCATCTAATAGAAAACTCGGGATTTACTCACCACTCCCTATTCCGATTCGTCCATGGGAAAGTGTGTCAATGGACTTTGTAGGTGGTTTTCCCATGTCTAGGAAAGGTCACGACTATTTGTATGTTGTCGTGGATAATTTCAGTAAAATATGTATATTAATGCCTTGTAAAAAGCATGTCACTACAAAGCAGACTGCTTGTATTTTCTTTTAGTTTGTTTGGGTCCACTTTGGGTTTCCCACATCGATTGTGTCATATCGAGACTCTCGCTTTCTTGGAGAGTGTTGGAATAGCTTGTGGAGAATGATGGACACCAAGTTAAAGAGAAGTACGACATTTCATCCATAGACCGATAGGTAGACAGAGGTCGTCAACCGTACCGTGGTACACTTTTTACGAGGCTATTGTCACAAACATCCCAATTTGTGGGATGAGCATCTTCCTTATGTGTAGCATGCCTACAACTGATCAATGCATTCTTTGGAACAGATGAAGATTCTAGTGGACGTGATGATAGGGACAAATCGTAGCAGTTCATCCAACAGATACAATCGATTCACCAAGAAGTACAGGAATAGTTGGAAAATATTCAAGCTTGATACAAGGCTCGACATGATAAACACTGAGTTGACCACCAATTCCAAGTTGGGGACAAGGTGTGGTTCCACATCAGCAAGGACAGGATGAAGGGAGAAGGAAAGAAGTTGCGACCAATGCGGTATGGTCCATTTACCATATTGGAGAAGATTGGGGACAACACATTTCATCTCGATTTTCCTGCATACATGCAAATGTACTCCAGAGAAAATTTTAGGGGCAAATTTTCACCCTTAGGTGAAATTAAAGGGTTTTAAATTTTTATTGGGAAATTTTTTTTTATCATAATATATTATTTCAGATCGCCCCAAATTTATTTTATAAAAAAATGGGCCTATAGGTTAGGCCACCTTATTTTAAGGGAGAGGGTAAAAAAAGTAAATTTATATTTTAAATCGCCCCAAATTTATTTTATAAAAATATTAGGTCTAGAGGTTAGCCCACCTTATTTTAAGGGAGAGGGTAAGAAAAAATATCGCTTGAAATTAGGAGTTACAACCTTCCATTCACCCCAATTTACCAGAATATGTATTTATGATAGTTTTTTCACCCTCCCCATTTGGTGTAAAAAAGGTTTCTTTCTTTCATTAGCTCGTATTTCATGGTATTGGGATTAATTTGGAGAAAATTACCCTCATTTTTTGGAAGAAACGGTAGTAAAATAATTATTCACCTCTATTTAAAAATTCAAGAGTATTATTTTCATGTCTATTTAAAGAATTGAATAGTGTTTTTTTCATGTTCTAAGTTTGTTGCATATGTTTAGTCACAATCATATCTAGTGCACGAGGGTTGTTCGTAAAGTTGTAGAATTTGATTTAAGAAGTAAAGAATTGAGCACACAGTGGTATAAGGTTGTTCACAAAGTACTGTAATTGGTACAAGGTTATTCGCAAAGTACTGTAATTTTAATGAAGAAGTTAGGAACCAACGAACAATGGTACAAGTAAGTTTGTGTATTTGTTCTAGGTTGAAATTTCTCTTTTCCCTTAGATAATGAATTTTTTGTATATATAATTATAATGTTCTGATATATACTTGTCATTTTCAAATATTATTTAGATAATAGGTTTTTGATTTTTCATTCTTGTTAAAATAATTGATTCCTGATTCTTGTTTTTTAACTTCGACTCATCGTTAAGTCAAAATGTATAAAAAAATTAAAATATTTCATTCCAAAAACAAGATCCCTCGCGTTCCAAAATCAATGCAACTCAAATTAAATAATCTATTTTGTTACTCACCCTTTATTTTCAATGTACACTTTAAGAAAATTACGTTTCTACAAAGAAATGATAAAGTAGTTGTTGTTATTTTATTACAAAGGTGCTGGTAGTTTGAAAAAATCTATCAAAAGACCATTTGCTGGAAGACACCCTATTAAAAAAACAAATTTCACCATTACGTTTCTACCAGGAATTGATAAATTTGTTGTTGTTATTCTTGGAATAGTAAGGTGGTGGTTGTTCAAAAAATTCAGCTAGAATACAATTGAATGGATTCCTAAAGACATCTTATTAAAAAAAAAACCAACTATATTCAAAACCGATGTATTATTGAAATAAAGATTATCATCCAAAATTTCAAGATTGAAACTAAAGAGTTTATATTAAAATGAGAATTTAAGAAAATGAATAATAAATTTGAAACTATTTACTTCAAATAAATTTCATTAGCAAGATGAAGATGGAGGAGATATTTTGAGAAATTCTGCATGCAATCCACATCATTAGATATGCAGTGCAATTTTATTTACTGGTTGCCCATAGACATCAATGATTATCCACATCATATTCATATATATGGTAGCCATGAAGAGGAGAGAGATTTAACATTTTGAAGACATTAAAAAATTACATGTGGTATATAATATATATATATATATATATATATATATATATATAAATATTCGGGGATTTATTAGGTTGAAATAGAGATTAAATCTCTTATGTGCAAATTTGTTAGTCAATTTTTTCACTATAAATTTTGGAGACATTGAATCCATTTTATACATTCAAAAATATAATTTAAACAATGAAAATTTACACCTAGTATATATATATATATCAATTTCAATTATAGATATATTAGGTTTCAAGGGGATTAAATGTGTTGTGTTCAAAATTTTTGGTTAAAACTTTCACCGTAAATAAAAATGTGGGCTATAACATAAAAATGAATATATATATATATATATATATATATATATATATATATATATATATATATATATATATATATATATATATATATATATATATATATATATATATATATATATATATATATATATATATATATATATATATATATATGTTATATTCTTACTCTCAACCATAAATAAAATATTCCAATGTCCATATAAACTATCATAATATTATACCAATTTCATAGAGAAATACAATAACTAAAAATAATAAACAAATGGTATACTTTTGAGTACAAGAAATTGTATAATTCTTATACTTTCTAAAAATATTTTAGTAATTATTCAAATAATGTTTTTTAATATGCATGTCCAATAATTTATTTCAATCTCAACTTCATGCATATGTATATGGAGAGGGTGTAAATTACAAATCATTTTAATGTTGATCATAATAAAAAAATTCAATGTTGTAAGAGGAATAATTAAAACTAAAAATGTTCAAGGAGATATGTAATTTATTTAATTTTTAATATCAAATTAGAATGCAAGATTTAATAATATATAATTAATAAAAAAATATTCAATGTGCCACACAAATAAAATATTTTAATTTAGAGGGTTAATTAATATTGAAATGTATTAAAAAACATATTAATAACAGAAAAATAATTTTAATGTGAAAAATATAATCCACAGATAAAATATTTCAAGAAAAGCATTTAAATGTGCATATATTTATATGATTAAAAAAACTATATATGCAATATTGTTTATGGCTAAATCATTTTAAGTAGTCTCATTGTGACCCTTTTTTAAGAAAATGTTTTTGTCAAATTTTTAAGAATTTCTTTCTCCCTTGAAAAAATAGTATATACTCCCCTACCAGTTTAAAATCCAATCTAAACCAATACAAACATGTACCTATACAAGAGTTGATAATGTGTGCACATATTTGTTGTTAGTGCAAGTACTGTAGTTAAGTTTCTAGTTAAAGAATTGAACCTCATATCTCATGGATGAAAACATCCTTGAAAACAAAAAGAGCATCGTGATTTCTCTCACTAAGAAATTGAGGTGTTTTAAGTAAATATTTTTATCTAAAATGCTCAAGAAGCACTTCCATAAAACAAAATATTCATGCATAACCTAGATTTCAAATCCACGGGGCATAGAGAAACTATGTCTTTTGGAATTTTCCCTTATACAATTATATTTTATATCTAAATTTTTGTCAAATTAATTTTAATCAAAAAAATTATTGGAAATATCCTATATTTATTTTAAGTCTAGTTTGGAACATAACAAGTGAGTTATTATTTTAGTCAAAAAAGTATTACAAGGTGAATGAGTATGATTGAGTAGACGGGGCATAATATATACCTCTAGTTTCGTGCATAATATTAGCAAAGAAAGCATATGTTCCATAACATTAGCAAAGAAATCATATGTTCATATTCATCACAAGCTATAACACTATGTATGTTTACTGGCACACTCACATCCAAAAATAAATAGAGGTAATGATACTTAGTAAAAATGTTGTAGCATCATATAAAATTATATTTACAAGAATTACATTGGCACATATGACATTGATTTACCATTATGAAGAAATAGTAAACCTGTAGCAATATTCAACATTGAAATAGTAAAATACTCCAACAAAGTGCATCAAGCATAAACAAACCAAAGGAATAACTTATCTAGTTGAAAGTTGAAGGCCAACGTTAACTTAGGTAGAGAAATGTTCCACCTAACCATAGACTCTATTTCACTAATCATTTTTATAATAGGCCGCCCTAATTGAAGCTATGATACCGCTAAGGAAAATTAGAACATTTTTATGGAAATCATTTTTTTCTTGGAACAACACAACTATTTTGGTGGCATGCATTTCTTTCCTTACATAGAATAAGGAAAATACCTTCCTCATCTACTCAATAGTCCCTCAAAAGTCTCTAAGCTCTCCCTCTATGTGTGCATAGAGGGTCTAGATATTATCCATTAACTACAACAACATTTACTTAGTTCTTGACTGTTTTCATGTTTTAAAGGCTTCCTTGCTTGGTTGTTCAACCCACACTATGGTTTAGTCCTTAGCTTCTATCCATGGATTTTCCATCACATAGCTTGATATATTTCTTGGATCCCTTTCCAACCCTATTTTTTAATCTATGTATGTTCTCCCTCTCTAGAATTCACTTATTTTCACAAAAATTATCTTTTAACCATTTGACTCTCTTCCTTATCTATTTTCATAATCTATACATATTTATGTAGTTATCATCACATGAATTCAAATTTTTCTCTATCATTCCTTGATCACCCTCCTAGTAGGAACCAATACCTCTACAACTACTTTCACGGATGCTAGTATCAAACAAGAGAGAATGAATTTGCCTCTCCCTCTATTTCTTTCTCTCTTATAACTTACTTCTCTTCCATTTGATTTTCCTTCTCTACTATGTCTAGCCTCATGCATCTCTCTTCAATGTTCTTTGCATGAGTTCATAATGGTTACACACCATTCATGTGAATACATAATGGGCTCCACTATTCACCTTAGAACGAAAATTGATTATGTCATTTAGGTGAGCATTATATTGGACTATGTTTCTTGTCTTAGTACAAGAATGACCAGTAATGAATCATTCCTTCTTCCCTGCAACTATTAACATGCATGCGCTTAAGACTACATGAATCATTGCCTCTCTACATTCAATTTCATACATCAAATCATGAGTTTTTTCCCTCCCAATCAATCACATGTGTGGGGGGTATAATGATGAATGTATGAATAAAAAAATCACCCTGACCCCAACACCCCACGAGACCTCATTTTCCCCCTTATTGTGGGGACATGATTTGTTTCGAAGAAAATGTGAGAAAATATAGGTTTTACCACTTCTCTCACAATTCCCATGATGAAGGTACTTATCCAATTGATTTCATAATTATGTAAGGTGTACATATCCACAACTACCACATGCATTCAATGTTTGGTGGTTAAGGTTTCTATATTTTTATTAAGGAACATGGTGATGAAGGAAACAAAGTAAAGTTTAGAAAAATGGGAAAATAAGGATTATTTGGCATGTATAACCCCCTAGTAACCTCTCACCTTTCCCATCTCCTGCTATCATAACCCCCTTTTTATGTGCGCCTACCTCACGTATCTCAATTTTTTTTATTAAATTCAAGAAAAATAATATTTATATTATTCAAATCACCATGAATTTTTTCATCATGGTGTAAATAAATCATGGTAATTAAAATATCCATGGCAAACAAAATCAAACATTCAATCATAATTAAGTACAATTAATCAATGGGATTCAATACTAGGACCTTCTAGCTTACCCCCCTTCGAATAACACAATCCTCAATGTTGTCTTCTTATTAACAACACTTATTTTCCTCATTATTTAGTTTTATTTGCAGTGCTATCTTATTCAATATCTTGGTATACCAACATAATTCAACATTCCAACATATTCTTGCGTTAGTATTCAAGTAAGAATACATATTATAACAATTATCAATAAACACTTATCATATGCACAATATTTCTCAATTCCACGATGTAAGCATCTATTCAAATATGTGTATGTATTTTTTATTTAATACTTATCTATATGGATATGTGTCTATCCCATATAATGGATTCCATAGGAAATAATTAATTTCATTATCCTTTCTAACACACCCTCAAGATTCTAGCCACCATCCCACATGAACTTATAAGTTTCCTCCACCTTGAGACACTCAACCTCTAGGCTCAGATGTCCCCTTCTCTACTAAAAAATCCCTTAGGTTGATCCATATTTTCATGGATTTCTCTTGTAAGGAGAGCACCAACTTATTACTAGACATCCACTAGTAGTATATAACTTGTCGAAATCACAGGGTTCCTTTGTCATAACAATGACCTTCCTTCATGGCTTTCGATCTTCCATAGCCACCATATATCATGTATCATACACATAAAATTACAATATATATATATATATATATATATATATATATATATATATATATATAATCATAATAATACAACTTATACCAAGTCTAATTCATAAATTTCATAAGACGTATGAGATTCCTTCTTATGGTATTTGGATCTTGTGCGGCGTAGTTCCTAATATTTATTACATAATTACACTCATTTTCATATTTGAGACCATTCCATGTACAACCTAAATTTTTTAATCAACCAAATAAAAGTGATTATCTATGCCTATAATCATTTCTTTCAATATTTACTACCATCCATGATGTGTTCTCAGAATGATATTAACAAACTAACAATTCAATCATTTTTAGTTGTTAATCATACTCGATTAAATGGAACTATGTTTCAATGTACATGTGTTACTTAGCATACCTACCATTACAAGATGAAACTAAATGTTTATTCCAATAAACCGATGTGCCGATACTCATGATCACATCTACTTAATCCATCCCTGTCGCTTGATTTCAAAATCCTACATTTCTATATCATGTATTCCACCATCATAAATTGGAAGGTATAATCAATACCTCAACACATCATCTATTCATCCCCCATATGTAGCTTGAACATACTACAAGGAAATTCCTTTCTCTTCTATATATTGGCTTAGGAATCCTCTCCTTTATAGTTGGTCCTCACTATTTTCCAGAAGGTTATAGTCTACAATGGAAATATATGCAAGGAGAAAAGTGGACATTTGTGTAGTACTATATCCTTCCATATCCATCAACAATTTGGTCTCACACATTAGCTCTATTGGAATTCACTATCATGTGTTATACAAATTCATAACATGATTGTGTTACCCATTCACTTATTATAAGTGAATCAATCATGAGATACTAATTCATAGTTGAATCAAAAGGATTATAAAAATCTTGCCATACCAAAAGATTCTTCATTCATCATATCCAACCTAGGTATCATTATCATACATGCATTCGATCATAAACAAATAAATGAATATATAAAGTATGCATAAAGGAATTCTTACTACAATCATTACAAGGCATATATATTGGCACGATTAATTTTCATATTTGGATAGTTTCCTTCAGCATTCCTGATGTTACTTGATCATTTGATGTCTCATTAGAACTCACATGATCCCTTAATCAACCTCTTGACAAGCATCCTATCATATTTATCCTTTTCACAAGATTTTCTATCATAGGCCACTTCATCATCAACATTTTCAACCATCGTTGATTTTTTTTTTTGAATAAACTGTGTGTAGATATTTGAAATGTCCAATGTTTCTTTTGGACACTCCACCCATCATCAAGGAAAAAAAAAGAAATAAAATATAAGGTGGGTTTAATAATGAAAAGATAATATAAAGGTAACATAAAGGATTTAACCATGAAATAAGAAAATGGGTTCCAAGGAATGGAAAAGATCTTTAAATAATATAAAGAATAAAATATATCTTGGGAGAAATTTGAGGCATAAATTATTAAGAAGCCAACGAAGACAAATATTTATAAAATAATTAAAGGATTCAAACAAATATTAAAATATAGATTAAAATATTAAATTATTATTTTTTAAATTCAAGGTATTTTGGATTCATCAAAATTGTTTCAACAAGCCATGCACTTTGCTAAAACAATGTGGAAACAATTTCATGTTTTGGAGAATCCTCTAGAATATGGTGTGATAACAAAGATCATGGAATATTTTAGATGCTAGCTAATACTTACAAGAAAATATATCATAATATTTCAAATTAGAATATTTGTATCAAACCATGATTTTGTGATCAATAGAGGATGAGAGGATGTTTAGTGCACTATCATTTTTGAAGTCAAATTTGAGGAACAAACTTGATAAACATATGGATATATGTCTAAAATTATGCGTAACAAAGTATGGCATTAACAAATTTCCATATGAAAGAGCACTAGCTCTTTGGCGATCATATTGTGATAGAAGGGGCGAAGAAAATACAACAAACTTCTCTAATAAAATTGATATGGAACATGATATTTTGGAGTATCAAAATTACAGTTCATGTGGAAAATATTTTGTTCAGAATCAAGCAAATGAGGACCAAATTGAGAAGTGGAAAATTGATATACAACAATATTTTATCTATTCCAATTTATATGAAGTCCCAAAGGACACTTATTTTGGTATACAATTTCCATAGGTTGTGTAAGAAAAATTGAATGGAATAGTACAAATAAGGTGATTCTTTTTATTTGATTAAATTTGTTGCTCCTCTATTTTTGGTGCAGGTTCTAAATTATTTATCACAACAAAATTAATAATACTGTATGCCAATTTAACATTTAATTTGAGGTAAGACCATGTTCTATATTTTCTATTCTTTATTGTAACATTGAAACCATGTTTCCTTGTTGCAATGTTTTTTAAGATTGATGTCTTGATAATTAACTATTACTTTAACCCTTTCTTGTATGTGATAAAAAATGAAGCAATAATTTTATGAGGTGAGGATCTATATTTTGACTATGGAAAATTTTAGGGGCTAATATTCGCAGGTGGGCTAACTTTCCATGGTTTTTCCCAAAAAAAATTCACCAATTTCCATTTTTTATAAAAATGATTTGCCCAAATTTTACAATATAAAATTATTTTATGTTAAAAATCGCCAACATTATATAGACAATATATATAATATCATTATAAATTTGAATAATTTTACAAATACATCAATAAACTTTTTATAGTTTGCATATTAGGGACTCGTAAGATTCGCCAATTTTTTAAACTTCAAGATAATTTTCCATCCTTAAAATTATCCTTGATTTTGACATAGGTAGTGTCCTTGTATTAAAGGATAAATAAGTACTTTAACAAGGCTTTTACTAAGCAAGAATGGATTCATTTCAATTAGATGAGTTTTTTTTTTGTAGCTCTAATATCTTGGTCACACTTAATGGTTTGTCTATTTGTTGCATTTGGATCATTTTTCCAAGTTTGAAAATTTTGGGTTTATTTTGGTTAAAAATTATGATCTCTTAAATTCTTCTAGTTTTTATTTGATGTTTAATTGATCCTTTTGTTAAGGCATGATTTGTTTCATCTTATTTTATTGATTTAAGGGGTTCGGTTAAAGTTAAAGACCTTTGTTGAGTGAAAATGTTTTTTTGTTTTTTTGTTTTTTTGTCATGTTCATTTGAGAATGATATGGTATTAGGATTAATATATGACTTCACTTATTATATAGGAATTAAATGTGTTTTGCATAATTATTATTATTTTCTTTAGGAGTTGTCTTTAGTGCGACTTTTTGGAGTTTCCGGTGTCCTAATCCAGTGAAAAAAATTGAGGTGAAATATCAATTTCTGTTATTTAAACTGGTTTTTTGACTGTATATATGGATTTAGCACCCTAAAAAACCCTTAGGGAACTTCGATTGTGCAAGGTTACTCATCAAACTTCTGTTTTCAATGAATTCCTACCGGATATTAGAGAAATTAGATTGAAAAAATCCACCGGAAAAGCCTTCAAAAAGTCGCACTAAAGACAACTCATTTTCTTTATATATTTTATTATTGAAGGATATGTTTTATTTGATTTTTATTTTTATTTAATCTCATGTTGTGGTGTCACAAAATAATAATCACCTTTTAGAATCTACTATTTTATTTTATATTTTATTTTAAAATACTTATTGTTTGTTAAGAGAGGATAATGGGCTATGCTTAGTTAAGTGAATAAAAAAATGGTCTATGCACTAGGATCCTATGTGTTCATCATAGAATTCATATTCTCATGAGAAGGACATTCATCTAATGCAATTATACTTTGATACCAATACAAAAATACATCACATGTAATTAGTCGAGAATGATAGATTGTTTAGTGTAGTACTATTCTTGAAGTGAAAAACCCCTTGATGATCATTGTTTTGTGACATATTATTCCAAGTAATGAACATGCAAAGAATATTTTTTATATTTTTGTTATATTTTTTAACTCGCCCATTGTATATTTTTAATTAGTTTGTGTTATTACCTTTTTTTCATCGTATAGGAAATTAAGTTTCAATGCATATTCATCTTCCATTCATTCTCATTTTTTGTTTTGTGTGATTTCAAATAATTTTTTACCAAGTCAACATTATTAGAGTTGTTATCTGTAGAATAAATTGCAACAATGACTGCAATAGTTATGATCCAAAAGTAGGTGAAAAACCTACATATTATGATGAAACACCATATTTTAAAGTTGTTGGTTTATTTGAACTTGAGGAATTAGAGAAGCATCTACCTTTTAGAAAAGTGATGTATAAGAAAACAAAATAATTTTATGTAAATATTCATGATTTCGATATAGCTATTCATAGACCTTATTTTCATGTGAAGCCTATAGAATATTAATTACATAGAATTGGCAAGGTTATCTAGATGCGTAAAGACCAAGTTTGAGCAAAAGAATTTATTTGGTTCAACATCACATGCCTTTGGGGGTGCCTTTCCAATTAATTTCCCATTGGGATGTGATAAGACATTTGTGGTAAAACATAATAAAAACATGTAAAAAGATTTGCAATAGTGTATAACAAGAACCTAGAGAAACATTACTCATGATTTTTCTTTTCCAAAACATGGAAAATTGTATATCATAGTTTTTAACTAAATATTTTTCTTTTTATTACATATGTTTCTATACATGGTAACGAATCACTAATATTTTACAATGTTTTCTAATTTTTTAGAAGATTAACCAAGAATTTTCAGTACTTTATAACCTAGTGAAAAATTCTCCAATATTTAAGAAAATTTTATAATTTAGTGAAAGATTCACCAAAATATTATATATGTATGTTATATTAATAAAAAATAGGCTATACAATTTTCTATATACCATGGGGATTCACCCATTTATTATACATATAAATTTGGGGGGTTTCTTAAAATTTTCCTTGATGTACTCGGTACTAGGTGTAAATTTTCATTGTTTAAGTTATATTTTTGAATGTATAAAATGGATTCAATGTCCTCAAAATTTATAGTGAAAAAATTGACTAAAAAATTTGCACATAAGAGATTTAATCTCTATGGAAACCTAATAAATTTGATTGATATATATATATATATATATATATATATATATATATATATATATATATATATATATATATATATATATATATATATATACCATGTGTAACTTTTTAATGTCTTCAAAATGTTAAATCTCTCTCCTCTTCATGGCTACCATATATATGAATAAGATGTTGATAATCATTGATGTCTATGGGCAACCAATAAATAAAATTTCACTACATATCTAGTGATGTGGATTGCATATAGAATTTCTCAAAATATCTCCTCCATCTTCATCTTGCTAATTAAATTTATTTGAAGTAAATAGTTTCAAATTTATTATTCATTTTCTTAAATTCTCATTTTAATATAACCTCTTTAGACTCAATTTTGAAATTTTGGATGACAATCTTTATTTCAATAATACATCGGTTTTGAATATAGTTGGTTAAGTTTTTTTAATAATATCTATTCAGGAATCCATTCAATTGTATTCCAGCTAAATTTTTTGAATAACCAACACCTTACTATTCCAAGAATAACAACAACAACTTTATCAATTCCTGGTAGAAATGAATAGTGAAATTTATTTTTTAATAGGGTGTCTTTCAGCAAATGGTCTTCTGATATAGTTTTTCAAACTGCCAACACCTTTGTATTCAAATAACAACAACTAATTTATCATTTCTTTGTAGAAACATAATTTGCATAAAGTGTACATTGAAAATAAAGGGTAAGTAACAAAATAGACGATGGAATTTGGGTTGTATTGATTTTGGAATGCGAGGGATCATGTTTTTGGAATGAATTTTTAAATTTTTTTATACATTTTGACTTAATGATGAGTCAAAGTTAAAAAACAAGAATGAGGTATCAATTATTTTAACGAGAATGAAAAATAATAAACCTATTATCTAAATAATATTTGAAAATGACAAGTATATATCAGAAAATTATAATTATATATACCAAAAATTCATTATCTAAGGGAAAAGAGAAAGAGGTTCTCAGGTTCTGTAACGGACACATATAATTAATGATACTTATTTTATGAATATTTTTAATTTTTTCATAGATTTTAATTTAAAGATGAGCCGAAGTTAAAAATAAAGAATCATACATCAATTATTTTAACAAGATTGAAACATAAAAAAACCTATTGTCTAATTAATATTTGAAAATGACAAGTATATATCATAAAATTATAATTATATATACCAAAAACTCATTATATAAAGGAAAATAGAATGAGGTTCTTAGGTTCTGTAATGGACACATATATTTAATGATACTTATTTTATTATGAAAACCCAATACATTTCTAAGAAAAAATTATTATGGTTCCCAAAACTGGAAGAAAAAAAAAGAAAAAAAGAAAAAAGAAGGAAAAGGTAGAGCATGCAAGAGGAATTGCAACCTAGAACAAATACACAAACTTACTTGTACCATTGTATGCTGGTTCCTAACTTCTTCATTCAAATTACAGTACTTTGCGAACAACTCTGTACCATTGTGTGCTCAATTCTTTACTTCTTAATTCAAATTCTACAACTTTGCGAACAACCCTCGTGCATTAGATATGATTGTGACTAAACATACGCAACAAACTTGGAAAATGAAAAAAACACTATTCAATTCTTTAAATAGACATGGAAATAAGACTCTTGAATTTTTAAATAAAGGTGAATAATTCTTTTACTACCATTTGTTCCAAAAAATGAGGGTCATTTTCTCTAAATTAATCCTAATACCATGAAATACGAGCTAATGAAAGAAAGAAACTTTTTTTACACCAAATGGTGAGGGTAAAAAAACTATCATAAATACATATTCGTGTAAATTGGGGTGAATAGAAGGTTGTAACTCTTAATTTCAAGGGATAAATTTTTTTTACCCTCTCCCTTAAAATAATGTGGGCTAACCTCTAGACCTGATTTTTTTATAAAATAAATTTGGGGTGATTTGAAATATAAATTTAATTTTTTTACCCTCTCCCTTAAAATAAGGTGGGTAACCTATAAACCTAATTTTTTTTTAAAATAAATTTGGGGCGATTTGAAATAATATACTATGATACAAAAAAATTGCCCAATAAAAATTTAAAACCCTTTAATTTCGCCCATGGGCGAAAATTCACCCCTAAAATTTTCTATTTTGTCAATCCTGCCACCAGAACCACCCTCCACATATATGTGTGTGTGTGTGTGTGTGTGTGTGTGTGTGTGTGTGTGTGTGTAACAACACACTATTATGGCAAGGCGCGGTTGGGTCAGGCTGCGTGGAGCAGACCCTCCCACTGGCCAAAACCTTTTTAACACAATGTTTAACTAAAATGGGGAGGGGCAGGATTTGATCCCTCGACCTCTCCTCTGCCATTGCCGGATCTTGCCACTAGCAGAGGTGCCTTGTGCACTCCACCCTCCTCCAAATATAAAACATTTCATTCGCACAGTGCACCAGGAGGCAGAGCAGAGCAGCAAAGTGGAACCATGAGTGGGCAGAGGGGCGAAACCATGCCCAGGGAATCTTGAGGGGCATCAAAAAGATTCCCTAGGGTGTAGAGCTTGCTAATGTAATTTTGGACAAAATTTATGTCCTTTTTACACCTTTCGGCGACAAGAACTCAACAATGACATTTTTTTCTGCATCAGAGCTCTCCATTTTTTGGCCACTTTCCATCTCGGAGGTATAAGGGTGCTTTGTGTAATTTTACTTGTGCTTCTTCTTCTTCTTCTTCTTGCCACTTAATGAATGAAGGCCTCCCCACTGTTGAGCAGGGCCCATAGACGTAGTAAAAATTGGACGAACTCTGTTATCAACTCTTGTAGTCATCTATTCATTCTTTCATGTTCTTCCTCTCTTCTTTCATTTGCACCTTAAGTTTTTTATGGTTAACATGTCATGTTCCATGTAATTATTTATACTTCTACAAGTAAAATATCTTGGATCATTGTGAGATGTCGCGGTCTCCTTTTTTCTTGGGTGGATGATCGCTAGTTACCATATCAACCACTATATCTCATCTATTGGAAGGAGATATCCAAGATAGCTATGGGAAGGAGGGATGCAATGTTTATTTTACATGCCTGCTTGTATAATTTTGACCTCAAACTGCATAGTCAAAGTAGTTTTTATTTCGTTATCTCTTTTTATATTGTTCGAGTTTTATTTAGAAAAAGGATTTTCACCCATATATATGTAGTTTCATCCATTTTCATTTTTGTAAAAATTAGCTACCTAGTTTAACATGTTTCCTTGCTATTTGGATTGGATTGGTCGAGGATGATATTATATATTTCTTTGTAACTAGCCGAAGAAATTTAGTTGTAATGTTACTGTGAGATTTTTGAAGTGAATAAACTAATTTTTGGACTCTATGTTACATTTTGATGAATTTATAATAAAACTGCAACTATTGTTGTTTTATTTCTTGGAGTAACAGGTTCTTTTACCTATAGTTATTCTAGCCATCCAAGCCCCCCTAGTTTGGAATGCACTTGCATGGATTACATGTGTTTAATATATATCTAATGTGATGATGCATGGCTTCCATAGATTTGTAATGTTAATGTTGTGAATTCGTTATCTTGAATTAATTTTGTTACAGTTGATCAATATTATTGATTCTTTTTTTAGCATCACATTTGGATTTGAATGAGCGGGATTTTTGTTATGTGTTAAGGGATCCCCTATCATGTGTTTACTAAGAGACCAATAACCCAGGGATATACCAGAGGGTTGAAATATACCCCGAGGACTCAGACCTATAGTTCTCTTAATTGTGTGGTTTGTTTATTATTTTCAACATGAGTGTGAATTGATTGCTAGATGGTATTTTTACTGGACGCTGCCATGCATTTATGAATGAGAATTTCTTTCAAATATTGGTGAATATTGAATATTTGTTAATTGAATTAAGTATAAATAATGTCTAGTATAATGTAAGTATTGATTGAATTTTGCAACATGTGATATAATTTACCAATCAAGATCTAATCCTACATATATTGTGCAAGTTCCTCATTATCTTATGATCCCCAGTTGAAAATTTAATGAACTCACATTTTACGCAATTAAATTGTCCATCATTTTTGGCGCTGTTGTCGGGGAGGTGTTAAGGGAATAGGTTTTGATTAGATAAATATTTGATTATATTTCCTCATATGTAGTATCTGAACATCCTAGAACACAAAGTGGCAGGAGCTATAAGGAGAAGTAAGAACCTGCACACCCACATTTTGTGGGTTTCCTTCCTCATTGGATCTAGATGATGTTGGTCCTATATGAGTTGAGGAAGAGGTAAGGTAACTTTTGATACTCCAATTATTAAATATAAAATATAATGACCCTCCAACACTAACTTGGAAGGTAATAACACTGATAGGATAAGCGAAGGTGAAGTGCTAGAGAATCGAGGCGAAGCATCGATAGCTGGGAGAGTAGGTCACTCTTCCACTTCCTCCAACAATCCTATTATTGAAATAATATTGGGAAGAGGAATGGGGTTACCACTTCACAACAACCCAACTACCATACTTCCGCCCTTAGAATCTGAATTTAGCTTTGTTGGAGGTAACATAATGGCTAAATAATAAGGTGAGACAAATCAACCAAAGAGGGAGAATTAGATGACTTTCGATTTTCCAATTATTGATCTGACTGCTAATGAAAAAATGCAGAACATTTACCAAAAAAATATTTATGTTCTTTCAATGTTTGGTTAGTGAATATCTCGACACTTTTTTTATTTAAATTTGATGTCTTATGTCATAGCATGGATTATTATACTAATGCATATAAGTTGAAACTGTTTCCGACTACCTTAAAAGATTCTACTTTGTGGTGTTTCATGGGGTTACTGGAAAATACTATCACCACTTTGGAAGGCATGAGACAGTGCCAATATTATATCAAGTCCCGTGAATTGAAAGAGAAAATTTTCAGAATGATGCAGAGGGAAGACAAAATTTTGGAATATTACTAGAAGATATTTTTATATAATCTTCAACGTCCTAGGTAGGATACGTTGGATATTGAAACAAAGAAGATCCTCTTTTTAAAGGGTGTAATGGAAGAATAAGTGAAGGTGTTAAAATTGATGGGAGTAGGAGATATATCATTTTTCACAATAAATGATATCGCAAAAGTTTGCAAGAGATATGCATGTGGACAAGGAAAAATGGTGAAAATATCTCATGATATCCTTAAAAATTAGAAGCCGACTTCCAATGGAGTAAACAAGAAAAAATTGGGAAATATTCTGGAAGATTTTAGAATGGATGTATTAAGTACTTTGAGTCTACACTTTGACACTCCGAGTTTCAATAATAAACAAGAGGAAGAGCACTCTTCCCTTGCTATTTTCAGCCCCAAGTGTTGAAAAAACACCCTAGAAATGATTTCCCTTTCAATAATCTCATTGTCTATGCCATTTAGGTAGAAGATCATTTCACATACAATTGTCCTCATTTATCAGGAATCAAAGTGGTATACCATGGGAATGAGCCTACAACAGAGAAATTGTATTCATTAGCAACTAAAAAGTTGTGGTAGCCTAGGCCCCAAGGTACGTCTTTTGACCCTACTTCCACGATTTTTTCACACTTTTCTAATTGATAGTATGCACCATGGAATGTCGCCACACCATGGAAAATGTGGCCACAAAAATATCCTCAAATTAAATCTTGGAAATAAGGTTGGTGGGGACCAGGGTATTGACCTTTGCCCCCGTATTCCTATCTTCTACCACCTCAATATCCTCCACATTATCAACTGTTCTTTCCAAACTACCAGACACATACATATCAACAACAACCTCTGAGCACTCAATTACAATTTCCTTCTACCCAATATTTCAGGTCGAACCAGTTTCCTATTCAACCCATCATTAACATGAATAATAAAGCAACTGAACATGTCCTACAAGTCGGGTTGCAACCCTTCACAACCTATGTTATCACTTATGTAGAAGTATATGATATTATTTTATGGTTATGGAAAGTAATACCCAATTCCAATCCCATTATTGTAGAATAAAGAGAGGAATAATTTCCTACCAATGTAGAGAGAACCAATATACCTACACCCCCTTAGCAAGAGAATAAGACCTCAAAAAAGTCGTCAAATCCCCCTTTTCCTAAGACTAGTTGGATAAGAGAAAACCGATAAAAGATATTGAACATGCTGTTATAAATAAATTAAGGAACATTTGTGGTAAAATTACCTTGTTGTAGGATATTCAAGATATACCCACTTATGCTAAAGTGGTGATGGAATTGTGCCTGAAGAAGCCAGGGAAGAAGTAGAAGGATCCACCAACTATTCATCTTGTTGGGGAGTGCGTTGATGCGATTACTAGAAAGAATTCAATAAAGAAATATTATGATATCAGAAACCCTATCATTTTAGTGCATATTAATGGAGTATGAATTCCTAATAATTTGAAAGACCTCAGAGTGGCCATCAATATCATGACTACACATACCATGAATCTTCTTGAGATAATTGATCTTCTCCCTACTCCAATTGTTCTCGAACTAATAGTATGGTATAGGATTAAGCTAGAAGGATTCTTGGACGATGTAATTATTTCCCTTAATTCATGGGAATACCCCGTGGACTTCATAATCGTGCAAACCAAATATATAGCTGGAGGGAATCCGATAATCCTTGGGAGGTGGCTGACTATAGCGAATGTGTTCATGGGATACATGTCTAGTAGCATGTTCATTTCCCACAGTGGAGCTGTAAAACATATTACCTTATACCTTCCTGCGAAGTCTACCATGGAATAAAAGGAAGCTCCTTGGTTCGATGACTCAACAAGTTACAAGGAAACAGTCAAGCCCATGCGTACGATTGATTAGGTAAATAATTTTCAGAAATGTTCTCAAGAAAGTTAGCTTAATTCTATTTTATGTAATTCAAGTTCTTATGGTTCTGAAAATCATCCATTTGAGCATATTTTAAAGAGTGATGTGTAGGAAACAAATGACTTGACAATTTTGTACTCGTTATGCAATGCCACTAAAGCACCATCTTAAGAAATAGAATCATGTTGTATTTTTGTTGAATTTAGTGCTGGTCAATTTTTGAATATCAGTGTTGAACTTACTTATGGGAAGTGAAAAGAACTCATGCATGTTCTACAATAACAAATAAAGGCCTTTGCATGGGATTATTGAGACATGAAGATAATCCCCATGTAATCCCCAATCCCCAACTCGCACGTTGGAGGGTCATTTCTGTGAACAATAAGCAGTGTCATGCTTTGCAAATACTATCCTTGCATCCCTTTTGATGAAAGTAACATTCTTCTTGTTGACATTTCCCTGAGCAGAGCTGTAAAATCCCTATTTTTTCCTTGGCACAAGTAGCCAGTTACACCCTCGCGCTGACCGGGAAATTTAACACTGAGCCCGTGCTAGTTGGCGCTCTGTGCCAGTTAGACACTCATGCCAAGCTGTTTATGGAATGTTTTTTAAAAATAGAGGCAGAGGTTCCATTCCAACCACCTCAAGGATGAGTCATTGGGAGTGGTTGAACTGAAACAACCACGGACTCCTTCCTTTAGTTAGTATTTTCCACCTCCCTTGGAACTATTCTAAAGGATAAACTCCCTCCCACCTTTGTAGGGATCCCAACCTCCTCCTTTTCCTCTATAAAAGAAGCTATCTCTCTTAGTACTAGCTAGCTCAACTGGGAGAATTATACATACTATAGCTAAGCTACTAGAGAGGATAGAATAAGAAGGAATTATGTTGAGGAAGCTTGAGTCAATGACTTCTAAGAGAGCTTGAGTCCATACCTTCATCCCGTCCCAATTCCCTGATGAAAATTTGAGACGCGCTTTCCCTGAACCTCGTTGGAGGAGACTGCGACGTCAAAGCATCTTTTGTACTCTTCCTTCTATTCATTTATATACATGACTAATGTTTGGTTCCACTATTGTGTTATGATGTTTATTTGATGCGATATGCTTAGCCCTCTTTGACTGGCTAACAGTTATGAGTGAAACTATTCTGTCGTATGTTGTTCTTGTTCTTTGTCCCATGTGCAGATATCTGAACGTGACAGCGAACAGATTGTGATTTGCCGAGGCAAGAGTGAGAGGCCACTTCTCTTTCTGCAATGACAACAGTGTTGGATCCAAGGTAGGTCAATCTACCGTGTCTTTTGTTCATTCATTAACTAGGAAGCAACACTTTAGTGTGTCCTTTTGTTACTAGACCCACCTTAGGGCTAGAGGGATGATCTCTGTCCGCAGAGAGGATTTACCTTCATAACGAATTGGTGACTCCACAAGAGGTAAAAAGTGAAAAGTAATATTTTTTACCATTTTTGGCATTTTATAACTTTTTCACAACCCTAATTAGGTTTTAAGAAATGTTTTTCGATTATTTTATTATATTATTTTCGAGAAATGGGTTTTACACATGTCTCTTGTGCAACAACAAGGTTTTCATGCGATAATGATGAAGTAACGAGTTATATTTTATACTTTTTCGGACTCGGTAAAAACATGAAAATGTCACTACTGGAGTCATCTTTCATCTCTTGTTTGACTCTCTAAAATTGAAAATATTGCCGAGATTGTTGTCATTTTGAACTCGTAAAATGGCTACAAAATTATATCTACCCAGTATATGTTTAACCCTTTTTCTGTCTGGGATGGATTATTTACGAAAAAGGAATACCTTAGCCTATCGTGACTAAGAGGTTCTCTCAGACACAATTTTCTACCATTTCGGATCTGTGAGACTACCTACGAAAAGGGCCTGCTGGAGTTTTCTTTTCTGCCTTTTTTTCAAACTCTCTAAACATGAAAAGATGCTGAGTTCTCCCTTTGTCAGACTCATTAAATCCTAATGACATTGGACTTCGTCACCATGACGTTATTCGAGTTCCTCCTTCCTAGGGCTCATAAAATCTACTAGGTTGGATTTGTCCGAAGGAAAAAATTACAGTGCAAGGATATGCTATCCCCTACAAGCTTGTTTTAAAAAATAATTGGGGTACTCGCCAGAAATGGTGGGGGAAAATGGAACCAAGTTTTAGTTATTTTGGCAGTATGCCGCTCTTGAACATGACACTTCTCTACATTCGTGTCGGGTTGGGGACATCTTATTTCATCATTTTTTCCTCCATGGGTTTGGGCAATCTCATCTGCTCTTTGCCACGTAATCATGACCTCAGATCCTTTGATGTCAAATACTGCCAAATCCAGTGTCATGCTGCTGATATGTTCAAGAGAATTTTGTCTCTATAGTTGTCAAAATTCCTCTGATTTCTTGTTGGTCCTGATTCACTTTCATCATGTTACTCTATCTCGTGTCAATGATGTGGGAAACATTATGGCCCTCCTTTGACCAAGTCACTTCCTGTCGACTTCAGCTCATTATCCAGGAATTTGATCTAGAGACACCCTTCTGGTACCTTGGAGCTTGCATGCCTCAATGGTAGGTTTTTCGCATTCGACACGAGGTTCACATCATTGGCCTTCGATCGAGTGATTCTACGGATGTTCGACATCAGATCATTGTTCACATTCCATGGATTGCACCTTTTGTACCTTGAGGGCCATCGTCATCATTGGTGGTTTCTCTCACGTCTGTTAATATCTTTCATCATTGGCTGGTAATCAGACGATTTTCTTGCATGTTCAACTTCAGCTCATATATTCGTGTGCTCGAAATTGTACTTGTTCGGGTCGAGATGGAGCGCAAGACCCTGGGTTTTTTCTGATAAAATTCAGGCTGCGGATTTTTGTGGATTATTATGACTTACTGCATGACTATTTTGATTGGATGGCTACGACCATACCTGAGTCTATTTACTGATACTTACTGCTAGATGGCTGCGTCCATACCTCAGATCTTAGTTTTTATATACTCTATTATGGATTGCTGCGCCCATGCCACATGATTCATGTATCACAAATTTTAGTTTCATTTGTAATTGCAGGTCTTCCGACAGTGGTGTTTGGTTCGAACGCATTCTCATAAAGCATTTCACCCCTCTTTCTCCCTCGGACTTCATGCTTTAGGGGGCATCTGTTACACAACATTTTGTCACTGTCCCTACAATCCCCAACTAGCACATTGGAGGGTTGTTTCTGTGACCAATAAGTAGTGTCATGCTTTGAAAATACTATCCTTGCATCCCTTTTGATGAAAGTAACATTCTTCTTGTTGACATTTCCCTGAGTAGAGCTGTAAAAATCCCTATTTTTGCCTTGGCGCAAGTAGCCAGTTACACCCTCGTGCCGACCGGGAAATTTAACACCGATCCCATGCCAGTTAGTGCTCTGTGCCAGTTAGACACATGTACCAAGCTGTTTATGGAAATTTTTTTAAAAATAGAGGCGGAGGTTCCATTCCAACCACCTCGAGGATGAGTCATTGGGAGTGGTTGAACTGAAAAAACCATAGACTCCTTCCTTTAGTTAGTATTTTCCACCTCCTTTGGAACTCTCCTAAAGGATAGCACTCCCTCCCACCTTTGTAGGGATCCCAACCTCCTCCTTTTACTCTATAAAAGAAGCTATCTCTCTTAGTAATAGCTAGCTAAACTGGGATAATTATACATACTATAGCTAAGCTACTAGAGAGGATAGAATAAGAAGGAATTATGTTGAGGAAGCTTGAGTCGATGACTTCTAAGAGAGCTTGAGTCCATGCCTTCATCCCGTCCCAATTCCCTGAGGAAAATTTGAGATGTGCTTCACCTGAATCCTGCTAGAGGAGACTGCGACGTCAAAGCATCAGTTGTACTCTTCCTTCTATTAATTTATATACATGACGACTGTTTGGTTCCACTATTGTGTTATGATGTTTATTTGATGCAATATGTTTATCCCTCTTTGACTATCTAATAGTTATGAGTGAAACTATTTTGTCGTATGTTGTTCTTGTTCTTTGTCCCATGTGCAGATATCTGAACGTGACAGCGAACAGATTATGATTTACTGAGGCAGAAGCGAGAGGCCACTACTATTTCTACAACGACGATAGCATTGGATCCAAGGTAGGTAATCTACCATGTCTTTTGTTCATTCATTAACTAGGAAGTAAAACTTTAGCATGTCCTTTTGTTACTAGACCCACCCTAGGGCTAGAGGGATCATATCTGTTCGCAAAGAGGATTTACCTTCATAACAATAAGTAGTCTGATGCTCGTCGAGTCTAAAAAAATCAGAGGCATATGAACCCAACACTCAAGGAGGTAGTGAAAGAAGAATTACAAAATCTCCTTGATGCAAACTTAATCTACCCAATATATGATAACAAATGGGTTTCCCCATGATTTTTGATTCCAAAATATTTAGGAAAATGGCTAATGTGTGTAGACTTCCGGGAGTTGAAAAAATCCATTATGAAGGATTATTTCCCTCTTCCATTTCTAGATTAGGTCCTAGAGACCTTATCAGGAAATAAGTATTTATCGTTCTTAGACGAGTTTAGCGGGTACAACCATATTCAAGAGAAAACTACTTTGACTTTTATATAGGGATATTTTGCTGACCAAGTTTTTCCTTTTGGGTTGTGTAATGCCCCAAACACATTTCAAAGAGCGATACTAGGCATTTTTTCATATTTGATCCATGAATGTGTCGAGGTGTACATGGAAGAATTTACTATTTATGGGGATTCTTTAAAGAAAGCTTTGGCATATAAAAGAAAAATAATCAGATGTTAGGAAGCACACCTTACCTTTAGTAATATCAAATTTAGGATGATGCTTACTAAGGGTCTTGTTCTTGGTCATGTTGTTTCTACTGCAGGTATTGAGGTTGATCTCGCCAAGATCAAGGTCTTATCCCAACTACCAATTCCCACAACACAAAAATAGATGAGAAGTTTCCTTGGTTTTGTAGGCTATTATCGACACTTCATTGAAGGTTTCACAAATATTTCTACGCCTTGTTAAAGTTATTGTATAAAGACGTTGTTTTCTTATGGAATGTCCAGTGCCAGGATGTGTTTAAGAATTTAAAATAAAAACTATCAGTTGCTCCTCTTTTGATGGGTCCTAATTAGTATTTACCCTTTCATATTTCCACGAATGCCTCAGACATGGATTTGGGAGTTGTTCCAGGGAAAAAATATGACCTGTGTTTTTATGAAATTTATTACATTAGTAAAACTTTGACCCCCACTGAATTTAATTACACTGTGACAGAGAAGGAGTTCCTCGCGGTGGTGCATTCTATAAACAATTTCAAGAATTATATTATAGGTTATGAGGTCTTCATCCATACAGATCATGCAACGATATGATACCTCATGAACAAGCCGATAACCAACGGATATATCACAAGGTGGCTTCTTTTATTACATGAATTTAATGTTACCATCGTAGATCATCGTGGTAAAGATAATTTGGTTGTTGATTTCTTTGCTACGTTGCAACATGAAGAAAATAATGTTCATGTAGATGTGGATTCTCCTTATGAAAAATTATTTGTGATTTCTAGTTATTGACCTTGGTTTGCAGACATTGAGAATTATTATGCCACAAGAAAACTACCAGCAAAACTTCCTTTTCGTGAGATGTGCAAGATCATAAATAGAAGCACCTATTATTCTTGGATTAACAATGATTTGTTTTATATAGGTGAAAATATTATAATTAGATGATGTGTATGAGAGAATGAAGTACCTGATGTTTTAAGGGCTTGTCAAAATGAGTCTTGTGGAGGCCATTTTTCAAATAAGCACACTACCTACAAAGTATTGCAAGCTGGGTATTATTGGCTTAATCTGTTTAAATATGCAAATAAATACGTACACTAGTGTGATAGATTCCAAAGGATGGGGGCGGGGGAAGTTCAGGAAAATGAAATGGTATTGCAACCACGGGTGTTGTTCGAACTTTTCGAGAGGCGAGCCTTGGATTTCGTAGGTATGATCATGTCAATGTACCAAAAAAAGAAATATATTTTGGTATGTATGGATTTTGTTACCAAATTTGTCGAGGCCAAGGCACTAGATTGAGAAAATGAGCATGCAATTACAACTTTTATGTATGAGGATATTTTTACCTAGTTCAATGTGTCAAGGGAAATTTTTATAGACCAAGGAACACATTTTACGCCAAACTTAATCAATTTATTACAAAACAATATCATATTCCACACCATAATTCAACTTATCATCCCCAAGTGAACAGGAAAGTCGAATCCACAAATAAAGTATTGGAGGGAATTATCACTAAGACCATTCAGATCCATCACAAAGATTGGGTGAATCGATTGATTGAATATCTATGGTCCTATAAAACAATGTGGAGGAGTACTATGGGATGCATACTAGATGAGTTAGTCTACGAGAAACAAGTCATGCTACCGATCGAGTTTCATATTCACGCCTTCCATACTATTGCTTAGTTGGGATTGAATTTAAGCAAAGCACATGAACAAATATTGTTGCATTTGAATAAAATTGATGAAATTTAATAGGATGTATCCAAACATACATTACTGGTGTAAGAGAATTGAAATAAGTGATACAGGTGGATCAATGCAAAATATCATCTTCAAAAGGCTTCAAAACCATCAGAACATGGTATGATGTTGAAGTGCTCGACGATATGCACCCAACTCCGTGAACGACACATCAAATGGACATTGTATGCGAATTATATACTATGTTGAAGTTTGTCTAGTTTTTGAAAAAATGGGGCCACATGGCGCCACATAACCCCATGAGTTTGCAGTGACTGGGCACACACAGTGGACAACATGGCTCAAGGAATTCGAAAAAAAATTCTCTAAGGGAATTGAACCCTTGACCTCCAAATCTGACAATGACTTCACGATATCCAACTAACCATGAATCCAATGGAAAATTCATGTTTAGAAAGGGCGGTGAATTTTTTTATGGTTATAATAATTGGAGGTGCCATTAAATGGGGAATAGAGCCCGCCATGGTTGGCGGCTCCACCACCCTATCTACAACACAATACATATCTACGTATTAAATAGCGTGACAAGAGGATATACAACGTGGAGGATAAGCTCAAGGTTTATCATATATGATATATTCGCATGGGATATCACAAATGGCGCATGAGCGTTAAAGGATAAGGTCACAACCTCAATATAAAACACAATATCACATACATTGTTTATGCATGTGATATATAACGTGATACGTGCCTTGAAACGGGGTCGAGGTGAGTTGAACCTCCGATCTCCTCTCCCCCACTTAGTTATTTAACCAATGTGCCCAAGCACTTTGATGTTAAGTGAGAACAAAATTTTGTTTATGAGCTGCAAGAACAGTTAGCAAAATTTCTCCAGATTGGCAAATTTCTCCAGATTTGGCGGAATTGCAGGTGAAGATTGGCTTTTGGGAGGTACAGAGGTCACCTGGTCCAAATATGGTCAAATGTATACTCAAAATTCATGATTTTTTGTGTTGATTTCAATTCTAAAGTCATTTTCTGCATTTGAACCTCTAATTTTCAGGTCATTGATGTAAGTGCATATTTTAAGCCTAATAAGAGCGGTTTGTTGATTGAAAAGTGGCCAGGAGAGGTAGAAAGGGAGGTTATAATGATTGCCATAATCAAATAATGTGTTATTTTTTGTTATTTTTCTCAGATTTGGCTTTATGTTTTATTATTTATGTTAATTCTCAATCTTATCGATCTGTTTCACACATTAACAAAAATGGAATTTTAAACATGTTTGTAAGACCTTTTTGACAAATTGATCAAGTTTTGGTATCAAAGCGCATGGTTTGATGAGGCTTGAAATCGTTTAATGATTACAAGGCTGAAACTAAAGCAAGGAAAAGGAGAATTTGCTTCACGAAAATTGGAGATTGGAAGGATATTCCAGAATAAAAAGATGGTTGAAGAAGGAGGACTGTTGGGATCAGAAGCTCAATTCATGGACTCATTTATGTCAATCAAAGCCATGGTTGAGTAGATGCATAATGAATTTAAAAAATGAAAAGGCGAGGATACTTCAGCAAAGGCAAAAGTGAAAGCAACATCAAAACCTTCTCCT
Source organism: Pinus albicaulis (assembly GCA_034641835.2). NCBI lineage: Eukaryota > Viridiplantae > Streptophyta > Pinopsida > Pinales > Pinaceae > Pinus > Pinus albicaulis. Next base: position 364,841,076 of record CM076584.1, read on the forward strand.
CCACCTTCTCCTCCATCTTCTTCTTCTTCAAAAAAAATCCTCTCCTTCTTCATCCTCATCTTCAGTGTCTTTAGAAACATTTTTAAAATATATTGGATTTATACATAGTTATTTAAGACATACTATTATGATGTTAAATCCCACTAGCTTAGATGATGTTTCGGTACAAGCCACTCACATAGAAGCTAGAGGGAAGAATAAAGAATTGGTACCTTCATCCAAATCTGCAGAAAGGAAAGATAAAGGGAAAGGAAAGCAAAAAATGAAAAAGACAACGACAGTTGTAAAGGCAAAAATGACTTTCTCACATTTACAGAAGTCACGATGAAATTCATTGTTAGAAGATTCATCCAACACTGAAACCAAAGAAATTAAATAAGGAGTGAAATAATGTTGCATCTACATTCAAAGACTTGGGATCAGATTTGGGAGATGAAATGAAGGTGATAGCCATGAGCATTAAAGGTAAAAATCCTATTGCTAGTACCAATTCTTCTAAATTTCATAATGAGGAAAATGATGAAAAGAAAAGAAGAGAGCTATTTCATATTAGAGTAATTGCTAAACATAACAAAATTGATACTTTGTTTGATAGTGGGTCACAAGTCAATTTGATTTCAAAAACTCTTGTTAAAAAGTTCGGATGTTTAACTACTTCTCATCCAATACCATATCCATTAGGGTGGGTTTGTGACAAAACATGAATTCAAGTAACTAAACAATGTAAAATTTGTTTTGCCATAGGCTCGCAATACATGGATGAGGTAGAATTAGATATAGTCCCTTTTGATATATGTGGAATTGTACTTGGTAATCCATTTTTATATGGTAGAAAGGCTATTTTCTATCGAGAAGAAAAAAATATCAGTTAACTAAAGGTGGAGTAAATTACACCATCAGAGCTCATAAATTCAAAGATATTTTTTCACTCATCGAATCAGGACAAATGAAGAGAATAACAAATTCTAGAAAAAAATTCATGCTTATGGTTGTAAAAGCAAAGGAAATTATAGATTCCAATGCCTTCGAAGGATGTCAGCCTGAATTGAAATGAGATATTGTTAAATTTTTTTTTTTTATTACAATGGTTTGTTTCAGGAACCTAAAGGTCTTCCTCCCAAGCAAAAAATTGAACATGAAATTCAATTGCAGCGGGATGTTTCATTACCTAACATTGGAATGTATAGGTTATCAGCATTAGAGAATGAAGAAATAAAGAAGCAGGTTCAAGAACTGCTTGATCAAGGTATGATTCATCCAAGCACTTCTCCATGTGGTTCACCTATCATTTTGGTTTGAAAGAAGGACGGTTCATGGAGGATGTGTGTCGACTTCAAAGCCTTGAACTAGATCACATTAAAGAACCGTTATCCGCTTCCACGTATTTATGAATTGTTAGGTCAGTTGAAGGGTGTCGTGTATTTTACTAAGCTGTATTTTCGTAGTGGATATCATTAGATTAGAGTTGCTAAACAAGACATTTGGAAGACAACTTTCAAGAACAAGCAGGGACTCTTCGAGTGGATGGCCATGTCTATTGGCTTGAAAAATGCACTAGCTACATTTATGCACGTTATGAATGATTTATTTAAACCATTCCTAGATAATTTTGTAATAGTTTACTTAGATTATATTCTTGTGCTTCAGTAGGGGATTTTTAAGGTCTAAAATGGGCTTCCTAAAATAATAATAAAACAATAGCTAAACCAATAAAATAATATTTATGAATTTTCAATTCACTTTTTGTACCACAATCCATGTAACCATAGTTAAATTCAATTCAAAAGTTGTACCAAAGTAAAATTAATTTAAAAATTGTATTGATGTGACTATAAATAAGAATGAGCTTTTCAAGAAAAAGTCATTATCATTGAACAACTAATGCATTTTCCCTTTGTACTGAAATAACTTAAAATAAAATATAAATATAAATTTATAAATCCTTAATTATATTATATGCTATTAATTAAATTTTATATTATTTAAATTGTATAATAACATGTAATTAATATACTATATAAAAATAATATAATATAATATAATATAATAAATGTATAGGGATATGCATTGTTTCTTTCAAGAAATATGAAATGACAATAATATATTTTTGTTCAAAAAGTGTGAAATGACATTTATTATGGGTACTTTACTTTGACTTTAAAAGTACTTAGAACACTACCATGGTAAACCATGAATTTGTATCCACCATTGAGAATGTGACAAGTACGTACCTTTAACTCAAGCAATGTCACTTCAACCATTAGGGATGATGTCATCCCCTAAAATGTGATTGGTTCTCATAAAGTGAATTTTGATTGTACATTTTCCTTAAGAGGCCCATTTTAGACCTCAAAATTCCCCTAATGAGTAGGACTTTAAATGACCATGTAAATAAGGTATTAGATGTCCTAAGAAAAGAAAAATTATATGTAAAACAGTTTGGCAGAACTTCATTAGTTTACTTAGGATATATTGTAGGAAATGGTGAGTTAAAGATCGACCCTTAAAAGGTTGAGTCTATTGTAAATTGGCCATGCCCAAGAACTGCTACAGAAGTTAGGAGCTTTTTAGGTGCAACGCAGTATTGGATAAATTTTATTGCAAACTTCTCCCTTATTGCAGATAATTTACATGCTTTAAAAAGTATTAAACAATGAAAGTAAATATGCCATGGGAATTGTGTTTCTCCAACAAAAAATACCTATATGCTTTCATTCTGAAACTTTTACTTCAGCAGTAGCTTACTATCCTACATACGATAAAGAATTATATGCACTAGTTCAAAGCGTAAAGAAGTGGAAACCTTATTTTATTGGTAAAGAAACAACAATTCACACAGATCATCAACCACTTCAATATTTTCATTCACAAACTAAGTTGCAAAAATCAAGGCATTATCGTTGGATGGGTTTTCTACAGAAATTTCATTTAGTAGTTAGATATAAGAAAGGCATACATAATAAAGTTGTTGTTTTATTATTAGTACCAATCATCAATGCATCGACAGTTCTTAAGCATAATGCAGTATCACATGAAGAATTTATTGAACGATATGATAATGATGATGACTTTAAGGAAATTTATGCAACTTTAAGAATGACAAGAAAAGTGAAGCATTTGATTATCATCTCCATGACAAAATTTTATATAATCTTGGAAAATTGTGCATTCCAATGAATGCAAGATTTCATGTCATAAGAGAAGCCCATACTTCTCTAATTGTGGGACATTTCGGCATCAACAAGATAGTTGCACATCTTCAAAGTCTTTGTTATTGGCCAAGAATGATTGATACTGTATGAAAATATGTAAAGGGATGTTCAATGTGTGCTATTAGCAAACCTAGTAACAAAAAGTTTGGATTGTATACTCCATTACCTATTCCATCTCATCCATGGGAAATAATTTCAATGGAATCTGTAGGAGGATTACCTATGTCTAGGAAAATTCATGACTGCTTGTATGTAGTAGTGGATAGGTTCAGTAAAATGTGTATTTTAATACCATGTACTAAACAGGTCAATTTGAAAAAACAACTAAGTTGTTCTTTGAAAATGTATGGGTTCATTTTGGATTACCCACATCAATTGTATCTGATCAAGACAACATATTTGTTGGTCAGTTTCGGTCAAGTTTGTGGGAATTCGTGGAAACAAAATTGAAGAAGAGCACATCATTTCATCCGCAGATAGATGGACAAATAGAGGTAGTCAACAGAACAATGGTTCAATTTCTTTGAGGATACATTAACAAGCATCCAAAAATTTGGGACAAACATATACCTTACATACAACATGCATACAATCAAGAAAATCACTCTTCTACTTAGCGATCTCCTTTCGAGACTTTTTTTGGGTATTTACCTAAGTCTCCTTTGGAATTTATTTCTAGAAAATATTTTGTAACAAATGGGAGAAGTGAGAAGGACAAAGCTAGTCACTTCATCGAACATATTCAGTTGATACAACAAACAATCTAAGAACAATTGATGGGGCCTCAGCCACATCTACCCACATTATGCATATAAAAATGCATGTCTCATTATGCCCTAGGAATTTTCATTCAGATTCTTAATGAAACCCTCTTAAACCAAGGTCGACTACCTTTTTATAAATCTTTATGAGGAGATATTTTACCTTAACCAAAGTCTAAATCTTTAAAAATCTTTGATCCTTGTTTAAAACTTTTACTCCACTCTATTTCTATTATAAAAATTATGTAATGGAAATTACCAATGAACCTTTACAACATACTATTCCACACCATATTTCCATCGTCGATTTCAACTCTCATCCAACGGTTGTCACGCTTGATCGTGACTATCCATTTGACTTTGCGCATATGCCGATGCTCCTTAGCATATCTAAATTTTCATCGTCGATCTCCTCATGCTCCCGATCCGACAATCCTCGCATTCTATTGCCTATATGATAAACATTAATATTACCACATGATAAAAGTGGTTTCTTCCTGCTATGTATCATTGCCTTAACACTATCATGCTCATCAATTAATTATTGTCTACCACTTTAAATTTGCACGAATACCACTCACTGGTTTTTGTTAAGACCTCTCCATCCTTCGGCTCACATGTGGTGAAATAGGATCCATCCATTTCTTAACTTCATTTTTTTTCGATTTATTCCTCACCGTTGTCATCCATCGAACTCTCTCGTTGATCCGAATGATCTAACGTTTCTTCTACACTACTACTTCGTTTCTTCATTTTGTTCTTTCACTTCTCTATCTTTGTTATTCTTATGTCACTGTGTATGTTTGATGTGCGTGGCTCTCTCCTGCGATCGTTTTATATTGTTTAAATTTTAAAGTGTTGACTTGGATTCAATAGATCAGACCTCTGTCTCTTCTCGACTTAGTTCAAAATCGACCTACACACATATATTATGCAAACCTTTGATTCGCACACAAATTAAAAATCAATTATTCACTGTACACAATATAAACTCAGAAATGAAATACGAACTCAGAAATTTAATTCTATGTATTAACACTCAATATTTACATAGAAATTCTCTTCTGGCTTGTTATTTGAATTAGTGGCCTCTTTCTTCCTACTACCCGTAGGCTACAATCAAAACCCGAACTATTCTTCTGATCTGAACTATCTCCCTATTTTACGATGATTTATCTCTTCTGTGATGATCCCTTTCTTCCTTTAAGGCTCACAATTGATACAAATGGATTCTACAACCAATTCTGGTTTAGATCCACAACTTGCTCAACAAAATACTAAGAATCCTTTAAGTCCTAAAATCTCTTCTTTATCCCTAGGGATCCTTTCAAATCCCCAGATTCATGAAACCAATTCCAAATCTAGGATTTACAATAAATTCTTAAATCTCTCATGTTCTCCAACATTTAGGAACATTTACAAAATGCCTCACCAATTATATCTTATTATAAATATCTCTCATTAAAATCACTCAAAATCTTAATAATTATATTAATTTGTTACATAGGAATCCAACTTCTTAGAAAATATAAGACCCCCTATATCTACTAGAATATAATGAATTTTTGAGCCAGATGCTCCTGCATTAGATTCCTAAAGTAGAAAATAACCATGATCTCCTGATCATGTGCTTCCAACTTTTGTCCTCCTGGATCCCATACTTTGTTTTGTAATTTGTATTTGGTTGTTGCTATTGTTTGTTGTTGTTCTCCAGGTCTCCACACTTTATGTTGCATTGCCCCACTAGCTATGCTTTCACAATCTGTTGTTGTTTTCTGTTTCATCTTACTCTATTTTTCAATCGAATTAAATTTTTGATTGATTACTCTTCCTATTGTTGTCCATCTCCTCCATTTGGATTGCTTCATCATTCATTGCCACAATTATTCAATCTCCATCTCCAACATATCCTTGGACTGATACTCATTCTACCATTCACTGTGATCTCCTTCTCTTTTCTTCAGTTTGTTGTTGTTGTTTATTAACTCTTGCATCTTTACTTTCTGCAATTCTTCAAGCTCTTTCTCTTTCATGATTGACTCTTCCTTCATTGAATTCTGATTTTCCAACATTCTCTCCAACTCTCTAATATCTCTATTCCACTCATATTCAAACTGTTGTTTGTTATCTTCTACTTGAAGTTGTTGGAGTCTTACTGCCACCCTTTCATCCCTACCCTTTTGTTGCTTTCCAAACAACTTTTGTTCAATATCTGCAAATTTATTTTCAAAAAATAATTTGTCTTCCAATTTCCTTTGTACTTGATTCCTTTCAAATACATCACTATGTTGTTCATCAAATTCAGCATATTTCCCATCCCCTCCATTGACAACCTTCAGTGATTGTTCTTCACTTCCTTGATTGATTTTGACAGTCAATTTATCTTCTTCATGCATGGTATATTCATGCTTTACATTTTCCTCATCATCATGTCTGACCTGGGAACTTCCAGTCTTCTTCAGTTCTAAAAATAACTCTTCAACTTGAAACATGTCTGTCTCATATTCATCAAAACCTATAGTCATAAAACAATCATTAAAATCAAAAGCATAAAAACTTTGTGTCTCTTTTTTTATGGCAACATTTTACCTTGTTGCTATGATTGTTTCTCTTCCATCAACACTTTAGTATGCTGATTTTCCAAAGAATTCTCTAAAGGAATCTCAAAATTGTCAATAAGTCTTTTATTCACATCATCTGCTTTAATGATGTCTCTCTGCTCTTGTTTACTGCAATGAGCTTCTTTCTCTGTAATATCAATTTTCTGAACTTCCATTATCATTCTCTTATGATTATCATTCATGACAATCTCTTTGTCTTCCTTTTCCAACAATTTATCCTGAGTATATATCCTTTGCTTTTTCAACTTTCTTCTTTGAAGATCTAACTTTCTATATAACTCAACAATATCAATTGGAGTATAATTTGGAAACTTTACACAGTTTTCAGTACCTTCACTTGTTGTTACACCATCATCAAATGATTCTTCTTCTTTTGCTAAATTTAAATTATCCTACTTAAGAATTCCCAACTCATTAGGTACAGTAAATACCTTTTCTTCATGTCTTAACTCATATCTATTATTCAAATCTTTACTGTTACCAGTTGCAATTTTTTGCTGCATATTTCCATTAGACCTTTATGTCTCCTTTTGTTTATGAAATCTTGTTATCTCAGTCTTAATCTGAATAGATTTTAGATTCTGCTCCTTCTTCTTAACAAACTCTAAATTTTGTTCATCATCCTGTGATGTACCTGCAATCATACACAATTCATTAATATTAAAACCAAGAAGCTTTTCAACCTCAGTTGATGTTCCAGTCATACACCCCTCATCAGAGTTATCATCATAGTTCACAGATTCTCTGCTATATTTTCCTTCAATTTCTTTATCACTTTCTTCAGCAACTGTCTTTTGTTGTACTTCAACTTCTTCGAATTGTTCTGAACTATTCCAATAGTCTATGAGATCTTTCTCATTGTCCTCTTCACCCAAAATTTCACCCTGTTCTAGTCTACAAATGGAAACTTCCATTTCTGACTCTGCTTCTCTGAGTTTTTCTACCAAGCACTTCATTTTTTTCTGTCCTAGCCTTCTCTGTAGTTTATACCATTTCACTGTCCTTTTCTTCAAGACCTAACCTTGCCTTTATTTTTCCTCTATCATCATTGTTAACACATGAAATTATTTTCTTATTTCAGCTATTTCTTTTCCAAGCTCCTCTTGACTCATCCATTTCCTATGGATTTCTTTAGCACCTTTTCCCTTCATCTTGTAGATTTCTTCTGAACCTTCCATATGACTTTCAATAGTCATATTCACTTTTGTGTAAGCTTCTATACCTGTAACCAATCAACTTCCTCCCGAGTTGATCTTCTCACCAAAATTCTCCTCTACCTGGTTTTCAAGTCCTCTTTTCCATAGAACTTGCACTGATCAATCTTGCTCTCTCACTGGTTGCTACACCTACTTCTCTTAAGGACTCTTGTGTCTCTGTCTATTCCAAGTCTTAGCTGGAATAAGTGTATGCTACAATCTCTAAGAACTTCCAAAATTTCTTCCTACAGTTTTACTATTGTAGTCTTGTGCCAAAATTTTCCATTCATTCTGCTGCAAACTTTCATACCCTTGTAATCAATTTATGTCTCGCTGGTTGTCTCCTGCAAACATGAAACTTCTTTGATATGTTTCAATTTGAAAAATATTATTAGTTAATCAAAAATTATGCATACTATCTTCCCAACATCACCTGTCTTTAGTATCTCCTTATCTGTTGATATTTCTTCAGAACCTCTATTATATTTGCTATGACTATTAGTAGTCATCTTTGTTCTCTATATGCATGAGTTCTTCACTCACTTACTGTGAGCTTCACTAAGCCTCTGCAATAACAAGTTCTCCTTGTTACAACTTACCTCACCAATCTTCTCTCTGGATTTGGTCTTCCGGAAAACACTAGTACCTTCAATGGAACCTTATTTTGAGCATTTCTCTCTACTCCCGGGCTTTAACTCATCTGTGCCCTTGAGAAAAAAAATGTCCCCTTTATCCAATCTTTGTTGGAATTCTTCAAGGTTCTGCTCTATCTTTCTTTCATTCAGAAATCCTTACCAACTTGCTTCATCACTATTTTTAAGGCGGTGATCTTCTTTTACTGAGATACTTCATTAGCTACCACCATCAATCTTCAATATGTTTTTAACCTACAAAACTCAAACCAGAGTTAATATAAAACACTACATGTGCAATTTCACAAGGTATTCTGCCTCCACTCTTCAAGATGGAGCGCAAGACCCTGGGTTTTGTCTGATAAAATCCAGGCTGCGGATTTTTGTGGATTATTATGACTTACTGCATGAATTTTTTGATTGGATGGCTGCAACCATACCTGAGTCTATTACTGATCCTTACTGCTGGATGGCTGCATCCATACCTCGGATCTCAGTTTTTATATAATCTATTATGGATGGCTGTGCCCATGCCATATGATTCATGTATCATAGATTTCAGTTGTATTTGTAATTGCAGGTCTTCCGACAGCGGTGTTTGGTTCGAACGTGTTATCATAAAGCATTTCACCCCTATTTCTCCCTCTGACTTCATGCTTTAGGGGGCATCTGTTACACAAAATTTTGTCACTATCCCTGCAATCCCTAACTCTCACATTTTAGGGTCATTTCTGTGACCAATAAGCAATGTCATGCTTTTCAAATACTATCCTTGCATCCCTTTTGATGAAAGTAACATTCTTCTTGTTGACATTTCCCTGAGTAGAGCTATAAAAATCCCTATTTTTTCCTTGGCGCGAGTATCCAGTTACACCCTCGTGCCAACCAGGAAATTTAACACTGAGCCCACACCAGTTGGTGCTTTGTGCCAGTTAGACACCCGCACCAAGCTGTTTATGGAATTTTTAAAAAAAATAGAGGTGAAGGTTCCATTCCAACCACCTCGAGGATGAGTCATTGGGAGTGGTTGAACTGAAAAAACCACGAAATCCTTCCTTTAGTTAGTATTTTCCACCTCCCTTGGAACTCTCCTAAAGGATAGGACTCCCTCCCACCTTTGTAGGGATCCAAACCTCCTCATTTTCCTCTATAAAAGAAGCTATCTCTCTTAGTACTAGCTAGCTGAACTGGGAGAATTATACATACTATAGCTAAGCTACTAGAGAGGATAGAATAAGAAGGAATTATGTTGAGGAAGTTTGAGTCGATGAATTCTAAGATAGCTTGAGTCCATGCCTTCATCCCATCCCAATTCCCTGACGAGCATTTGAGACGCGCTTCGCGTGAACCCCGCTGGAGGAAACTGCGACGTAAAAACATCGGTTGTACTCTTCCTTCTATTCATTTATATACATGACTACTGTTTGGTTCCACTATTGTGTTATGATGTTTATTTGATATGATATGTTTATCCCTCTTTGACTGGCTAATAGTTAGGAGTGAAACTATTATGTCGTATGTTGTTCTTGTTTTTTGTCCCGTGTGCAGATATTTGAATGTGACAACGAACAGGTTGTGATTTTCCAAAGTAGGAGTGAGAGGCCACTACTCTTTCTGCAACGACGACAACGTTGGATCCAAGGTAGGTCAATCTACCATGTCTTTTGTTCTTTCATTAACTAGGAAGCAACACTTTAGCGTGTCCTTTTGTCACTAGACCCACTCTAGGGATAGAGGGATCGTCTCTGTTCGTAGAGAGGATTTACCTTCATAAAAATACATAGTCTGATGCTCGTATTTTTATCCCTCTTTGACTGGCTAATAGTTAGGAGTGAAACTATTATGTCGTATGTTGTTCTTGTTTTTTGTCCCATGTGTAGATATCTGAATGTGACAGCGAACGAATTGTGATTTTCCGAAGCAGGAGCAAGAGGCCACTACTCTTTCTGCAACGACGACAACGTTGGATCCAAGGTAGGTCAATCTACCATGTATTTTTTTCTTTCATTAACTAGGAAGCAACACTTTAGTGTGTCTTTTTGTTACTAGACCCACCCTAGGGCTAGAGGGATTGTCTCTGTCCGCAGAGAGGATTTACCTTCATAACAATACATAGTCTGATGCTCGTTGAGTCTGAAAAACTCATAGGCATATGAACCCAACACTCAAGGAGGTAGTAAAAGAAGAATTGCAAAATTTCCTTAATAAAAACTTAATCTACCCGATATATGATAACAAATGGGTTTGCCCATTATTTTTTATTCCAAAATATTTAGGAAATGGCTAGTGTGTGTAGACTTCCGGGAGTTGAACAAATCCATTATGAAGGATTATTTCCCTCTTCCATTTCTAGATCAGGTCCTAGAGACCTTATCAGGAAAGAAGTATTTCTCATTCTTAGATGAGTTTAGAGGGTACAACCATATTCAAGAGAAAACTACTTTGACTTGTCCATAGGGATATTCTTATTACCAGGTTTTTCCTTTTGGGTTGTGTAATGCCCCAAACACATTTCAAAGAGCGATACTAGGAATTTTTTCATATTTGATCCATGACTATGTTGAGGTGTACATGGAAGAATTTATTGTTTATGGGGATTCTTTAAAGAAAGCTTTGGAAAAAAAATAAAAATTAATCAGATGTCAGGAAGCATACCTTACCTTTAGTAATATCAAATTTAGGATGATGCTTACTAAGGGCCTTGTTCTTGGTCATGTTGTTTCTACTGCAGGTATTGAGGTTGATCCCGCCAAGATCAAGGTCTTATCCCAACTACCAATTCCCACAACACAAAAATAGATGAGAAGTTTCCTTGGTTTTGTAGGCTATTATCGACACTTCATTAAAGGTTTCACAAATATTTCTACGTCTTGTTAAAGTTATTGTATAAAGACGTTGTTTTCTTATGGAATTTCTAGTGCCAGGATGTGTTTAAGAATTTGAAATAAAAACTATCAGTTGCTCCTCTTTTGATGGGTCCTAATTGGTATTTACCCTTTCATATTTCCACGAATGCCTCAGACATGGATTTGGGATTTGTTCCAGGGAAAAAATATGACCTATGTTATTTTGAAATTTATTACATTAGTAAAACTTTGACCTCCACTAAATTTAATTACACTGTGACAGAGAAGGAGTTCCTTGCAGTCGTGTATTCTATAAACAAGTTCAGGAATTATATTATAGGTTATGAGGTCTTCATCCATAAAGATCATGCAACAATATGATACCTCATGAACAAGCCGATAACCAATGGACATATCACAAGGTGGCTTATTTTATTACATGAATTTAATGTTACCATCGCATATCATCGTGGTAAAGATAATTTGGTTGTTGATTTCTTTGCTAGGTTGCAACATGAAGAAAATAATTTTCATGTAGATGTGGATTATCCTTATGAACAATTATTTGTGATTTCTAGTTATTGACGTTGGTTTGCAGATATTGAGAATTATTATGCCACAAGAAAACTACCAGCAAAACTTCCTTTTCGTGAGATGTGCAAGATCATAAATAGAAGTGCCTATTATTCTTGGATTAACAATGATTTGTTTTATACAGGTGAAAATATTATAATTAGATGATGTGTATGAGAGAATGAAGTACTTGATATTTTAAGGGCTTGTCAGAATGAGTCTTGTGGAGGCCATTTTTCAAATAAGCACACTGCCTACAAAGTATTGCAAGCTGGGTATTATTGGCTTAATCTGTTTAAATATGCAAATAAATACATACACTAGTGTGATAGTTTCCAAAGGATTGGGGGGGAATTTTATGAAAATTAAATGGTATTACAACCACAGATGTTGTTTGAACTGTTCGAGAGGTGAGCCTTGGATTTCGTATGTCCGATCATGCCAATGTACCAAAAAAAGAAATATATTTTGGTATGTATGGTCTATGTTACGAAATTTTTTGAGGCCAAGGCACTAGATTGAGAAAATGAGCGTGCAGTCACAGATTTTATGTATGAGGATATTTTTACCTAGTTCAGTGTGTAAAGGGAAATTTTTATAGACCAAGGAACACATTTTACACCCAACTTAATCAAATTATTATGAAAAAATATCATATTCCACACCATAATTCAACTCCTTATCATCCCCAAGTGAACAGGAAAGTCGAATCCACAAATAAAGTGTTGGAGGGAATTATCACTAAGACCATTCAGATCCATCACAAAGATTGGGTGAATCGATTGATTGAATATCTATGGTCCTATAAAACGATGTGGAGGAGTACTATGGGATGCATACTAGATGATTTAGTCTATGAGAAATAATTCATGCTACCGATTGAGTTTTAGATTCACACCTTCCATACTATTTCTTAGTTGGGATTGAATTTAAGCAAAGCACATGAACAAATATTGTTGCATTTGAATAAAATTGATGAAATTTAACAGGATGTATCCAAACATACATTAATGGTGTAAGAGAATTGAAATAAGTGATCCAGGTGGATCAATGCAAAATCTCATCTTCAAAAGGCTTCAAAACCATTGGAACATGGTACGATGTTGAAGTTCTCAATGATACACACCCAACGCCATGAACGACACGTCAAATGGACATTGTATGTGAATTCTATACTCCGTTGAAGTTTTTCTAGTTTTTGCAAAAATGGGGCCACATGGCGCCACATAACCCCATGATTTTGCAGTGACTGGGTGCACACAGTGGACAACATGGCTCAAGGAATTCGAAAAAAAAGTCTCTAATCGAATTGAACCCTTGACCTCCAAATCTGACAATGATTTCATGATATCCAACTAACCATGAATCTAGTGGAAAATTCATGTTTAGAAAGGGTGGTGAATTTTTTTTATGGTTATATAGAGCCCGCCATGGTTGGTGGCTCCACCACCCTATCTCCAACACAATACATATCTATGTATTAAATAGTGTGACAAGAGGATATACAACGTGGAGGATAAGCTTAAGGTTTATCATATATGATATATTCGCATGGGATATCACAAATGGCGCACGAACGTTAAAGGATAAGGTTATAACCTTAATATAAAACACAATATCACCTACATTATTTATGCACGTGATATATAACGTGATACGTGCCTTGAAACGGGGTCGAGGGGAGTCGAACCTCCGATCTCCTCTCCCCCACTTGGTTATTTAACAAATGTGCCCAAGCACTTTGATGTTAAGTGAGAACAAAATTTCGTTTATGAGCTGCAAGAACAGTTAGCAAAATTTCTCCAGATTGGCAGATTTCTCCAGATTTTGCAGAATTGCAGGTGGAGATTGGCTTTTAGGAGGTACAGAGGTCACCTGGTCCAAATATGGTCAAATGTATACTCAAAATTCATGATTTTTTGTGTTGATTTCAATTCCACAGTCCTTTTTTGCATTTGAACATCTGATTTTGAGGTCATTGATGTAAGTGCACATTTGAAGCCTAATAAGACCGGTTTGTTGATTGAAAAGTGGCCAGGAGAGGTAGACAGGGAGGTTATGATGAACACCATAATCAAATACTGTGTTATTTTTTTATGTTTCCTCATATTTGGATTTATGTTTTTTTATTTATGTTAATTTGCAATCTTATCAATCCATTGCAGAAATTAACATAAATGGAATTTTAAACATTTATATAAGACCTTTTTGACAAATTGATCAAGTTTTGGTATCAGAGTGCATGGTTTGATGAGGCTTGACATTTTTTAATGATTACAAGGCTGAAACTAAAGAAAGGAAAAGGAGAAATTGCTTCACCAAAATCGGAGATTGGAAGGATATTTCAGAAGAAAAAGATGGTTGAAGAAGGAGGATTGTTGGGATCAGAAGCTCAATTCGTGGACTCATTTATGTCAATCAAAGCCATGGTTGAGTAGATGCAAAATGAATTTTAAAAAGGAAAAGGCGAGGATACTTCAACAAAGGCAAAAGTGAAAGCAACATCAAAGCCTACTCCTCCACCTCCTCCTCCATCTGCTTCTTCTTAAAAAAAAATCCTCTCCTTCTTCATCCTCATCTTTAGTGTCTCTAGAAACATTTTTAAAATATATTGGAGTTATACATAGTTATTTACGACATACTATTTTGATGTTAAATCCTACTAGCTTAGATGACGTTTCGATACAAGCCACTCACACAGAATCTAGACGGAAGAATAAAGAATTGGTACCTTCATCCAAATCTACAGAAAATAAAGATAAAGGGAAAGGAAAGAAAAAAATGAAAAATACAGCGACAGTTAAAAAGGAAAAAATGACTTTCTCACATTTCTAGAAGTCACGATGAAATTCATTGTTGGAAGATTCATCCGAAGCTGAAACCAAAGAAATTAAATAAGGAGCGAAATAATGTTGCATCTACATTAAAAAACTTGGGATCAGATTAGGGAGATGAAATGAAGGTGATAGCCGTGGGCATTAAAGGTAAACATCATATTGCTAGTACCAATTCTTCTAAATTTCCTAAAGAGGAAAATGATGAAAAGAAAAGAAGAGAGCTATTTCATATTAGAGTAATTGCTAAACATAACAAAATTGATACTTTGTTTGATAGTGGGTCACAAGTCAATTTGATTTCTGAAACTCTTGTTAAAAAGTTCAGAAGTTTAACTACTTCTCATCCAATACCATATCCATTAGGGTGGGTTTGTGACAAAACATGACTTCAAGTAACTAAACAATGTAAACTTTGTTTTGCCATAGGCTCACAATACATAGATGAGGTAGAATTAGATATAGTCCCTTTTGATATATGTGGAATTGTACTTGGTAATCCATTTTTGTATGATAGAAAGGCTATTTTCTATCGAGAAGAAAAAAAATATCAGTTAACTAAAGGTGGAGTAAATTACACCATCAGAGCTCATAAATTCAAAGATAATTTTTCACTCATCCAATCAGGACAAATGAAGAGAATAACAAATTCTAGAAAAAAATGCATGCTTATGGTTGTAAAAACAAAGGAAATTATAGATTCCAATGCCTTCGAAGGATGTCAACCTGAATTGAAAGGAGATCTTGTTAAATTTATTTTTGATTACAATGGTTTGTTTCAGGAACCTAAAGGTATTCCTCCCAAGCGACAAATTGAACATGAAATTCAGTTGCAGTGGGATGTTTCACTACCTAACATTGGAATGTATAGGTTATCAGCATTAGAGAATGAAGAAATAGAGAAGCAGGTTCAAGAACTGCTTGATCAAGGTATGATTCGTCCAAGCACTTCTTCGTGTGGTTCACCTATCGTTTTGGTTCGAAAGAAGGGCAATTCATGGGGGATGTGTTTCCACTTTAGAGCCTTGAACTAGATCACAATAAAGAACCGTTATCCTCTTCCACGTATTTATGAATTGTTAGATCAGTTGAAGGGTGTCGTGTATTTTACTAAGCTGTATTTGCATAGTGGATATCATCAGATCAGAGTTTTTGAACAAGACATTTGGAAGACAACTTTCAAGACCAATTAGGGACTCTTCGAGTGGATGGTCATGCCTGTTGTCTTGAAAAATTCACTAGCTATATTTATGCACGTTATGAATGATTTATTTAGACCATTCCTAGATAATTTTGTAATAGTTTACTTAGATTATATTCTTGTGTTTCAGTAGGGTATTTTTGAGGTCTAAAATGGGCCTCCTAAGGAAATAATAAAACAATAGCTAAACCAATAAAATAATATTTATGAATTTTCAATTCACTTTTTGTACCACAATCCATATAACCATAGTTAAATCCAATTCAAAAGTTGTACCAAAATAAAATTAATTAAAAAATTGATGTGACTATAAATAAGAATGAGCTTTTCAAAAAAAAGTCATTATCATTGAACAACTAATGCATTTTCCCTTTGTACTTAAATAACTTAAAATAAAATATAAATATAAACTTATAAATCCTTAATTATATTATATGCTATTAATTAAATTTTATACTATTTAAATTGTATAATAACATGTAATTAATATACTATATAAAAATAATATAATATAATATAATATAATAAATGTATAGGGATATGCATTGTTTCTTTCAAGAAATATGAAATGAAAATAATATATTTTTATTCAAAAAGTGTGAAATGACATTTATTATGGGTACTTTACTTTGACTTTAAAAGTACTTAGAACACTACCATGGTAAACCATGAATTTGTATCCACCATTGAGAATGTGACAAGTACGTACCTTTAACTCAAGCAATGTCACTTCAACCATTAGGGATGATGTCATCCCCTAAAATGTGATTGGTTCTCATAAAGTGAATTTTGATTATACATTTTCCTTAAGAGGCCCATTTTAGACCTCAAAATTCCCCTAATGAGTAGGACTTTAAATGATCATGTAAATCAAGTATTAGATGTCCTAAGAAAAGAAAAATTATATGTAAAACAGTTTGGTAGAACTCAATTAGTTTACTTAGGATATATTGTAGGAAATGGTGAGTTAAAGATCGACCCTTAAAAGGTTGAGTCTATTGTAAATTGGCCATGCCCAATAACTGCTACAGAAGTTAGGAGCTTTTTAGGTGCAACGTAGTATTGGAGAAAGTTTATTGAAAACTTCTCGCTTATTGCAGATCATTTGCATGCTTTAACAAGTATTAAACAATGAAAGTAAATATGCCATGGGAATTGTGTTTCTCCAACAAAAAATACCTATATGCTTTCATTCTGAAACTTTTATTTCAGCAGTAACTAACTATCCTACATACGATAAAGAATTATATGCACTAGTTAAAAGTGTAAAGACATGGAAACATTATTTTCTTGGTAAAGAAACAATAATTCACACATATCATCAACCACTTTAATATTTCATTCACAAAATAATTTGCAAAAATCAAGGCATTATCGTTGGATGGGTTTTCTGCAGAAATTTCATTTAGTAGTCAGATATAAGAAAGGCGTACATAATAAAGTTGTTGTTTTATTATCAAGACCAATCATCAATGCATCAACAGTTCTTAAGCATAATGCAGTATCACATGAAGGATTTATTGAACAATATGATAATGATGATTACTTTAAGGAAATTTATGCAACTTTAAGAATGACAAGAAAAGTGAAGCATTTGATTATCATCTCCATGACAAAATTTTATATAATTTTGGAAAATTGTGCATTCCAATGAATGCAAGATTTCATGTCATAAGAGAAGCCCATACTTCTCTAATTGCGGGACATTTTGGCGTTCACAAGATAGTTGCACATCTTCAAAGTCTTTGTTACTAGCCAGGAATGATTGATACTGTATCAAAATATGTAAAGGGATGTTCAAAGTGTGCTATTAGCAAACCTAGTAACAAAAATTTTGGATTGTATACTCCATTACCTATTCCATCTCATCCATGGGAAAGAATTTCAATGGAATTTGTAGGAGGATTACCTATGTCTAAGAAAATGTAATATCCCAAATTAGGGAATTCCTACAATAATGAGAATATCTCAGGATATTCTAAAGTTGGAGAACCAGTAATATGCAAACACACAATGGAGTAGCAGTGACACTCAACTCAATGAAATGTGAGAGAAATCCATAGCCATCTTATTAAGAAATAGTAGCAACAAATGAATACAAGATCTTGAGGAAAATGCTACTCAAGATAAGCAATGCTCAGCCTCAAGAGACAAGTACATAAATCATGATAAAACACAGCTACACAAGTGTGTCCAAGCTATGACTGCGCAGGTTTATAAGAGAAAATACATGCTAACATATGTCAAATACATGGATATAAAAATATATGGCTCATACAACATTGGGAGTGAAGATCTTACCTCCCAAAGACTACCTCAGGTCAATCCTAGAAGGATTGGCTATAATATAAAAAATCTGCAAAATTCCGGAGTTGTTGGGTAGCAACATCAACTCAAGAACTGGAAATAAGTGGAGAAGGCTAAAGATGTTGCATCCAATGAAAATACCTCCTCCAATGGATCTCTAGAATGAAAGGCTGATCCTCTCAGCTAAGATCTCACCCTCCAAACATATCTGCAAAGCCCCACAACATTTTCTCACTAGAAGTAATGCAGTCACTGAAGCAAACTGCGTTGTAGGGGCTAGAGAATGGGTTGGCCCAATGCCAAGATCTGCAATCAGCTCCAAATGCCTCCAAACTAATATCTCAAAGGAAACAGAGACTCCTCCTCTGAAAAATAGCTGATGGAAGTGGTGTTGTGAACCCTCACTGCAACACCTAGCAACACAACATTATTCTGCTGTAGAAATAACGTTGTCTTGGAGGAGGATGCTTGGCCTCAAGCCTGGATGTGAGGAAAATCAGTGCAATCCCTCAAGAGGCCTCTCAAGAATGAGAGGAAATCCTAAACAGGAATCCCTCATGCTAAGCAGCACTGCAACTCAGCTAAACAGCTGGAGATTGCCCAAAGTCTGAATAGACCATAAAATGAATAATATCTAACATGAGAAACAATGACTGCCTTGCCCTCCTTTTAAACAAGTGAAGGCCCCCTCTCCATGGGTCCCACTCCTTTTAGGGTTTCCTCTACCAAATAACCCTCTTTCCATTCATACTGCGTTGTTTCTCTAAGTGTTCTCCACCTCTTATCCCAGTTCTGTTGACTTGGTCAAACTTGACCTTGTCCACTTGCAAATGACCTTGTTCACACATGAGGGTGTGAAAACCAGCTCCAATGATGATCCCCTTTCATACTATGAGGGATTTTATTGAGATTTTCATTATGCATGGGCCTCCTTACCCATTTATTCTCCTCCTAGGTGAAATTAGCAAAAATTAATATTCCAATTTATTGTAGGAAAATTTTGGAATATTACAGAAAATTCATGACTGCTTGTATGTAGTAGTGGATAGGTTCAGTAAAATGTGCATTTTAATACCATGTACTAAAAAGGTCACATCTGAACAAACAACTAAGTTGTTCTTTGAAGATTTATGGGTTCATTTTGGATTACCCACATCAATTGTATCTAATCGAGACACTATATTTGTTGGTCAGTTTCGGCCAAGTTTGTGGGAATTCATGGACATAAAATTGAAGAAGAGCACAACATTTCTTCTGCAGATAGGTGGACAGACAGAAGTAGTCAACAGAACAATGGTTCAATTTCTTTGAGGATACATTAACAAGCATCCAAAACTTTGGGACAAACATATACCTTACATACAACATGCATACAATCAAGCAAATCACTCTTCTAATTAGTGATCTCCTTTCAAGACTTCTTTTGGGTATTTACCTAAGTCTCCTTTGGAATTTATTTTTGGAAAATATGTTGTAATAGACGGGAGAAGTGAGAAGGACAAAGCTAGTCACTTCATCGAACATATTCAGTTGATACAACAAACAATCCAAGAACAGTTGATGGGGCCTTAGCCGCATCTACGCACAGTATGCATATAAAATGCATGTCTCATTATGCCCTAGGAATTTTCATTCAGATTCTTAATGAAACCCTCTTAAACCAAGGTCGAATACCTTTTTATAAATCTTTATGAGGAGATATTTACCTTAACTAAAATCTAAATCTTTAAATATCTTTGATCCTTGTTTAAAACATTTACTTCACTCTATTTCTATTATAAAACTTATGTAATAGAAATTACCCATGAACCTTTACAACATACTATTCCACACCAGATTTCCAACGTCGATTTCAACTCTCATCCAACAGTTGTCACGCTTGATCGTGACTATCCATTTGACTTTGCACATATTCCGATGCTCCTTAGCATATCTAAATTTTCACCGTCGATCTCCTCACGCTCCCGATTCGACGATCCTCACATTCTATCGTGTATATGATTAACAAGAATATTACCACGCGATAAAAGTGGTTTCTTCCTGCTATGTGTCACTGCCTTAACACTATCACACTCATCAATTAATTATTGTTTACCACTTTCAGTTTGCGTGAATACCACTCACTGGTTTTTTTTAAGACCGCTCCATCCTTCAGCTGACACATGGTGAAATGGGATCCATCCATTTCTTAACTTAATTTTTTCCGATTTAATCCCCACCATTGTCATCCATCGAACTCTCTTGTTGATTCAAATGATCCAACGTTTCTTCTGCACTGCTAATTTGTTTCTTCGTTTTGTTCTTTCACTTCTCTGTCTTTGTTATTATTTTGTCACTGTGTATGTTTGATGTGTGTGGCTTTCTCCTACGATCGTTTGATATCGTTTCATTTTTAAAGTGTTAACTTGGATTCAAAATATCAGACCTCTGACTCTTCTCGACTCGGTTCAAACTCGACCTGCACACATATATTATGCAAACCTCTAATTCGCACACAAATTAAAAATCAATTATTCACTGTACACAATATAAACTCAGAAATGAAATACGAACTTAGAAATTTAATTCTTTGTATTAACACTCAATATTTACATAGAAATTCTCTTCTGGCTTGATATTTGAATCAGTGGCCTCTTTCTTCCTACTGCCCGTAGGCTACAATCAAAACCCTAACTATTCTTCTGATCTGAACTATCTCCCTATTTTACGATGATTTATCTCTTCTGTGATGATCTCTTTCTTCCTTTAAGGCTCACAATTTATACAAATGGATTCTACAACCAATTCTAGTTTATATCCACAACTTGCTCAACAAAATACTAAGAATCCTCTAAGTCCTAAAATCTCTTCTTTATCCCTAGGGATCCTTTCAAATTCCCAAATTCATGAAACCAATTCCTAATCTAGGATTTACAATAAATTCCTAAATATCTCATGTTCTCCAACATTCGGGAACATTTACAAAATGCCTCACCAATTAAATCTTATTCAAAATATCTCTCATTAAAATCACTCAAAATCTTAATAATTATATTAATTTGTTACATAGGAATCCAAATTCTTAGAAAATATAAGACCCCCTATATCTACTAGAATATAATGAATTTTTGAGCCAGATGCTCCTGCATCAGACTCCCAAAGTAGAAAATAATCATGATCTCTTGATCATGTGCTTCCAACCTTTTTCCTCCTGGATCCCATACTTTGTTCTGTAATTTGTCTTTGGTTGTTGCTATTGTTTTTTGTTGTTCTCCAGGTCTCCACACTTTATGTTGCATTGCCCCACTAGCTATGCTTTCACAATCTATTGTTGTTTTCTGTTTCATCTTACTCTATTTGTCAATCGAATTAAATTTCTGATTGATTACTCTTCCTGTTGTTGTCCATCTCCTCCATTTGGACTGCTTCATCATTCATTGCCACAATTCTTCAATCTCCATCTCCAGCATATCCTTGGACTAATACTCATTTTTCCATTCATTGTTATCTCCTTCTCTTTGCTTCAATTTGTTGTTGTTGTTTATTAACTCTTGCATCTCTATTTTCTGCAATTCTTCAAGCTCTTTCTCTTTCATGATTGACTCTTCCTTCATTGAATTATGATTTTCCAACATTCTCTCCAACACTCTTAGTGGGAAGGAGTGATCCAGGTGGTTCAATGAAATTCTTATCTTCAAAAGGCTTCAAAAGCATCAGCACATGGTACTATATTTAAGTGCTTGGCGATACACACCCAACGCCATGAACGACATGTCAAATAGACATATTATGCAAATTCTATGCTCTGTTGAAGATTGTCTAATTTTTGCAATTATGGGGCCACATGGCGCCATATAACCCCATGAGTTTTCATTGACTAGGTGCACACAGTGGACAACATGGCTCAAGGAATTTGAAAAAAAAGTCTCTAAGGGAATTTAACCCTTGACCTCCAAATCCTGAAATGACTTCACGATATCCGGCTAACCATGAATCCAGTGGACAGGTATTTTTTAGAAATGGTGGTGAAATTGTTTTATGGTTATATTAATTGGATGTGGCATTAAATGGGGGATAGAGCCCGCCATAGTTGGCGGCTCTGCCACCCCTATCTCCAACACAATACATATCTATGTATTAAATAACGTGGCTTGAGGATATACGATGTGGATAAGAGTTATACGCATGGAGGCTAAGCTTAAGGTTTATCATATATGATATATTCACATGGGATATCACAAATGGCGTGCTGGAGATAAAAGGATAAGGCTACAACCTTAATATAAAACAAAATATTTCATACATTGTTTATCCATGAGATATATAACATGATACATGACTTGAAACATGGTCGAGGGGAGTCAAACCTCTGACCTCCTCTCCCACACTTGGTTATTTAACCAATGCGCCCAAGCACTTTGATGTTAAGTGAGAATGAAATTTAATTTATGAGTTGCAGGAACCAAGAGCATGCCAACTAGATTTAGAGAACCTCCACTACAGTTAGCATAATTGCTCGATATTGGCGGATTTCTCCAGATTTGGAAAAATTGCAGGTGGAGATTGGCTTTTGGGAGGTCCAGAGGTCACCTGGTCCAAATATGGTCAAATGTGTACTCAAAATTCATGATTTTTCGTGCTGATTTCAATTCCACAATCATTTTCTGCATCTGAACCTCTGCTTTTGAAGTCATTTTTGTAAGTGCACATTTGAATCCTAATAAGATCATTTTTCTGATTGATAAGCGGCTTGGAGAGGTAGCCAGGGAGGTTCTGGTGAACTCTGTAATCAAATACTATGTTATTTTTTTATGTTTGCTCAGATTTGGCTTTATGTTTTGTTATTTATGTTAATTTGCAATCTTATTGATCCGTTTCAAACATTAACATAAATGGAATTTTAAACATGTTTGTAAGACCTTTTTGAAAAATTGATCACTAAGTGGCATGATAAATTCATTCGGCACAAGAAAGTCCAACAGGCAAGCTCAGTTCTCATTTTTTATTCCAAATTCAAGGACTTTAAAGGGAAATTCATGACCTACTAGTTTGGACTATATAGAGTAGATAATGATTTTGAGAATGGGTCAATTCGAATTAAAACCATTGACAAACAATATATATATTTTCTTGTGAATGGACATAGGCTAAAGTTGTACCGAAATCCGATGTCCAAGGAAGAATTTGTAGCTGAAATATGCAAAGAAAATGGGATGAAAGTGTGAAGTAGGGAGATTCTCTTTCTGCTACTATTTCCGCTTATTAATTTTTATTTTTTTTATTTTTTAAATAATAATAATAATAATATTGGGGCCTAGTTATAAAAACTACCTTGTTGCATGATTATCTTGTTAAAATTTTGTTATCATTTCTTCATTCTCTAACTCATGAATCTTCCAAATTTATTTTTTTTATCTCATGTTAGGTGATGAGGGACACAATCTCCAAGTTTGCGGCAACATTTATCATAGCATGAGCTCCCAATGAAGATGCATCGATAAGAAAAAATCCCAAGGAACTTAAGGTAATCGTGGTAAGGAGTTTTTACTTTAATGCATAATTTAATTAGGTAACGATTCACTAATATTTAAAATATCATTGTACTCGAAATTGTGATTTATTATGTTGTCACCCTATCCTATCACAATGGATCGTGCATGTGCAATTTCCCCATGCAATCTAATGATTTTAATTTTCTTTGTTGCATGATATTTCCTCATAATATAAACTTTACATTCTAATTCTCCCATTGTATTATTTTTCCACGGAATCTTACGCAGCACTCAGATTTTCAATTCTTCCCCCATAGAGGATAGTATGGCACGAAAACCTCTAGTGTTGTGCTTTGAACCTACTAGTCTTGAATTTCTTGATGAATTTCCCCGGGGTCGTAAATACTTCAAGGATGTTGGTTGGTTCAATTTTTCCCAAAAAAATCAGGGATATAACTTCAAAGTGACGAGATCCTTTGTAGAAAATTTCAATGGGAGAGTGGCTCATTTCAACGAGCTAGAGCTATTCTTCTTAGAGGAATCCATTGCATAGCATACATGCCTTTCATAGGGAGGTGAATCTTGGTTCAAAGGAATAATAAAAGAGTTTGATTGTGACAATTTTATGATACCTAAGAAACAAAACCCAAATTGGAGCATGGGCATACCACGGGCATGGGTGGAGTGGCACAAACCCTTGTATCTAGTACATAAATATATTACCTATGAAGGTATATATATTGTTACTTTCTATTATCATGTTAAATTTATGGTTTGTTTTAAGGATAAGTAGAAAATGAATTTCCCTTTCTACCTATTAAAAAGATTAACTACAATGACCAAGAACATTCAAGCTTAGACTGACAAAGTTGAGACTAGTATGTTTCACCATGTCTGATTAAAATCTTAGTAGACACAGAATAATAGAAAAAGGAAAATACGTGGGAAGATTTCGTTTTCTAGGGTGGATATGGGAAAAAATATTCGTCATCTCCCTCAAAGGG
Organism: Pinus albicaulis; assembly: GCA_034641835.2. Taxonomy (NCBI): domain Eukaryota; kingdom Viridiplantae; phylum Streptophyta; class Pinopsida; order Pinales; family Pinaceae; genus Pinus; species Pinus albicaulis. The sequence continues at coordinate 364,865,734 of CM076584.1, forward strand.
GTCATCATCTGATTTAGAGAGAAAGTAATATTCTAAAGATGAGCGTTCATATGAAGACCTGATGTGTCAAGGAAATGAGCAAGACTCCCAAAAATCTAGGGAGACTCTTATCTCTAAGAGAAGTAAAACCCTCCAGGAAGAAATACTAAATGACCCTTTGTATAAGAAATAATAGGAAAGAGTTGATGAGAGGGGGAAAGAAACTTCATCTAAGGAGGAGGAAGTCCTATTCATAGAGAAGAAAAAATTAAAAGGGAAATATTTCCACCAACAATAGAAGAAGGTGCTCATGCAGAAAAAAGGAAAAAATAAAAAGGTGTTCAAGGAAGCCTCTCCTGTAACTCACACTAATGAGGAACATAAATCTGAATCTGGAGGAAATTCAGACTAGGTGTTAGTTGATAGTTTGTAGATTTCTGTGGTAGAAGTTTGGAGGTTGAGAATTTAGAAAATCCATAGTCTTCATTTTTCTTTGTCTACGTTTCGAGTCTAAAACAAGACTCATCATCAGGACGAAACTACAAAGAAGAGAAGAAATATAAAGAAATAAATAGGGGATGGGGTATGGGAGAATAGGTGTTAGCTGTAAAAAATATACCTCACTGACCCCACATCCATTCGTCTGTTAAACAATATGAAAGATGGGAAGGGACAGTTGAACTTGCTACAAATTCAACTAGCTCAAATAAGGAGTCATATTTTTTGAAAATGGTATCAGAGGTATTTCATGAAGTTATTCAAGGTTTGTTTCATTTACCATATTCTGAATCTGAAAGAGAGGAAGTTGGGAGTCCTATTTACAAATTTTAATTGGTAAAATATGGAAATGATATTGTGGAAGATGTTTATGATGAGAATTCCAAATATTTCTCACCCCTATATGGTCCTAACATTGAAGAAGAAAAGGAAGTTCATGCACCAAGTTCCCTTGAAGAATTGACAAAAACAATTCTAGTGTTGAAGTTATCTAAAGATGGTGTTGAGAAAAAGGAAGAAGTTACCAATAAAATTGAATTAGAAAGGTCTGTCAAGATTGTGGAATTAACCTCGGAATTGGAAGCCTTCAAAGAAGACGCAGATTCTCCATTGTGGGAGCCTATGGAGTTGAATTTTTCTTTGCCAGTGATGAAGGAAAAAACTATTGAGATGAAGGAAGTATTGAATGCTACTAAGTCGGAAGAGGTTAATACTACTAATAAATTACCAGAGGTTGATCTTGAGATATTAGTAAACATAGAGCTAGATTAAATATGTCCAGGAAAGAATCTAAATGTAAAGAAACTTTGGAAGAATATTAATAAATCCAAGGTTAGGCGTGTTCAACTAGAACTGGAGAATCAAACTCCGATTTAGAGTAATGATCATTTGGTAAGATCTCGAGACCGGTTAGATGTTCGAAATAAACTATTGGTTAAGTAGGATAAACTCTAGTAGGCTAAGATGGATCTCCTTATGCAACATTGTCAAATAATTAAATATAGATACTCTCAGAGGAGACAAAAGGAGATTCAGGTGAACCTTGACTATCTGGGTCAAGCTTTGAGGGAATTGTGCATGAGGATGTGCAACTGACTGAGTGTGGGGGGGATGAAGAGCCTCAATATTTTCCTATTCAAAGCATATCCCAACCATATCTTATGCCTCAAAACCCCAAGTATTTGCCTATTTCCTTGCACTTTATTGTTATTTCTTTCCATTTTATGCCTTTAATTACATCTCGAATACTAAAGGTGATTATTATTATTTTTATGTATTTTTTTGCTAAATTGTTCTGCATTTCAGTAAATTTGCTTATCTAATGGTTGTGAGACATTGCGGTCTCCTTTTTTCCTAAGCCCTCAGGAGTATGATCGTTCGTTACTGGATTGAGCACTATATCATATATACTATAAAGAATTATCCATGATAGCTACGAGAAGGAGGGATGCAATGTTTAGTTTACATGCCTGCTTGGATAATTTTGATCGCAACCTACAAAGTCAAAGTAGTTGTTATTTCGTTATCTCTTTTTATATTGTTGGATTTTTATTTAGAATGAGATTGTTCAATGATAGATAAGAAATTTCATCCATTGTAATTTTTGTAAAGATTAGACACTTAGTTATAATGACTTTCGTTGTTATTCAGACTAGATTGGTCAAGGATAATATTACATATTTATCTGTAACTGAAGAAATTTAGTTGTAATGTCACTGTGAGATTGTTGAAGCGGATGAACTAAGTTATGGACTCTATATTTCATTTTGATGAATATGTAATATAATTCACACAATTGCTATTTTATTTGTTGGAGTAACAAGTTATTTTACCTACAATGCTTCCAAGTAGGCATGTTCCCTTGGTCTGGAATGCACTTGCATGGATTATGTGTCTTAATATATATTTAATGTGACTCTTTATATTGTTTTCCATAGATGTGTAATGTTAATGCAATGAAATCGTTATCTTGAATTACTTTCATTATAGTTGATTAATGTTATTGATTCTTCTATGAGCATTGCTTTTGGATTTGAACGAGTGGGATTGTTACTATGTGTTAAGGAAAACTAACCTAGGGATATACTGGAGTGTTGAAAGGTACCCCAAGACTCAGAACTATAACTCTCTTAATTGTGTGGTTTGTTTATTTTTTTTAGCATGAGTGTGAACTGATGGTTAACTATTAATGTTACTGGACTCTTTCATGCATTCATGAATGATAATTTATTTCAAAGATTGGTGAATATTGAATATATGTTAATTGGATGAAGTAAGAATAATGTCTAGTATAAAGTAATTATTGATTGAATGCTGCAACGTGTGATAGAATTTACTAATCAATATCTAATCATGCATATATTGTGCAAGTGCATCATCAGCTTACGAGCCCCAATTGACAATTTAATGAACTCACAGTTCAAGCAATTACATTTTCTGTCAAGAGGGGATATCAACAAATTGAGAATAAATAGAGGAGGAATCGAAGAAGGAAGCTGCAAAATATCAACCTAGTTCAACTACCATTAACCATTCACAATCCCTTTTCAAAATGGAAGTGAAGATCAACATCAAGTCATACCAAGATAATATCTACAATCCAAAGTTGAATCACTGGTCGCAGTAATTAGAAGTTTATTTTGGTGTCCATAATATAGAAGAATAATATAAGATTTCATTTTCTTGGCTAAAAATAGAGGGCCATGTCTTGACCTAGTGGGAAAGCCACACAAAAACCTTAAGGTTGGAGGGAGATCCTCTAATGACTAAGTGGGAGGACTTTAAAATCCTCACAAAGTCACAATTTTACCCTATCGGGTATGTAGAGGACTATTGGATCCAATGGAATTACTTCAAGCACAAGTAGGGGTAGAGTGTATAGGTGTACACCATAGAGTTCACAAATATGACAATAATGTTGTGAATCTCCCCAAAGAACCCAAACATACTCCTAAGGTCTGGGGGTTTACATAGCCATCTACGAATGCAAGTAATGTTTTTCAAGCCAATATGAGTTGATAAGGCTTATGTACAATCACAACTGAAAGAAAGGGAAATCAAGTGGGTCGAAGCAGAAGGAGCACCGAGACATTTCCATGGAGGGGAAGAAAAAGTGGAAAGGGGGAAAAAATAAAAACATGACAACCACTACACATAAGTGCTTTGATCCCATCAACTACTGCAACCACTATAACATATACGGTCGTACACAGGAGAAGTGTTGGAAGTTGCATCCAGAGCTTAACCTGAAGAATATTAAGAAAGAAGAAAAGAAGAAGAACCTCATGGCCATTAATTCAATAAAATAGGTTGAAAGTAGCTCAAAAGTGGATGATACGATCGTATGTACATCATTACAGAAGGAGGTGAATTTGATTAGCCTTTAGCAACATGAAGAGAACAAAAAGACTAAACTATTCCACATAAAGATATAGGTCAAGAAGACAAAAATTGATGCTCTATTCAACTCAGGATTCATAGGTGAATCTCATTGTAATAAAGTTGGTCAATAAATGGGGATTGGAATTTTGTGATAATCTTAGCTCATATCCATTGGGATGGGAAATTAAGGATACAAAAATAAAGTTAACTAAACAATGCAAAAATATATTTTCTATCATTGTAGATTTTATTGATGAAATAGAACTCAATCTAGTTCCCCTTGATGTATGTGGGGTGGTGTTTGGAAGTACCTATATGTACATATAGGATGTAATATTCATTCAAAGAGCCAACCAATACCACCTCATCAATGATGGAAAATCATTCACCATCAACGTGCAAAAGGGAAAGTCCAAAATTTCACTGGTAAGTGGAAACCAAGCCAAGAAACTAATTAGTTCTAGCAAGAAGGATATTTTATTATTTTTAAGAGAAAAATAGTCTGTAAAAGAGTCAGTGAGAAAAAATTCATCCTTGGAGGGGTGTACTAAAAAATAGAAACAAGAACGAGAGGAGTTGTTATAGGAATATATGTGAAAGTTTCAAAACAGAAACTCTAGTGTAGTATCTAGATCTACTTCACCTACTTGTTTAATTAGCATTAACAAGTTATTTTACTGAAGTATTCAAAAAAAAATTAAAGTAGACTCTAACTACAAACTACACATCTACGGATCATTTACTAAAATAGACACACATGTGAAAAGATTACACACGATTTTTTGGAAATGTCCCCGGAAAAACACAATGTGGCAAAATTGGTGCAACAAATCTAGAGGGTTTTACTATTATGCAGAATCTGAATACAACATTCTGGGCACCAAAAATGGTTGGACCTATATAGAAATTACATGACAGTTTGTACCTTTCACTCGGAGACAGAAGATATGGCTATATCACACCCTCAAACGAGATTAATAGATCACGAGCCCCTTCTGGCCCACTGTCACCCTCAACGCTGCCTCTGTAGCCTCTGCATAAACCCTCACTGGACAACATCCCTACTGCGTCACATTGACTGTTGTTGCGCTACCTATGCACTGCCCTGGCTGGGCCTGAGTCACCCTGGATGGTGCTGCGCTGCCCCTACGCTACGTTTTTGGGTCTACGTCACCCTGGTTGGGCTTACACAGCCTATGCACAGTCCTCTGTGTGGTGTTAACTGAACTACGTCCTCTTTGCTAGCTTTGCACTGACTAGACTCACTGCCCCTTTGCTGTTGTATTCTCGGCCTTGGATCAAATCATCCCTTGCCAATATTTTCCCCTCAATGCATTGCAAAATCTCTTCCAATTTTCTCAGCAAACCCCACCCCAGAAATTCAACTTAGCTTCAGTGATCTGCCAATGTGTGTGTCTCTCCAATTGACCCCAAGAATGTCCTTTATACTTTTCTTGTTGGAAAACTAATGGTCGTGATCTAATCTCTAATCAATGGCTCAAATTAAAAGGCTACTTGATCCACGTCACTTAGAACATTTCATCACATGTGTTTAATTAATTAACTTTACTTTTTCTAATTTCCTAAGTTAGACTTACGGTCCTCATTAAAATAAAAGTAATTATTAGAATAACATCAACACTAGATGCAATTTCTCCAAACGCTTTCTGGGTTTTGGAGGTCTCGTGTGTCTTAGCCCCTCCACAAAATCTCAGGGCTAGAGAACACCCGATGCTACCTCAAAATCTCAACACTCCCTCTTAGTGAGGAGTGTGCTCTAGAAATACATCCACACTAAGTATTTCCTGATATCGACATCGACTTCTGTGTTGCTGATGTTTCGCCCGCAGCCTTCCATCCATTGCGCTGCTGCTATCTGTACTGCTGCCCATGTCACTGCTACATTTGTACTAAATATCCCTCTCAATTTGCTGCATCATGCTTCCCATAGCACTGCAACTGCTAATTGCTACAATGCAACTCAATTGCTGAGAAGTAATCAGTTAAAGGACCCCTGCCCAATCACTGAAAGAAAAGTAAGTCGGGTTGCACCTCATCATTGAAGCTCCCTTGGCTGTTGCGCTGCATTGTCTCCCTGAAGCCACTACGGTGCTGCAGATCTGTATTGCCTAAGCACTGCCTATCTGTGTTGTTTAATTCCTATCAGTCTCTGCACTGCTGCTTCTACATTGTTTCTGCCTATGCATTGCGCTGCTGCTTCTACGATGTTGCTACTTTTGCACTGCACTGCTCCCATATACAACATCCTAGATCTACCTTCCGATTCACTGTGATCTCCTGCACCCACTACTCCACTTGTCCCGCTACCATCTTTAGGCTCCCGTAGCTCGTATGTGATCCAAGATTTTGGGCACCTCAAGGATCTTTCCCTCTCTCCATATGTAGCTACTCTACAAATCAATACTGCCCCGGTTACGTGGCTCATGAGAACTTGTGGCTACATCATCGTCACTACCATCGTCCCCCTTTACTGTTACTGCCTTGGATTAAGAAGATCCCTTGTCCTTATTCTTAGGAAATTTTTTGGCAAAATGTTCAACTTCGCCACAATTAAAGCACCGAAACTTTGATAGGTCCCTCTTCTTCTTCCCTTGCTTCCTCTGTCCCTTTGATGCAAGGGTTTCATCCTCATCCTCCTCTTTCTTTACTTTTACTGTACCACTGCTGCTGCTTTTCTTCTTGGTAAACCTCCTTATTTATTCCTGATAGAGGATTTCCCACATATCCGCCCAGGATGGTAAGGCTGCCCTGCCCAAAATTCTTTGGAAAAACATTTCCCATTCCTCGGTGACTACATTTAGGTCAATCCTCACCAAGATCCCTTCGTCCGGAGTCGTAACCATGGAAATCATTTGGTCTCAGATAGTCTGAAGTCTGAAGCGGAAGGGATCTATTTCCTCACCCTTTTGCATCTGGAACAACTGCATCTGATTATCTAGAAGCATATTCCTTTGGATGAAGCCTCCCTGATACATCATGTCCAAATTTTCCACATTTCATTTTTCGTGTTCTTCCCGAAAATATGTGGAACCACATGACCTTTAACTCTGTACATGATCAAGCACTTTGCCCGCGCTTGATTCTCCTTGAATTTCTTCAGAGGATCTGCATCAATAGGCACAACTAGAACATTCTCATCATGGTCCTTGATGCTGTACTCATCTAGTACTGTCAGGATCCTTGCCCTCCAGATAACGAAGTTGGACATGTCATCCAACCTAGGCCTGATCTCTCAGTCCATGAGAAACCATCTCTAGCCAAATTTGTCAGAACATATACTCCTCTCCCTCTTTCTGCTCCAGCATGCAACAGAAAACTGGATTTGGGTTTCTTGGTGATTAGAAACCCTCTATAGTAGTTTCTCCCTCTGACAACTGATTTCCCTCCTGGAAATCCTCTGCAAAAAAAAAACTAAATCAGCTCTCTACAATCACCCTCCTAATCGAATCTCAGATCTGTTTGGTGCAAATCCGCTGAGCAACTATTCTCCTCCCGCTCTTGTCACATTTTTTAGGCACAATAATGCACCAATAGAACCTCCGCCACACCAACAACCTCTAAAGATCATAAGCTCTACTTCAGACTTTGGAAAAAGTGCACAACAAACTCAAAACCTGGACTGTGTCCATCTAGTTGGCCTCTACGTGAGCAGATTGGCTCTGTGTAGCATAGGCTTCTCTTGCGTAACTCTAGAAGGCTCTACGCTGCCTATGTGTCACTCAGCTGTCTATGTGTCAGCCTCTGCATGGCCTTTGCGTCCCTCCTCGTGTTGCGCTGCCATTTTTCTAGATCTGCTGCTTCATCTTCCCTCACTGCAGCAATCTTCTTCAGCCGCTCTATTAGTGGATCAACTTGATTTGCAATGCTCTGATACCATGTGAAAGTTTCAAAATAGAAACCCTAATGTAGTATCTAGATCTACTTCACCTACTTATTTAATTAACATTAACAAGTTATTTTATTGAAGTATTCATAAAAAATTAAAGTAGACACTAACTCTAGCCTACACATATACAAATAATTTACTGAACAATACACACATGCGATAAGATTACACACGAATTTTCGGACAAATGTCCCCGGAAAAACCCAATGCGGGAAAACCGGTGCAACAACTCTAGAGGGTTTTATTATTATGCAGAATTTGAATAAAATATTATGGGCGCCAGAAATGGTTGTCCCCACAGAGAAATTACATGATAGTTTGTACTTTTCATTTAGAGATAGAAGATATGGATGTATAACACCCTCAAATGGGATTTACAGATCATGAGCCCCTTCTGGCCCACTGGAACCCTCATCATTGCCTCTATGTCAACTCCAACTGGCTAGTGTCCCTACTGCATCACCCTGACTGGTGTTGCGTTGCCTTTGCACTGCCATGGCCTGGCCTGCGTCACCCTAGCTAGTGTTGTGTTGCCTCTGCGTTGCGCTGGCTAGGTCTGCGTCACCCTGGCTAGTGTTGTGTTGCCCCTGCGTTGCACTGGTTTTGTTTGCGTCACCCTAGCTGGGCTTATGCAGTCCTCTGCGTGGTGTTGGTTGAACTACATCCTCCTGGCTGGATCTGCACTGACTGGTACTCACTGCCCCTCTGCTGCTATATTCTCGACCTTAGATCAGATCATCCCTTGTCGATCTCTGCCCCTCACTGCACTGCAAACTCGCTTCGAATTTTTCAGCAAACCCCACCCTAGATATTCGACTTAGCTTCAGTGCTCTGCCAATGTGTGTGTCTCTCTCACTGACCCCAAGCCTTTCCTTTATACTTTTATTGTTGGAAAACCAACAGCCGTGATCTAATATCTAATCGGTGGCTCAGATTAAAAGACTACTTGATCCAAATCACTTAGAACATTTCATCACATGTGTTTAATTAATTCAATTTAATTTTTATAATTTCCAAAGTTAGACTTAGGGTCCTCATTAAAAAAAATTATTTATTAGAATAACTTCAACACCAAATGAAATTTCTCCAAACGCTTTATGGGTTTTGGATGTCTCGTGTGTCTTGGCCCCTCCACAAAATCTCAGGGCTAGAGCACACCCGATGCTACCTCAAAATATCAACAATATAGGGATGTGTTCTAGGAGCCTAAAGGGATACCACCCAAGAGGGAAGTGGAGCACTAGATCTAGTTATTTCAGACTCCCCATTACCAAACATTAGGTTGTATAGGAGGTTCGTTACAAAATCAAGTGAAGTGAAGAAAAAATTTCAACAACTACTCGAAAAAGCTGTCATTTTACCAAGTACCTTGACATGTGGGTTACCATCATTGTCCTAAAGAAGGATGAGGCTTAGTAGATGTTTATTGATGATAGGGAATTAAAAAAATTGAGACTTTAGAAAAGGTACCCCTTGCCTAATATAGATGATATGGTGGATTAGTTGTAGCAAGTGAAATACTTCACCAAGCGGAACTTAAATTCTATATATCACCAAGTTCGAGTTAGAGAGGAAGAGACTTGGAAGACAACCTTCAAAACCAGTCAAGGTTTGTATGAATGGTTATTCATTCCATTTGGCCTATGAAATGAAAAAACTACGTTGATGAGGCTAATGAATGATATACTGCACCTTTCTATAGATTCATGTGTTATATTATATTTGGATGATTTTATTGGTATATAATGCTACTTGGGAGGAGCACATATCACATTTGACGTAGGTGCTAGAGACATTGAAGAAACACTACCTACTGGAAAATCTCAAGAAGTGTGAGTTTGCACAACAATCCTTGGTGTATTTGTGGTATGTGATAGGTGGAGGAGGGCTAAATATAGATCCTGCCAAGATGGAGGTCATCATGAAGTGGTCGGTGCCTACTAATGTTTATGAGTTCAAGAGTCTCATTGGGACAACATAATACCTAAGGAAATTTATAGCTTCATTTTCAAGAATAGCAATACCACTCCACGCTATATAAATAAGTGGAAAGAGTTTCCAGTCAAGAAAGGGTCAGCAAAGGGCCTTTGAGGAGTTGTATAATAATATCATTCAAGCACTAGTTATGGCATTACCGAAATTGTAGCAACCATTTGAAGTGGAGATAGATGTGAGTGGGTATGCCATGGGAGTGATCTTGATGCAGGGAGGAAGGCCTATATGGTACCATTTTAAAGTATTTTTGAGATATTTCTTAAATACCCTAACTACGACAAGGAGCTATATTCTATAGTGCAAGATGTGAAGATGTGGAAATAATATCTGATGGGAAAGGACACAATAATACACATAAATCACTAGCCATTACAATACCTGCAAGCCCAAAGTAAGCTACAACAGATAAATAATTACAAGTGGATGGGGTTTCATTTAGTGATCAAATATAATAAAGGCAACCAAAATAAGTTGGACGACATGCTTTCATGAACACCTAGATCAAAGAGCACAACTTTGGGAACTTTGATGCATATGGGACCATTCACCCATGATGCATACAAAGAGGCATATTCAAAGGATGAGGAATTCAAGGAGGTGTTTCAATAGTTGCAAATCCAAAGTCATGTGCACAATGGTGACAACATAGTAGACTACCATCTCTAGGATATGTTACTCTACAAGCTAGATAATTTATGTGTTTCTAAATGTGAGCGATTGTAGCTGATTAGAGAGGCTCAAACCTCCAAGGCTACAAGGAACTTTGGTGTAGGGAAGAAAAATGATTAACATGCATAGGTATGTGTATTGGCCCAAGATTCAAGAATAGGTAGCTAGGTTCATAAGAGGATGCATGCTTTCTTGTACCAACAAGCTTATTAACATGAAATAAGTTTTATATCACCCCTTACTTGCACCCACTCACGGTCCTTGGCAAAGAATCTCCGTGAAATTTGTGGGAGGTTTACAAACAAATAGGAAGGGACATGAATACATATTCGTGGTAGTTGAAAAGTTGAGCAAGATGTGTGTTTTAATTTCCTATAAAAAGATCATCAACGGGCTAGAAGAAATGAACATGTTCTTTGGATAGGTCTAGGTGCATTTTGGGACACCAAGGAGCATCGTATTAGACAGGGACATAAGATTTCTCCGTGCACTTTGGACTACATTGTGGGAGAATATGGACACAAATTTAAAGAGGTCTACAACATTCCACCCATAAAAAAAATGGGAAGATATAGGTAGTAAACAAGACTTTGGTTCAAATTTTTAGGAGGTTACTATCAAAAGAATTGAAATACTTGGGATGAAAAATTGGCATATATACAATACTCTTATAATAAAGCAGTCCACATTGCTAATGGAAAGTCCCCATTTGAAACTTGTTTTGGATATTGTCCACCTTAACCTTTGGTTATTGCATATGGGAAACAAGGAGGAGCAATGGAGGATCTAACATGAGATGCATTAAGGGAAGAAAAAATTGTTTAAAAGATAAAACAAATCCTTATATTGGTACAAGATACATGGCAAAAGTCATATGAAAAATTCAAGGCCAGGCACAATCAACATATAGCATAGAATTCGTTCAAGGTGGGAGACATGGTATGGCTATAACTTAACAAGGAGAGGCTACAAGATCCCGGTAAGAAAATTAAGGCTCTACAATATGGTCCAAGAAAAGGTGGGAGATAAAATCTATAGAACCAGTCTACTCCCATACATGCAAATTTATTAATTGGTGAATGTAGAGAATCTAAATCTCTATGAGCCTTCCATGCTAGATCAAAAAGAGGATTTGACACCAAAAGCTTAGGTAGAGTTGGCAAAGGATACAATTTTATAGAATAGGTGTGGAACTACAAGGCAAAGGCAACGTGACTTTTCACAGATTGGGTTGAAAGGAGATTTTCCCAGAAATGCTAAATGGTACATCCAAGAGAAGGTGGAGGAAACATTTCCTCACCTCTTTCAATAGAAGTTTTTTGGGACCTAAAGCCTCCCAAAATGAAGAGGTGTAATCCAAATTAGATCATTATATTATTTTTCATCCATCTCGATGCTTTCATAGAGAAAAGGTGAAGGAATCATCTCACATGACCATTTTTACATGTGGGACCCAATTTGCAAATTAGGGTATGAAACCTTTTGGGATTGGTTTGAGACATAAAATGACACTTTTTAGGGGTATAATATTTTTGCTTAAGCACAACACACTTTTTCCTATTCTACACATAGAGACCTTTTCCAATGGCACTGTAATCACCTCATTCAGAGCTGACATGCAAAAGTTATGCCACTCAGAAGTTGGCCTTCCTGTTTGACCACCATAATTCGAGAGGATGCCATGTCAGCGCCCATTATTCATGGAAAAGGAGCTAGACACGTGATCAATGAAGAATACTCTAGAACAATGAATATTGGAACTTTAGTTAAAAGTTGAAGGAGTCAAACCTAACCACTAGTAGGGTATTGAGTTGTGTTGTAACTAGGCTACTAGGAGGAAAGGGGGGTTCCATTAGTTTTTAGTGCATTTTGTTCTTTAGATGAATAGAGTAGCCAAGACGGATAGGGAGAGAGAGAAAAAATAGGATTTGTGCACTATAGCTACTCATAGACCACAAGCCTCACTTCTTTGTAATTGCATCCATTTTCCATTCCGAGAAAGAGAGTAAGCCCCCTCACTTTCCATTAGGGTTTTCTCTAGAATAAGTTTCCCATGATATATCTCATGTCAATTATGGTTTGTGAATTTTTATTTCATTATACTCTATTTTTTTCATTTTCATAATTTGCATGCATATGCAATAAACAATAATTTAAAAATCCAAAAATCTAAAGAGAAATAAACCCTCATAGTGTACTAAATTTCATATTTTAAGTATCATTTTATTAATTTTATTGTGACTAACTATAACATATTAACAACATTTTATAGATCAATGAATCTCTTTGCAAACAATAAATGAAATTTCCAACTAGAAATTTTTTCTTAACAAAAACAACATAAATTAGAAAGTTTCTATATATAAAAATAGAAAGGAAGAAGTCCATTTTTTACTTTCCCATGCCTACTGGATTTCTGCGTAACAAAATCAATTATTAGTTTCCCCATACCTATTAAATGACATAAGTTCAGGGTATGAGACGTACAACTTGGTAGAAGTACAAATTTTGCTGGACACCTTACAAGATTATGGGGATCATAGGTTATTCAAAAGCTAAAGAGACTTTGACGTGTTGGAGGACTTAACATTACTTAAACTCAGGAATAACTTTTGGAACTTCTATGTAATAAACTATTTGAAGTGCATATAAGATTTCACATTTGCCTCTTTATGTTTACATGCCTTTCTGTTTATTGTTAAGAAGAGATTCTGGCATGGAATGCAAAATCTCAAGTCCATTTTATGAAATTTTGAGTATTTTTTAAGGTCTTCTTGGCTAGGTTTTATGTCTTCCCGAGTAATTCCAAATCTGAGCAATAGTTTTTTTTTTTCAATGGCTGCTGTACCACACTATTTCTTTTCCTGAGCTCAAATCATCTGAGCTTGGAATTAATGTGATGGTAAAGGATCTTGAATGAGTATACTTATCTATATAATTATAATTCTACTAATCACTAGGGATTGGATGTCATGACTACAACTTTACATCTCTATTTTTTAAGCACAACTCATAGTTTCATCAAATGATAAATAACAGGAAAGGTTCAAAGATATAATTTGAAGATATTCAGTAACTTTGTAGGGTTCTTTTGTAATTTTCTTTAGTTAAATGAGCATGCACAGAGATTTTTTTCATTTTTTTTTCTGAACATTATCAATTAATGAGAAAAAAAATATGTTAATTTTTTATATATATTAGATATTATTTTTGGGATTCAATTGTGTTAAGTAAATCATTCATTTATTTATCTATGACCACTTCTTCATCCTTATGAGCATTACCCGATGCAATGAGTGCTAAATGAACTATTAAAAAATAATGAGAAATTAGTGAGTTATGACTACCTCTCATAAATGATCATAGATGAATAACTTACTTAAAACAATTGAATCCTAAAAATAATATCTAATATAATGCACTGCTGAAACCCCTCATCCTTTTATATACTTCAGAAATATAAGAAAAAATTGCAAATACTAATAACAATTCAACAATTCAAAAACAAAAAAATTACACTTAAAAATAACAAGTCCATGCCAAAACTTGTTATTTCACATTGCATTAAATATTTCTTTCCTTTAATCCTATAGTTGCAGGACATGTTAGACTACCATTTCCTTCTCCTCTCTCTGTTTATAGTGCACTTTGTATGCTGAGTTATTTTTTGCACTTGCAACTCGTTGACAAATTTCCATTGATTTTTTCCATTTTCTCTCTCCAACTTCAACTTCTCTCTCCATTTTCTCTGCCACATACTTCCCCATCAGCTAATGGGTGACAACCAACAGCTATATACTCCTGTAAATTAAAGTTCAATTTCATGAAGGCTGACATGTTTGTTGAATTTAGTAGATAAAGACTGAGAATCGAAGGAAAGCATTTTGTCTTATCTAAAAAGCGTGAGAGAAAGCAAAAGAGAAAACCAGTTGCATATCATAGCGAAAAAAAGTCTGCATGCTATTACAAAAGAGTAAAGACAAAAAGTTCCCATGTGATTACAAAGAGTAAAAAGGGTGAGAGAAAACAAAAGTGAAAACCAGATGCATATCACAGTGAAAAAAAGTCTGCATGCTATTTACTCTAAAGACAAAAAGTTGGCATGTGATTACAAAGAGTAAAGACAAAGTATACATCTGAAAAAGGAAATGGAAAAGGAAATAAAAAAATTATTATGGACCACATTAATTTTTAACATAAATATAATTGATTTTTTTTTCATTGGTTTTGAACTCACACATCTTAATAAAACATTGTCACTAAATATCCTGCATCTTATGAATTATATAACCAACTTTTTACCATCGCTTTATATACATATTAATTTTGAATGAGTTAAAATAAATTGTTTAGCATAGATAACTTCACTCTTTCTTTTTTCTTTTCTTATGAAGCATATCTCTTTCTTTTTTCTTTTCTTATGAAGCATATCATAACATTAAAAGATGTGGCATCCTTGTATTCAGCAAGATCAACAATGAAAAATTGGATTGTTGAAATGCCAATTTGCATGTACAAAAAGAGTTATATAATGATAACTTCATACCCTATAGATATGCATAGATGCATAGTTGGAAAATGAGATATAAGACCATTTGGTGCCATCCAAAAATCTTTTGTAGCCTAGTTTGTTGGTGTTAAATCTATTGCACATGCATCCTCCAATCCATGACCTTAAATAAAATAATAAACCAACATTGAGATCATAAATGACTATAGAAGCATACATGACTATACATGTAATAATACCATATGAGGATCCTAGACCCAGACAACCCTTCTGGCTACTTTCTTGGACTAAACTAGAAAGTTAAAGACCTTAAAGACTGAATTTAAATTACAGTGGTTCATGCTCATCAGAATCACATAACTCTACTAACTATTAGTCATTTAGATGGTACAAATCCAAATATATGGTGTTAGATCCAAAATATTTCAAAAATTCAATGATGTATATTTTATTAGAAGTATACTATTTATTTGATGTATATTGTGTACCATAAAATAAAATGAAATATGATAAAGTTTACTAGTGGTAATTTATAAAATTATTATTGTGAAATATATTTTTTTTTATTAAAATGAAAAATCAAAGCTAAATTATGTTAAAATTAATTGTAATTAGAATTTTTTTTATTTATAAAAATACTTATTAGAAAATATGTATAATTAATTGAACTTATTAATATTTTTTTTTAAATGAATGAAAGTAGTTTGCAATAATTAATGGTTAGTAAGTTATTATATTAACTTTGATGTGATTTTCCAGAAAAATTATGTTAAAATTAGGTTAGTGAATTATTATATTATATTGTTAGAAAGAAAAATAAAATCCAATTCATGTTAAGATTAATCTTAAATTAACATTAGTAATCACTAACAATCTCTTCATTAAAAAAAATAGTAAACAATATATAAACATAATTGAGGTTATTAACATTCTTGAAAGTCTCACAAGTTGGAACCTGCAAATGTTAATTGTTGGTAAGTTATTGCATTTGACAATCTCTATGTAGAAGGAAAAATGATAGATTAGACTAATTGTAACTATTGTTTTGTTAAATAACAATACAAAATGATTATCACATCTCAATTTTGATTTTGAATTATTTTAAATTTCTCCACACTATAAAATGATTATCACATGTCAATTTTGATTTTGAATTATTTTTAATTTCGCAAGAGTAAAAGAACAATGAGGTCATGACATATAAATAGGGAATAATAGATTGAAATAGGTTAATTAAATTAAATATAAATGAATTATAAAGTGTAAATATTTGTACATCCTATTATAAAAACAAATAATTTTAATTTTAAAGTTTCTATAATGTTACCATTTAAAAGTTATGATTTTAAATTTGGAAATTTTATAACTTGAATTTGAAATTAATAATAAAAAATAGCAACTTTTTTAATTTATGTTTTAAAACAATTTAATAGTTAAAAAGACAAGAATTGTAATTATACTAGATTTATTAACATATTTTAAATTGCAAAAAAATATGTTCATGCAAAATAAGTTTATTTTACATCTACTCAACATATTCTTGTAATATAATATTTCTTATTTTTTTCATAACTTCAAAAAGTTTAATAAATAATTTATTATTAAAATAATAATAAATTTTAAATTTTAAAAAATAAAAGAATGGTTCACCAAAATAAATTCATTTTTATAGTTTTTGATTATATAATTTTAAATATTTTATTAAATAAATATTATATTCATCTATTTATAAAAAAATTATAATTAAAATACTAATTATATTCATCTATTTATAAAAAAATTATAATTTAAATACTAATTTAAAAAAAAAATATGATAACTTAATTCTTTTTTAAAATATCCTTTCACTATCTTTTTTTTTCCACCTAAGCACCAAAGCTCCCAAATCTCTAACTAAATGATAATTTGCAATAATTTTGATAAGATGTGATTTTTTCTTTTTTCTTTTCTTCTGATTATGTATTTTATTTTATAAATTAGTAGAAATTCTTTCGGTAAAAATCACATGTAAAAGAAAATGATATTTTATTTTATTTTTGTTTATGGATTTTATTTTTGCTATATTATAATATAACATATATAATAAAAAATGATATATAATTTTATATTTAAATGTTTAAATATAAAAAATTGTGTTACGGCTAGAAAGTGATAAACCATCCGACCATTTCTTCTCATTTTTCTGAACCGGAAAAAAATGCAGGAGACAGCGTCCTTTTCAGTTGGTACTGTACTAAGGTGGATCTTAGCTCCATAGAAATTGGACTTTGCTATAGAGCTAATTTTAGAACCAATTTTTTAGCGTTAAAAGGAGAAATTATATATATAGAGTTAGTATTGAGAGGTTTTATAAACATTTAATATATATGGGGTATAATTCATTTAAACGATAAACATAAACATGTAATGTTTAACATTTTCAGCTTCATGAAAAATTACTTTTTTTTCTAACTATATAAATAACACCAAAACAAAGTGTGGAATTCTATTTGTGAGGAAGCATTTGGGTGCTAAGTGTGAAAATTATGTTCCATTCGTTTGATTTAAAAAGTAATATTTAATTAGAGAAAACATCTAGTGATTCAGTTTGGTTAAAAATAAATATTTAAGCTCACGTCACCATTCACAATTTTCCACTTATAATATTTTTGGGCATCATCCTTTCAGAAGAGCACTCCTATATTTATATATGTAAAACCAAAATTATTTCTTTCTAGCTAGGAGAAGTTGAGTACTCCTATATCTATATATGTAAAACCACAATTATTTCTTTATAGCTGGGAGAAGTAATTGGTATTAAGTTTCAAATTTTAATAACTAGCAATTGCACCAGATGTTGCAAAGGAAATGTCTCAAGGCATAAATTCGAGAAGCATTGTGACATATAAAAAAACATTGAAGATAAAAATTAGTAAACAAAATTCCATTCAAGGTGTAAGAATTCACTTACATTATGCCAAGTTGATAGTTTCTATAACCTTTCCAACATAGATTGCCTCTTATTCTTCAAAGATAGTCTTTCAAGTTCCAATAGAAAATATTTGATAGATTTTGAAAGAATATAGGTAGTAGATGACATCAAATGGGCTAAATAAAATAATATTAATTCATGAACAATATGATGGTTATCTTTCCAAATCTAAATTTGCATCCCAACCTCACAAATTTCAGACATCATCACATATTATATGATAACACCTCCCAATTATTCATGACTTTTGGTGTAAAATCTGCAACATCCATGGGAAACTCTAGTGTAGTGAAGTTGATGATGTTCAATATCTCAATATTTCCTTAAAGAACATTATCTAAAAGTTGATGTTGTTCAATATCTCCAATGTTTCCTCAAATAAAATTATCTTTAAAATTGCAAAGAAACATTTTGAATTGCACTAACGCTAGTAGCAACAGCCTATTTTAGTATTTTGCATTGCCCCCTCAACAGTATAGGGTTTACATCTCGTGATGGCCATAATTCTAATAAATTCTTGTATGTATCATCGATATTTGTTGACAATTGCAACATACCATTGTAATATTTTACATGGTGACAAACCCTCTACATGGTTGAAGACAATGACTATTCAGAGAATCCAATAAACCACCAACTTGCAATCCTAATGTACCCTCTCTACAATGACGCTTGATACAATTTCCAAATGCACATCAATACCTATCCAAGAACTACTATTGAGTAAAACTAGACCATTTTAACCAAAGTGGATGATGCAATATTGTAGTTGATGTGAGTGTGATGTGAATATGAGGATAATATGACAAACAAACTATTAATATAATTCATTATCAACTCATTAGTATTAATAATATGTAAGAGGTTGATTTCCCACTTGTAATTGCTTTGGTGAATAGCACAATATGTCTTGTTTTGATGATCTAGATGAGATTTCATATTGTTTATTTGTCTTCCTTCAATTATGAATATCTATGTGTTCTTGGAAAAATTTACAAAGGACTAACTAGAAGACCAATATGCAACAACTGAAGGTGCCAACAAACTTTGGAATTTAATAACATGTATTCATCAATTTCCATTTGTCGTTCCTTGTTAATTGTAGAGTACATAACAAGTGAATCATTATGGTATTACACAAATGTTTCTTATCCCATAACCTTGTCCTAACAACTACACCATCACCTGGAAATTGGCAAAAAATAGAGAACAAATAGAAAATAAAATCAGAGGACTCTTCAAGAAGAGAGAATAATATTAGGGACAAAAAAGCATACAAACATATTAAATATGCAGAGTACCTTTGATTTGTTCTGAAGATGGGTATGAATTATGAAGTGTATAACTATCCACATGTGGTAAAACTCTTTTCTTACAACCTTTTAAGAGTTTCTTCCTTTGGATTGATGCTTTTCCAGTCTCATGGGTGTCCCTAAATTGATTGTATGTTGATTTTTAATAGATAAGTTTTGTGTATAAACTTTCCCTTGAGGTGCATGTATGCACTAAAGAACGAGGGTAAATCCTCAATAAAATTGATGATAGTTGAGATCAGATTCCTTGAGCCAATTGCAACATTTAAATGAATGAAGTGAATTGAATGTGTTCTTTAAGTGAATAATAAATTCAACTAAGTGAATAGAAGGAAAATCAAACTATGTAATGAGAAACATGTGACATGATGCAATAAATTTGATGGAACGCAGTGGTGGAAGATATTCATTAGATCCTAGAAGGAAGATAACAAACGGTATAAGTCTCTACACGATGTCTACACTCCTATTTGTATGTGGATTCTTTTTGTTATACCTCTAAACCCAGTCACCAACAACATTCAGAAAAACTCAAAACTCGTATACCTCTGACAAAAGATATCTCACTGATCAGCTTTGCACACAAAACTTGATTGGACCAATTTTCCTAAGGAAGGACATACAAATGTTGTTAAAACACGATAAAGTGGACACTGATTTACAAATCAAATAATAATATTTCACTTTTCTTCATTGTTGTAGCCACATATTTCATCCATAATCCAGGTGACCAAGACTCTTCTTTGTTGAAGCCACAAATTTCAACTTTCAACCACATAGCCCAACTGAACTAAAAATTAACCCTAGACATTTTTCCTTGATTAGCCCATCAAAAACGTTCCTATGACATTTTAACTCATAAACTATATAGCATGTTGGGTCTGAAGCTCGAATTTGAATCTATCCTAGCCATGGAATGTTGTCCGTTAATCTGAATTTTTTTTAACTTGATTGGATACTTTACCCGCTCCTTGTTAGAAATTTTATGGAGCGAGTAAACAAAAATTTGGATTGGATGCTTTACCCACTCATTGATAGCAATTTCATGGAGCGAGTAAACAAAAATTCAGTGCATGTCATTGAAAAAGGAAACTAAAGAACAAGTGTACAACCAATATGGTGCATCATCAAAGAAACTTTGGCAAAATAATCTGCTATAAATTATAATGCTTCCCTTGTGAATAAAAATTTTCTTATAGCCTGTGGTAGATAGTCGTGTAGCATTCTCATAATGCATTGGTACTTAAATTCACTCACAAGTACAAAAATGATAGCTGCAAAAGAAACTACATGTGAAATAATTTCAAAACCATTTCCAAGAAGAAAGTCAAACTTTATTATGAATAATCCAACAGGCTCTTCTCAAAAATGTTTACAAGAAGTAAATCAAACTTTATAATGAATCATCCAACAGGCTCTTCTCAAAAACGTTTACAAGAACTAAATCAAACTTTATAATGAATCGTCCAAGAGGCCCCTATAACCCAAAACCCTCAATTCAACATCCCGAAATTTTTCAGTTGTCTTAAATGATAAGCAATAGTTTAAGGTGAGCACCTTGAACCACCTGAAATTTGAGATTCATATTCTCTTTTTTGTGGAGCATAACCATACCAATTTTCACCATACCAAAACTGAGAATCTTGATATAGCTAGACTAACACCACAGTTAGAACTTATAAGCCATTGTTTTACATGCAAAATATTTTGACTGTGTTGGCTCCGACACAGGGCTCACCCCTAGAAATTCAAGCATCCATGAGAGATCCTTATCATAATTAGCACCATTAATTTGACTTCAAACATTGGCTTCACGATGGCTTCATGCATAATGCTGAAAAAGGCATCAAGTGCACCACTGCTAAAGTAAGTAAATGGTTGACTTCTTAAGAGACTCGTGCATTTATTACGTTTGAAAAACTATAAGGGAGTAAACTATAAGTGAAGAACTATAAAGGGCGTCATCTATCTTCAATGATTGTTCAGCTTTCTAGGAGAATGAGGGCTTCAACTCAAGCTTCTGTGACTATTTTTGTTTCGACAGATTCTAAGGTTGCCTTTGCTTCTTCTTCTTCAGGCACCCGCTTCTCATGGATCAGATTATTTGGTTTGAAGGCCTATTGATTCCCAAGATTTTAGAATTTTCTGCCGATGATTCAATTTAGGATTTCAGAGATGGACGATAAGAAATTTTTTATTCTGATTTTGATGGATGATGAATTTTCTGATTCTGACGGTAATGAAATTTTTGATTTCTACCTTTGAGCTCGATTCTGAAAATTTACGATGCTGATGATTTCTCTGGCCCAGATTCGATCCTAATGGATCTATGCTACCTCCGGAGTCACTCACAATCTCCCAGACTCCTCCAGAGATCTTCTAAGCTCTTTCCCTCTTCAAGGAATTAGCTTAATATAGCTCAAACAATTTTTCAAAATACAGTTTTCATGAATGGCATGGAATATGCCTAAATTATTTTGAAAATATTTTATTTGTTCATTTTTTGGAGTCAACTTGTTATCCTCTAGCAAGTAACCTGCAGGTTGGCAAGAAAAGGGTTCGAGGGATTAAATACCATCCCAAACCAATGACTATGGGAGCTCAATAGATGAATATGGCTATGTCAACTTCTAATGGTAACCTACTGCATCTGAACATGGTTAATGTAATCCACTATCAAGCACATGAAAACTGGAAAATGGAGAAGGCCAAGTAGGTTTAGCAGTAGCTGGTGCTGATAACTCCAGAGACAAATAATTATGCCTTCCCACCTCATCTCACGCATCTAATGCAATATGAGTCATTACCTTCTTAGTTCCACTCTTTTTCCCTGGAATGGAATGTAGTTCCTCCTCATGGGTTTATTTATATCTTTCTTCTTTTCAAATACAACAAAACTAAAACCCCTCATCTTCATCATTCCCAGAAATCATAGTAGAATAAATAACTTTCCCAAATTCTCCTTCCATAAAATCTTGAAGCTCTCTAGCATTGACATAAGCCTTGGAAAAATTCCAACAAAGACCTTTAGATAATTCACATCATGAAATTACTCACTGGCATAAGATCCTAGAGAAGATGTAGTTGAAGGCCGAGTTCCAAATTTTGCACTTGATAGAAGACTTGGTGAAGTTGATAAAGGCCTAAGCTCATTGCATCCATGGGAAAATTTACACTTCAAACCATTTGGGTAGGTTTCATTTTTCTCATAATGCATGCACAACTTGACTTTATAATTCTTTACCCCATCAAAAATGTTGGAAATTATTGCATTGCCATGAATTGTTTCTACTTTCTGGCCAAAAGGAGCCAATACTTACTGACCCTTATGAAGTTCTTCTTCTGAGTGAGCAAAGTGACAATAAGTTCCCCACTCACACTTCTTGTTAGTCCTATAAAAACGGAAAAGAACAGATTTGTGAGGAGGCAGTGTAACTATATTAGTAACAGGTATCTCCTTCACATTCGAAGGTGAATTTGAGCTATTTATATGTTTGCAGACTTTTTCTAGACAATTTCCCAAGTCCAATTTGTGGCCTTCTCAGGTTATTGTCCACTGGAAGAAGGGAAATGTGAGGAAGACTCTACCTGGAACTTCTATGGAGCCTCTGGAAGAATTTGTGAGAAATATTTAGCCATTAGAGGATTTCCAAAATGAGAAACAAGTTTCCAAGAAGATACTTGTTTGGAAGTAGACAAATTGTCTAGAAGCATTGAATCAGGTCCACATGATTTATGGGAATGTGAATACTTGAACCCTGTTAAAGATTTCTTAATTGAAGACAAAATGAAACTTTGAGAAGTTATAATATTATCACATGCTTCATCAAGGAAGTGTTTATCATATAGACTCAACAACACACTCATCTTAGATGAATGTGCAAGCTGAATAGGATTCTGATTTGTAAAACCTTTTACATATTTATTGGATACATGTATTTGCATGCGAGAAGCACATGCAAGATGGTTATTCTTCATAGCATAATGTAGATGGGTCTCTCTTGTTCTTGTGAGTATGTTTGTACTTCCCCATGCTTCTTTATTGTTAGTAGGAGTTCTTCAAGGTGGCCATGACCTGTAGCTATGTGAACAAGAGTTGTTCCTGTATTGTTTCCAGTTGTTACAAAGTTTTTCCACAACTGAACAATTTACACTTCATCCATTGAGAATATTATCATGTTTCAAATCCCAATGCAGAGCTTTATTATCGTATTGATATGTTTCATTGACTGAAGAAACATATGCTAACAAAACATATAGAAGTGCATCATCATTTGCTTAGACAACTCGAATCTTCTAGCTTTGGACAAACTGGAGAATACATTCCATGTGACTTCTCATTGATACAAAATTACATTACATGTAACAATGATCCTGAGAAATAAGTTGAGCCTGAGAAATAATACAACTTAAGACATCCACCATCTTGCAAGAATAGAAATGACTTAAGAGATCCACCATCTTGCAAGAATGGAATCTTGTTGAAACTATCTACATTAGTACTGTAAGTGAAAAGGAAACAATTTCACATTTATGTTTCACCAACAACACTCACAAACCATTTTGAGGCTCACACAACCTCATCTATTAATTTGACTACTCTTCGTAGTTCCACATGGTCTATCCTCACGCTACACACCGCGGTGTACAAAAAAAGTGAGATTTGGAATTTACGTAAAACATCACAATTATTATCCAACCATTCCACCCTTTTAATTTTCTCCATTCATTTCGCCTCTGCACTCCACTCCATTGATTTTAGTTCCACTGAGGCCAACCATGTGCTATATTAGCCTCCACATTTTCCTCTACAATAGGATATATGTCTAGGTTGTTCGCTTGAACATCTTACCATTCAATTGTATATCGTGCTCCACCCACAAACGAACAAAAAGGGGCTAAAAAAATTCTTTCGAGAAGCCTCATCAAACTCTAGGGTTTAAGAAGAGGTGACTTGCGAAATGTCAGGTGGTCTGGAAGACCAATGTTAAAACCCTCACCAACAAATTCCTCAAAAGACTCAGCAGGTGCCATATATTTTTCTTGTAACCTACTGAAGATTGTAATATTTTTGTGAATGAAAATCCAAAAACTACATGAGAACCAACATGAATGTCAAAAATGAATTGACTAGAGTAACAATCTACATACCTAGGTCTGCAACAATGTAAAAAAGGAATTTACTAGAGTAACAATCTACATACATGGGTCTATTATCAGCAGAAAGAGAGTATATACATCCCAATTTTAATGTGTAGCATTCAAACAAAACCCTGGCAGCTACACCAGATTCTACCAAGAGGAAAATGAGAGTACCCTGAACATATAAACACCTTAAATCAATTTATGAATTCTTGTTGATTGGCAGTGGCCTCAAAATTTGTCTCACCTAAGCGATCATTTCTACTGTCAGCACCACCTGAAATATACCTGTGTCATCCTGTCTAGAGAGCTCAAATCCAAGGAATCTTTGGTGCAAATGACTAGGTCCGCAAGGAGGATCTCACAGCTTTTGGCTCTGGCTTAGTCTCAATATCAGGATCGCAATAGAGACCCGCAACAACTCAAGTGATGAATCCATGTCTTTCTATTGATATTATGGTATTAGAGGTTGTATATCATATCCAGAGGGAAGAGAGATTCACATAGGTTAGAGAGTTAGTTAGGTAGTTAGCTTAAATGAAGGAGGCAGTGGATGAATGGCCTAAAACATTTCAATCGTCTGACTTTTGATATGTCAGAATATTTTAATATTTTAAACTGCAAAGAACATGAAAAAGTATTAGTTCTGTCATTGCAATATTGTGGTATATAACAAGACAACCACCCATGATGGATCTACCATCATTATTGTGCTATGTTTATGGATCTTATAAATATGACATGGGAGATCAAAGGTCAAATTAGTTGTGTCAAGAAGTAGTAAAAAACAACAATTTTAATTCAAAAAAACTTTAAAAGTAAAAAAAAAAAAAAACTTTGAAAAAAAACGAAAACAATATAAAAAACATAAACCTTGTTACCAAGAACACTTAACATTGTTCAAAATGGTGCCTATCATTAGTTATTATAATAGTCATATAATGGTGCCCAACATTGTTCAAAATGGAGCCTATCATTAATTATTTGATAGTCCTATATAAATATTACCATTCCTACTAGTTACACACTCCAAAGGCCATTACACGCCATGAAAACTTACACAAGCCATAAGAAAATCACTCAAATCCATATATGTTGCGAATAGGTATGTCATGGCCAAAACCCTATGCCACCCTGTTCATTGAGCCTGGAGGCAACTTCCATGGAATCACCGACGCCACCGAGATAAGCTTCCCTAGTCTCATTATGACTCTCTTCCAGTTCTTTAATCCTCCTCGCATCCTCTATTGTAACAACATTTTCCACCAGCAGGTCTTCGATAACAGTTTGTACCAATACATAAAGAGAAAAATAAAACTCAAAAAATAATCCCAATAAGTAACATTTTCAAAGGATTTTTACCATGTTTCAATTAAAAGAATTCTTCTTAATTAAAAGAGTGAATATTCGTTGTAAGGAAACATCATATTAAAGTCGAGTGGATGGGGATAGTTATAGAAAGAACATCTCCCAAGGTCATTTTCGTCAAGTATGGCAAGCTTTCATTAACATCTACAATCGATTGCGTCGCCAAGGCCACGCTGCCTTTAGATATCTTGTCGGTCTCGATGGCTTCTTGCTCGGCTTCCTGGACTACAACTTTATCACATAGTTCCACGAGCTTATCACCTGCTCTCATGGCAGCCGCCTCCAATACCTGTCAATGAAAAAATAAAAATTGAATAAAGAGATGATAAAATTTAAATTATCCAAGCACACACTACTACATGTGGGCTGTAGTAGTGTGTGCTTGTTTTAAGACATTATTTTAAGACAAAAGAAATATTTTGTCTTAAAAAGTTACTTTTTCATTTTAGTTATTTTATATTAAAATTTAATATGAGTTGAATTGTATTAAAGATAAAATTTAAGACAAAAATAGTGTAAGACAAAAATAGTTTGAGACAAAACTTTATATTTAAGACAAAAACGATTTGAGACAAAAACAATTTGAGACAAAGAAAATTAAGACAAAAAAATTTAAGACAAAAGTATTTTAAGACAAAACTTTATATTTAAGACAAAAACAGTTTGAGACAAAAAAAAATTAAGACAAAACTTTATATTTAAGACAAAAGCACTTTGAGACAAAAAAAAATTAAGACAAAAGCAATTTGAGACAAAAATATTTAAGACAAAAGCACTTTGAGACAAAAATATTTAAGACAAAACTTATATTTAAGACAATGGCGACTTAAGACAATAACAATTAAGACGAAACCCATTTAAGATAGTTAGGAATTAAGACAAAATCATTAGCATTAGGAAGTTTGCATTGAAATATCCATGACTGGATAGTGGATAATTATATTTTTTATTTTTAAAAATAGATATTCAAACCACATGAAATTTGATCATGTCATGATATTTATTTCTTTTATGTTATAATTTTTTTCTTTTTTCATTAAAGCCACATTCTAAAAATATAATAAAAAAATAGATAAAAAAATATTATTTTTTGATTGGCCACTCAAGGGGATTTGAACTTTGAATCTCATGTTTTAACATAATATAACTTGATAACAAAGTGATTGTCAATTGAGTTACATTCCATGAACTAAAATTGTTTATTTTTTTAAATATATGCAAAAATTTAAACTAGTAATTGCACCAAATGTTGCAACAGAAACATTGTAAGGCATGAAATAGAGAAGAATCTTAACATATAAGAAATCATTGAATGATAAAAATTAGTAAACAAAACACCATTCAAAAAAATTTTCAATGAAGAAGGCTCATTAGGTACAAGGGATGAAAATTTCGTTTTCAAATAGTAAATTGGCATTTGACATTCACCTATGAAACATCAGATTATTCGAAAAATGTTATGGGAACAATAACATAAATAGATTGTTGGGGGTATAGAAATGATGCAGTTGAGTGAGTTGATGAGGAAGTATTCCCTAATGAAGGAGAATGCAGTGGTCCTTGAGGGAGACAAGTTGTCAGCTTCATGGGTAGGGGTTGTTGTTAGCTTAAATTTTGCGAGTTGCCTTTTTTTTGGGTGTGCCACAACCTTGATCTTGCTGATAATTCATCAGTTGGCTACTAATTGAATGCCTCCTCGGAGAGCTTATCTGCTAGTTGATTGAGCTCATGATAAACGTGGGTGAAGGATGACCATTCTAGCTCTTGAATGCACAGCCAAATTTGAGACATCAGGGACTGAAGCCGCACATTTTACTTATAAAACTTGCATTAGTGCGGTCAACAACTATTTGAGATTCTCGTCTCTTGCAAACTCTTCAGATTACCACAAGCACTTTCCAACTAAAGAACAACAAACAATGATGATAACTCGACCTTTAAATTGGAACCAGGAGCCTGAGTATATCTGATATGAATAAATTGAAATGAATTTATATACAAAACAGAGTGAAGAGCAAGAATAATCAACATATAAGGAGAAACATACCTTTTTAATGAGATCACCTAGAGATTCTCTGATAGTTTGAGTGAGATTTCCTTCAAAATTCCTGCAAGGCATGTTTCCAGTCAGATGTACGAAAAAACACGAGACATTAAAGCTACGTAACTTGATCTTGTAGGAAAAATGAATTACTTAACCCAAAAAACTTAATTATGAATACCATTTTTGTGTGATCTCAAGATGTGGGTAAAGTGCATTATATAAGAAAATAAAATTTTTCATGAAATTCCCATGAAAGTGAGTGCATCGATCGATTTTAAGTTTGTTGTTCCATGTTGGTCTTTCTACTGTAGAGTTGTGGGATAGTTGTATCATGTGACTAAACTATATTCAATAAATAATCTTGCACTTACCCTGATATTTGAGGAGTAGTGCATTTTTATGTGCAATTGTATGGTCTGCGATCTCCTAATTGTGAACAATGTATAACATATCTAATTGGATGTTAGCCAAAGTTTTCCATAGGTATAACATACCCAATTTTCACCCTCTGAGGGTTATCTTGCCCATGATCACAAACAACTTCTGATGACAACTTTAATCAAGCCACTTGCAATGCTTCTTCTATAGTTTAAAGGAAACACCTCCTTGAAGAAAAAAAATAAAAATAAATGTTTTAACAATTTAGTTAGAAAACAACTAACAACCCTCTTGAGGTGGAAAATTCTAGCCCAATTGAAAGAAGCGAGAAAACTCATGGTATTATAGAGATAAATCAGGAAAATTGTGCAAATTTTTCAAGGATGCAACAAGAACTTTTTCTGTACATAATAAGAAATTATTTGCAAATGAGAAGATACCACAGTGGGCATGCACAAGAAGAAGAACCAAAGAAATCAAATTCAATAAAGGAATCACAACCACCACTCCAAACTCGCTTCTCTAAAACACATACAACCACTATAAATCCCACTGAAGCTTACAAATTTATAAAGCCCTAATTAACTTACTAACAAATTCAACAAGCCAACATGCTACAATTTATTGAGTCACCCCCAAATCAATTAGTAATTATTGCATGAATGTACATTTGTTTGTAATTTTATTTAAAAGGTTGAAATTCTCTCAAGAGCACATAGAATATATCCAAGAGTTAAAAAAATTGAAATTTTGCCTACCTCCACAAGTTATCATCACACCCGGATAGGTGACAACATACAAGTCTAAATCTTCTACCTCTAAGTCTTAATGGCACTTCAACATGTCAATAACATACTTGCAACAATGCTTAATGAGTTTTGTCTATTGGCTAAAGAGATGTACATCGATCCATCCAAAAATAAACATCTCAATCAATCCAACACCATAAATTGTGCTAAATAGTTCATCATGTAATTTAAAATATTACAATATGGTCTTATATTAGCTCACATATTCCTTGAATATTTGAAAGCCAAACTACCTTAGCACAGTAGACTAGAAAGATCTGTACTCTAAAAGAAAAAAAAAAGACAACAAACTAAAATAGGAACTTTAGCTCTAATCCAAAAACTTCATTCTTAGCAACATGATATCTAATGAAGATGATACGTGGAAAATAAGGCTTCATATATTGTCTATCACATGTCAAACCGAGTGAACAAATACATGCATAGAACACATAAGAAATAGGGTTCATAGATCGACTTGTATTATATGGTTTCAAACCCTTCTTGTCTCCTTCAAGGGGGTTTCTTGAGGTCTTCAAAAAGACTTCCTTTTGCTAACCAAATGGATTGTTTCTTTCACACATTTATGGAAACGTACTTTCGAAATAATATTGTAATAGATTCATAAGGTGATATTATTGATATTAACTACACCTTATTTGGAGACATCATTTTTATTGTAGGTGTTGGTACCTTTCAATTGGATGTGGTTGGTGATGTGAAGACTACTCAACCTCTAGTAAAGATTCATACTAACTCTAGCAAGCTTATGGATGCTTATTTACAAAGGGAGACGCCTCTAAACTTAACTCATTGGATTATTTGTTTGTTCATGCTAATTATTGTTCTCAACTTTCCTTCTCCAAGGGGTTGAGACTATTTGCTTCATTTATTTTACATGGCCTGGTGAAAGAAGAAGAATGGAGATTGTCTCCACATATTTTCCATTTCGCTAAGTTACAAATAAAAATAGTCAAATTCTATAGCCAATAGACTAATAGCCTCTTGATACACCTTTAGTGAGCTATGCATAGCTCTCACCTATCACTGTAGCTCAATGAAATGACATCTAATAGCCCCAAGACACCATTATAAATGGACTAGTTGTAAAGTTGTTGTTAAATTATCGCCTCCAAATGTTCAATTATCATGAATTTTGGGGGAGGGGGATCTTTTGGTGTATTGAATGGGGCAAGGGGACATAAGGGTAGCATGGATGGGTAGAAGTGAGAGGTTCGAGCATGGCTTACTGAGATATATAATCCTAACATTAGAGAATGAGAAGGAGCCTTAGGGCCTTATGGCATAGGGGCTAGGGGACCTATAAGTAAGGCAATGAGAGAAATTGATAGGGGAAACCCCAATAGTTTTGACAAGGGGATTAGGGGCCACATTATCACAACCCATACACACTTAACCCCTAACCACTAAAATACCTATCCCTTTAACCCCAAAGCCACAATCCCTTAACCCCTACACCCATAACTCATAAAAAATGAACCCCTTGATCCCTTAAACCCAAAGCCACTAACCCCTAACCCCTAACTTAGAATCCTTGAACTCCATACAACCTAATCCCATATCCTCTTAAACCTTGACCCTTAACCCATAACCCCTAACCCCTAAACTCATTAATCCCTAACCCCTTAACTTGCTGACACCTAAATACCATAACCCTTAGGCACTTAACCCCTAAATCCCCTGACATGTAATCCATTTATGGTTAATCTTTAACCCTTGAATCCCTTAACCACTAAGCCATTAACCTCTAACCCTTAAACCCCCTATACATCAACCCCCTAACCTCTAAATCCCATAATCCCTAACCCTTTACCCTTTACCCTTAACCCCTTTCTCCTAAACCCTTAAACCCCTTAACTCCTAGAACCCCTTATCCTTTCTCCCAATCCACAGGTGCTCCAACACTAATATTCTTGGGCATATTATGTTTTTTCCTGCTAACCGCTCCAAATACAACCTCTAAGAACTAGTAGGTCCAAGGAAAAGAGCTACAAGTTCCCCAAATCTGATCTACATTTTATGGACAAACACACTTCCCCCAAATTCCCTCCACATATTTGCCTTGGTGTATTGGAGTTTGAAAAATACATAGGATACCACAAGTAATCCTAATCATAAGAATCAACTTTCCTAATGACTAGGAGGCCTTGAAAATCAAACAACATCTTAACTTATGCCTAAAATTACTAAAATTTACTATCCCAAATATGAAATTAGAAATTCTACAAAATTATAGGGCAACAAGGAAACCAACTTCCTCTTCTATAAATCTCTAAGACCTTCTAGAGGACAAATATAAATTTTGAAATAAATTGTTGAAATTATGCTCTTGCATCAATAGCTACCAATGTATCCTTGTAGGCCACCCCCTTTAACAATAGTAATACCAATGTCCTTTACCTAGAAGAAACTCCTTACATAATTCTCTCTTAGATCCCCTTAACCCATTGCAATGATTGTCTTTGATGCCTACCTAGTTACAAGCAGATTTTGAAGCAATTTAGCATATTCCTAGTTGAGGATTTCGATAAGTATGTGATTTTGTTGACATCTTGTGACTGTCCCGTATGTGAATATATAAAACCATTTTTTTTTGTACCAGTTTAAGGACTGATACCATCAGGTGTGTGTGCTAACATGGATGGAACGCTAAGTACATGTTGTATATATTGTAATGTAAATGAATAATCTCTTTTGGAAAAGGCTCCACTCATGATGCCATTTCGCAAATGCTTGCACTCACCAATTGTGGTTGGATTTTAAGGTACCATGTTCTCGTAAGGGTAAACCTACCTATCCATCTCTTTAAATGCACACAACACACATGTTGGCTTGATCTTGTGCTTTTTGTGGGGAAAATGTTGTTGCATTGGGTTGACGCTGATTTGAAAGGTAGATTTATAAAGGTTCTACACAGTATGTATATAAAAAATATGTCGGGTTATCCATAAATTTCCTGAGAGAAACACCCCAACACAACAAGTAGAATAATTTTTGTAGCCAAAGAGATTAATTGTTGCTAGTTGTTTTTCAGAACTAGTACAAACTATAGACAATCCAAAATGCCTCATTTTTGGACTATCAATATAGTATCCATTTAAATAGACATAGGCATAGGTTAATAACAGATACCTAACACAATCTCAATGAAATACTATGAGTAGAGAGAGCCATGGTTATATATCTAGTTTAGTCGAAAATGAATTGATATATTCCTCAATGTGGACTGCCAGCTTGTTTTCCACTTCTTCAATCAGGTCATGGTTGTCTTGGATGCCCTTGTGACAGTCTTAAACTACCAACTCCAATGCCATCAACTTTATCCTAGTTACCTTATTGCATTGAAATTACATGAGTGGATAATGGATAACTATATTTTTTTTTTGAAAATAGATATTCAAGCCACATAAAATTTAATTTATTTCCTTTTTATTATATTTATTTATTTTTTTATTAAACCACATTCTAAAAATATAATAAATAAATAGATAAAAAATATATTATTTTTTGGTTGGCCACTCAAGGAGATTTGAACTTTGAATGTCATGTTTTAACATAATACTTCATAACAAGGCGATTGTCAATTGAGTTACATTCCATGAACTAAAATTGTTTATTTTTTTAAATATGTGAAAAAATTTAAACTAGCAATTGCACTAGATGTTGCAAAAGAAACGTTGTAAGGCATGAAATAGAGAAGAATCTTGACATATAAGAAATCATTAAATGATAAAAATTAGTAAACAAAACGCCATTCAAGAAAATATTCAACGAAAAAGGATCATTAGGTACAAGGGATGCAAATTTTGTTTTCAAATAGTAAATTGGCATTTGACATTCACTGATATGAAACATCAGATTATTCAAAAAATGTTATGGGCACAATAACATAAATAGATTGTTGGGGGTATAGAAATGATGTAGTTGAGTGAGTTGTTGAGGAAGTATTTCCTGATGAAGGAAAAGGCAGTGGTCCTTGAGGGAGACAAGTTGTCAGCTTTAGGAGTAGGGGTTGTTTTTAGCTTAAATTTTGTGAGTTTCCTTTTTTTTGGGTGTGCCACAACCCTGATCTTGTTGATAATTCATCAGCTGGATACTTGAATGCCTCCTCGGAGAGCTTATTTGCTAGTTGATTATGCTCATGATAAATGTGGGTGAAGGATGATCATTCTAGCTCCTGAATGTGCAGCCAAATTTGAGACATTGGGGATTTAAGCCGCACATTCTACCTATAAAACTTGCATTAGCCCAATCAACAACTATTTGAGATTCCCATCTCTTGCAACCTCCTCAAACCACAAGCACTTTCCAAATAAAGAACAACAAACAATGTTGAGAACTCGACCTTTAAATTGGAACCAGCAGCCAGAGTATATCTGATATGAATGAATTGAAATGAATTTATCTATAAAACATAGTGAAGAGAAAGAATAATCAACATATAAGGAGAAATATACTTTTTTAATGAGATCACCTGGAGATTCTCTGATAATTTGAGTGGGATTTCCTTCAAAATTCCTACAAGATATGTTTTTGGTCGGATGTACGAAAAGACACGAGACATTATAGCTACGTAACTTGATCTTGCAGGAAAAATGAATTGCTTCACCCATAAAACTTTATTATGAATACCATTTTCGTGTGATCTCCAAATGTGGGTAAAAGTGCATTATATAAGAAAATCAAAATGTTCATGAATTTCCCATGAAAGTGAGTGCATCAATCGATTTTAAGTTTGTTTTTCCATGTTGGTCTCTCTACTATAGAGTTGTGGGATAGTTGTATCATGTGACTAAACAATATTCACTAAATACTCTTGCACTTACCCTGATATTTGAGTAGTGAATTTTTATGTGCAACAGTATGGTTTGCGATCTCCTAATTGTGAACTACATATAACATATCTAATTGGATGTTAGCCAAAGTTTTCCATAGGTATAACATACCCAAATTTAACCCTCCGAGGGTTGTCTTGCCAATGATCACAGACATCTTCTAATGACTACTATAATCAGGCCACTTGCAATTCTTCTTCTAGAGTTTAAAGGAAACACATCCTTGAAGAAAAAATAAATAAATAAAACAAGAAAAAATGTTGTAACAATTTAGTTAGACAACAACCAACAACCCTCTCGAGGTGGAAAATTCTAGCCCAATTGAAAGAAACGAGACAACTCAAGGTATTGCAAAGATAAATCAGGACAATTGTGCAACTTTTTCAAGGATGCAACAACAAATTTTTCTGTACAAAATAAGAAAATATTTGCAAACGAGAAGATACCACAGTGGACATGCACAAGAATAAGAACCAAAGAAATCAAATTCAATAAAGGAAACATAACCACCACTCCAAACTGGCTTCTCTAAAACACATACAACCGCAATAAATCCCACTGAAGGTTACACATTTATCAAACCCTAACTTACTAACAAATTCAACAAGCCAACATGCTACAATTTGTTGAGTCACCCCCAAATAAATTAGTAATTATTGCATGAATGTACATGTGTTTATAATTTTATTTAAAAGGTTGAAATTCTCTCAAGAGCGTATAGAATACTTCTAAGAGTTAAAAAAATCGAAATTTTGCCTACCTCCATAAGGTATCATCACACCCGGATAGGTGACAACATACAAGTCTAAATCTTATACCTCTAAGTCTCAATGACACTTCAACATGTCAATAACATACTTGCAACAATGCTTAATGAGTTTTTTCTATTGGCTAAATAGATGTAAATCCATTCATCCAAAAATAAACATCTCAATCAATCTAACACCATAAATTGTGTTAAGTAGTTCATCATGTTATTTCAAAGATTACAATATGGTCTTATATTAGCTCACATATTCCTTGAATATTTGAAGGCAAACTGCCTCAGCAAAGTAGACCAGAAAGATTCATACTCTAAAAGACAAAAAAAGACAATAAACTAAAATAAAAACTTTAACTCTAATCCAAACACTTCATTCTTAGCAACATGATATATGTGCATGTGTTTGTTCACTCGATTTGACATGTGATAGACAATATATGAAGCCTTTTTTTCCATGGTTTCAAACCCTTCTTGTCTCCTTCAAGGGGGTTTCTTGATGTCTTCAAAAAGACTTCTTTTTGCTAACCAAATGGATTGTTTCTTTCACACGTGTATGGAAACATACTTTCTAAATCATATTGTAATACATTCATAAGATGATATTAGTGGTATTAACTACACCTTATTTAGAGACATCATTTTTATTATAGGGGTTGGTACCTTTCTATTGGATGTGGTTGGTGATGTGAGGACTACTCAACTTCTAGTAAATAATCATACTAACTCTAACAAGATTATGGATGCTTGTTTACAAAGGGAGACCCCTCTAAGTTTAACTCATTGGATTCTTTGTTTGTTCATGCTAATTATTGTTCTCAACTTTCCTTCTCCAAGGGGTTGAGACTATTTGCTTCATTTATTTTACATGGCCCGGTGAAATAAGAATAATGGAGATTGTCTCCACATCTTTTCCATTTCACTAATTTACAAATAAAAAGAGTAAAATTTTGTAGCCAATATAATAATAGCCTCTTGATACACCTTTAGTGAGTTATATATAGCTCTCACCTATCATTGTAGCTCAATGAAATGACATCTAATAGCTCCAATACACACTATAGGTAAGGCAATGAGAGAAATTGATAGGTAAACCCCCAATAGTTGTGACAAGGGGATTAGGGGCCACATTATCACGACCCATACACACTTAACCCATAACCACTAAAGTCCCTATCCCTTTAAACCAAAAGCCACAATCCCTTAACCCCTACACTCATAACTCATAACAAATTAACCCCTTGATCCCTTAAACCCAAAGCCTCTAACCCCTTAACCCCTAACCCCTAACTTATAATCCTTGAATCCCATAAACACTGATCCAATATCCTCTTAAACCTTGACCCTTAACCCATAACCCCTAGCCCCTAAACTCATTAACCCCTAACCCATTAACCTGCTGAGACCTAAATATTATAACCCTTAGGCACTTAACCCCTAAATCCCCTGAAATGTATGCCCTTGATGGTTAATCGTTAACCCTAAATCCCTTAACCACTAACACATTAACCTTTAACCCTTAAACCCCCTATACCTCGACCCCCTAACGCCTAAACCCCATAATCCATAACCCTTTACCATGTACCCTTAACCACTTTCTTCTAAACCCTTAAACCCCTTAACTCCTAGAACCCCTTATCCTTTCTCCTAAACCATAGGTGCTCCAACACTAATATTCTTGGGCATATTGTGCTTTTTCCTGCTAATTGCTCCAAATAAAACCTATAAGAACTAGTAGGATCAAAGGAAAATAACTTCAAGGTCCCAAAATCCGATCTAAATTTTATGGACAATCACATTTCCCCAAAATATCCTCCACGTATTTGCCTTGGCGTATTAGAGTTTGAAAAATACATAGGGTGCCACAAGTAATCCTAATCATAAGACTCAACTTTCCTAATTACTAGGAGGCCTTAAAAATCAAACAACATCTTAACTTATACATAAAATTACTAAACTTTCCTATCCTATTATAAATTCTACAAAATTATAGGGCAACAAGGAAACCAACTTCCTCTTCTATAAATCTCTAAGACCTTCATAGGGTGGTTGGTTTGGACTGGGTCCACTTTTCTTAGGATATATCATGTATACTACTTGACATTCCTCTATCTCAAACAATTAGAACACATTATTAAGTGTTTCTTCCTCTTCTTTCTATGTGATGATATCTCTCTCCATAGGCTAATCAATACCTTACAAACCAAGGCTTACTTTTAGACAATCATGATCCACCAAACTGAACGTGCTCACCTCCTTGTGCCATCACTTCTTTTTTCTCTTCCAAATTTCTAGACATATTCTCCCCGCCTATTCTTCTCTCCAATCTCTTTCCAATTATTAAATCCCCTTATTTGAACAAATGTTTGGTATTCTCTTGACACCTTTGAAACCTTTTGAACTCTTTTACTTGTACCTTTATGTTTCCATCCTCACTAATACCCATTTTCATTACCAATGAATTGTGATGAGAATCCCCTTCATTCTATTCATCCACCACTTCTTAATTATTGCACTTTGATTAAAATCCCATTTTCTCCTCTTTAATACACATGCTTCCTCCATGGCACCTTATTCCCTTAGTTATTCAATATCTGTCAATCCATTCTATGTCACCTCCAAGCATTGGTGCTTACACTTCCATGGTTGGAGAACTAAAAATACAAATACGTTGTGTTTATGGGTTGCACAGAAACTCCCCACAACTATCGTGTGTACTTTCCATCCCTCATAATGATAGTTGTGTGAAGGGATGTAAAGTTTAATGAGGAGAACACAATGTGGTGCTCTCCTGAGAGGGATCTTTAGATCCCACCAGAAGAGGAGCTTTTAGCTCCAAAGGAGAAGCCTCGTGAAGTTGTGGAGCAACAAAAATATTGAGGAGCAGAGAGTGGAGACATTCACTCAAGAAAAACCATCCAAAGAAGGTAGAAAAAGAACCAGGGAAGATGATATACTTGTGCAGGATGCTAGGAAGAATGTAGGAGCTCCTTAAAATTTGCGCAGGCAAACGAGGTCACCTGAGAGGTACATTGGCTACATGGCTCTTATGGCTGAGCTTATAGAGACTAAGCCATCCTATTTCGAGGAAGAAATAAAGCAACCTATATGGGTTGATGCAATGGTGGAGGAATACAATCCATTGTAAATAACAACGTTTGGGAAGTGGTCCCAATGCCATCATATAAATCAAGAGTGGGTTCGAGATGGATATTCAAGGTGAAGCCAGTAGCAGACAGAAGCATAGAGAAGTATAAGGCCATATTTGTGGCCAAGGGGTACTCTCAAGTTGAGGATATTGACTATGAGGAGACCTTTTCTCATATAGCAAGGTACTCATCCATTAGATAAATTCTTTCTCTGGCTATGTAGATGGGGTGGAAGATCCACGTGATGGATGTAAAAACAACATTTCTCAATGGGGTTATTGAGGAGGAGGTGTACATCGAGCAAACAAAATTTCTTGAGACATTTGATCGGGAGTCTCATGTGTGCAGACTCAAACAAGCATTGTACAGTCTCAAACAAGTACCTCGTGCTTGGTACACCAAGATCGATAATTATATCACTGGTTTGGGCTTCACCATAACTGAAGCATATGTAAACCTCGATCACATCTTGGTAGATGGTAAATACCTTATTATTTCCTTATATGTTGATGATTTTATTTTAACTAGTGATTAGTAGTTGATGATATTTTGATTAAAACTTCACGAGTAGTTGAAAATATACACCATAATTTCTACAAGGATGGTGGAGGAAAATTACAGAATATCCGTTAGCAGACAATAGGCCCACTTCAAAATATCTACGACAATTTTTTCGAGAAGAAAACACTGAGGATAAAGGATTGGATTATGGAAGCATTAGTCACAAAATTCACAAGGGTAGTAATTTTGGCTGGAGGTGTGGAGGTAGATGGATTAAATGTAGCCTTCGTTGGTGCAGTTGCTGGTGTTGTTGGGTGTAATATGTCTAAGCATAATTATCTGAGCTAGATTCAGTTTTTATGTTGCTTCTGGATGATCTCAAGTATCTCTACTAGTTTTTTGTTTCAAGGTACACTAACAACAATTTGTTTTCCACTCTAGCTATTGGTTTACTCTGTGGTCTATTTGAAATGCACTGGATGGTTGTTTATGTGGTCTTTATTCTGAACCTTTGCTCATGTGGATCTTCCTGCTCCTTCTCTGGTTTGGGATTGGTCAATCGGGGGATTTCCGAGGATCTTAGCTACTACTTGTTGGTCTTCTTTGTGGTCTATTTGAGATGCAGTAGTTGGTTGTTTTATGTGGTATTTATTTCAAACCTTTGCTCCTGTGGATATTCATGCTCCTCATTGGTTTGGGATTGGTTGATCGGGGGATTTCCGAGGATCTTTAATGCTATGTAAGTGCATTCATTTTGGTTGGTGGAGTTGGCAACATATTTGAATTTCATCACAAAGGAGTCTCTTGGGGTCATTAATTGGTCCAGGGGGATATTTATTTTCCAAGTTGTTCATTAATTATATGAGGGACAATCCACTAATGGTTCGCATTGTCATTGAAGATCTTTGTCGATTGTG
Source organism: Pinus albicaulis (assembly GCA_034641835.2). Lineage (NCBI taxonomy): Eukaryota > Viridiplantae > Streptophyta > Pinopsida > Pinales > Pinaceae > Pinus > Pinus albicaulis. The sequence continues at coordinate 364,904,860 of CM076584.1, forward strand.
TCCTTGATGAGATTTTCTGAAGGATATTGGTTGGCGATGATTCAAAAATCTATTATATTTGAAGGGGTCTCCTAGTGGATTGAGCTGGTGACGATCTACATCGAGTGGGGTCTATAATTTATAAGTGACATTAATTTTCCTTGTTTACATATTTTATCGAGGTTTTTTCAGACACTACTACATAAGGTATTTTTTGGTAATGTTATCTACTTTGGTGAACATATAGGTAGGATTGCAGAGTGCCAGTGATGTTAGCTGTACAACTGAACTTTGCATCTATTTATTATGATGTCACTTGATACAAGGAAATTGGGGCGGTGACATGCCATCACTCGATGCGTTGGTACATAAAATGGTTGGGGAGTGGGTGTTACAAATTGCTCCATTATATTTATCATATATATCATATATATTATTAATATTTGTCTATTACTTAGTAAATGAATTATTGTTTATTTCATTTTTCAAAGAATATTTTCCCTCACTCACGAATGTATTAAAAGTTATAAGGGAGCCTGGTACATTTTCAATCCCCATAGGTTTACCTTTCTTTGTCTTCAAATGGACCACAATAGTAACTAGAAACTAAAATACCAACTAGTAACCCTAAAATAATTAATAATATTTTGTATTGAGAGCTCTATGAACTCTTTTGTAAGAGCATTTACCGATTGAATTAATCCTTATTTCCTCTCGATCTTAACTAAACCTTTTGACACTTTATTATTAAAAACATTGAAATAAAAAGCATGTATAATTAGTGGATGATATATTCCAATTTATCAAATAACTTAACAATCACAATATCAATTAGTTAATAAGGGGAAATTTTATCAATGACATGAGGATAAATATTATTGAAGTAGTTTAGTTCTATGGTGTGCATTGAAATTGTTTTATACTCAATGCATTTTGTTTTTCCATTTTTTCCAATAGGTTCCTTTCTTGAGAAACATATCAAACACTAAGATTTACTAATGACTTATAAATATTTAAATCTCCACAGTGGAATGATATTTGTTCATATTGGAATTGCAATCCACTAGTTCTACCTATTAGGATTAGTAAAGACACTCCAATAAATTTAATATATCAATTCAAATTACACAAGTGACACCATATAAAGAGAAAAAAATTAAATTGAGGTTGGCTATTATCATATTTGCATTGAAATTATACATTTATTTTTTGGTCAAGTCAGGCTAGTCTAGAGAAAGAAATCTACTTTCATTACGAAAAAAGGGCAAACCAAAAGTTTTTTTTTTTTTTTTTGCAAGTAACTTCCAAATACATTATCATGTTAGTTTAGTGGTTTTCATTTATTAATATGAGTATGCAATTGAGGAATGGAAATGGAATCCAAATGAGAGACCATGAAATTAACAAACCTTGGACTTGGTGTGAGATCTCTACCTACTACCCTCATTTTCTTAGGAGTTTCTCCTATGATATGATGAAACATGTATCCCAATATAGACTAAACTAAATTAACACCCAATTTTTCAATAGTGTAGATATGACATCTTGTACAAAATGGAAGTAGTCCATAGTCATGGGCATCCATATCGACATTTTCTTCAATAAATATCTTAGTCCTGAAGGTAAATGGCTCTTCCATATAATTAGGTCTTTAAAAACCACCTACATATTTACATGTATAATAGATCCTTTACATATATATTATGGCAACCAATTGTCAATATTTTATGTTTCTCTATGCAAAATCACTAAAAAAGTGGGTGAACATGCAAATGACATTTTTTGTGATATATTACATGAACTATGAAAATGACCTTTTGTGATATATTGCATGAACTATAAATGATGAAAATCAATGTAACTCATTACTTTATCTAGTTTATCTTGTGCTTAAAATATAAACTTACCATTCCATAGGTGAAAAAAAAAAAATCGGGTAGAAAAACCATTAATGAAAATGATCCCAAATAATAAGAACACTACCATTTGTCAAAAATCTCTTCATCGCAACATGATTTCTCAATATTACTTATATTTCTTTTATTGATGATTATGGATCTGATGTCACCCTAAACTTTAATGATAAAAAAAAGAAAGAAAAAAATCCTCTAACCATATTTCCACTCCTTACACATAAATTTTAATATTAAATATGCATTAATCTTTGTCATAATAATAATGAATATAAAAAATGAAATATGAAAAAATATAATTCACTGCGACTCTAACAAACTTTATATATTTTACACGAAATCAACTTTACATATTTTACACGAAATAAAGTTGTTTTGTTTCAAACTAATTTTCAAGTCGTTTACATGTATTTTCTTATACTTGTTCAATGTTGTGCAATACATTCAATTTTCTGATATTCCTTTGGAAAAATGCAACTCGCTCAGATCTGGCAGGAGCCCGAAAACTGGTTGCTAACTCGCTCAATTGATCTGGCGGGAGCCCGAAAATTGGTTTCTACTCGCTCAATTGATCCGGCGGGAGCCCATAACCAAAGGAGAAAACTGGAGAGCAACGTGGAGATTGCCATAAGCTGTTGTCTGGCGAAAGCCCTAATCAAAGGGGGAAACTGGAGAGCATCGTGGAGATTGCCATGGCGGGAGCCCTTCGCCATAATCAAAGGAGGATGATGGATAGCATTGTGGAGATTTCCATGGTGGGAGCCCATAACCAAACGAGATTTCCATTAGTCACAGTAACTATTGTCTGGTGAGAGCCCATAACCAAAGGGGAAAAACTGGAGAGCAGGGTGGAGATTGCCATAAGCCACAGTAACTTTTGTGTCGAGCAGCATGGAGATTGCCAAGAGCCATAGTAACTGTTGTCCCTCGTCATCTTAACGTAGCTAGTGCGACCGCGGGATTTTCGATTTTCTCTCATTTTCTCTCAGCATCCATGATGGGCAGAGTCTGGAACGAAGTGCTCAGGCAAAAAAATCCAAAGCTCAGGTTCGGTGCTCTCCTCCTTTCTCTCGTTTCTTGCTTTTCAAACAAGTTAAACACTTAAATATTTCTAAATGTATGGATCAGTTGTAGGACCAAGATCTCCAGTGCCTCCAAATTCCTTAAAAACCTAGTTAAGAAACCCTGACCAACCACATGAATAAATTTCAAATCTAGGGTTTGTAGGGCTTGTCAATAAATTTACTCTTTTGGAGGATGTTGCCACTTCCATACCCAATTTGCAGGATTTAGGTATTAAGGCCTTGAATAGGATTTGTAAAAGCTTAGTCCAATTTATAGCGGGAAAATCCTTAATTTTTCCTACTGGTTCTCCTTCTCAGACCTTGACTACACTCTGTAGTCTTGTACGCAGCTCCTCAATAGTTTTCCACATGGAATATATTCAAAGTCCGCAATCCTCTGTTGCTCCAGAGGCTCTCTAATTTCAGGATATTTTCCAGCTGGTCCAGAGGCTCTCTAATTTCAGGATATTTTTTCAAGTCCGTTATCTTCAGTTGGTCTAGCAAGTTCCCTATCAGCTTCAGGTGCTGTGCTAACTGACAACAGTTCTTTTTATGCATTCGCGCAGTGCTGGCCACTTTGACGATCAAAGCAATCAGTTTCACGGCGTCAAGTCCAGTCAACTGCGCCACGTTCGCGAGCTCCCCCACATTCTACGATTGCAGTAACGCTCTCATGATGGCGATGAAGAAAACCTCCCAACAAGATATACACACTCTGAGTAATACACATTCTGTATTGGTTGTATCATGTATGCCATCAAAATGTCTTTAGTGATTTTTCAACATCCCATCCTGCCCTGTATTACTCACCTGCTTCCTTGTATTGTATTATGCATAATGAAGTGATGGAATTTCTATTTCAAAATTCATCTTTGGAAACACTTTATTAGTTTTATTAATTATGATCTTGTTAGTTTGATGCTCCATACCTGTTTTCATTTAATTTATGATGCTTAATAATCCCACTTTGACAGTAAATCCAGAAATAAATAAGAATTTGATGCTTAATAATCCCATTTTGACAACAAATTTAAGATATGGGTGATTCATGTACCAAAATTTTGCCGTTTTGGAAGCTATCCTTGGGGTGCAAGTCCCTGCGCTACCATGATATCATCCTCACTCGTTCTGGTATTAAATTTTTTTAGAAATGGCATTGTGCTTTGTAGGTTTCTTGGTTGTGGTTGTCTTTGTGATGCCTTCTTAAATTAAAGCCTACTAAACGATAGTTGCAGATCCCTTGATGAGAGTTTTATTCCACATTAATTAAAGACATATTTGGTTAGTGCTTTGTTTATTGTTCTGTAGCAGAGAAACACTACAGTTGCTAGATGCTCTTTTACATGCCAAAGAATGGTATGCAAGTTTGCATAAGGTTTATTGTATTATTGCATCATCTAAAGACTAATAGATTTCAAACTTTAAATACATGAAACTTGCAAGCAATTCATCAAATATTAGACTAAGCATTTAAAGGGCACAAGAAATAAAAAGGATTTCTAGATTATCCAAGTTACCATATCTATGGAGACATTTTGGGAACAAGGCCAAGGGGACATTAATTTCCAAGTTATTTTTACACGCATTAGTAACTTAAGAAACAAATGGTAGATATAGTTTACCAAATATTCTAATGATGCAAGGTATGCTACATCTGTCGTAAGTTTTAACTATCAGCACTTATAGTTTGCCATAGTTACATACTGTTAGTTATGTGTGTGAGATTCAAGATATTGTGATATGCTACAGAAAATAAATATTTGATATTCAGGGGCTTGATATTAGAGCTAGGGAAATCAAAAGTTTCCCGATTCATCTAAACAACATCCACAAAAAGGCTTCTTATCATATTTACAGAGTTTTGTTTTGTAAATGGTTATCTTTATTGAGTCTGTTCTTTTTGTTTTATTTTGAATTGATCAGGACTAATATTATATTTTGAATTGGTTAGAATGCTTTCTCTGTGGTATGCTAAATATATTTCATCTACCTGTCTGTCTTTTGCAGCAAAATATTTGGAGCTATTTTTACAAGACCTCTATGATCGAACATACGAAATAACTGTTCAGAGGGGTGCTAAGACTGTGAGTGCTTCACATTTGTAAGTTTCTTATCCCCATGTTGATATATTGTCTTGCTATGTTGATAAGTGTTGAAAGTATTGTGCAAGGTTTTCTACCTTGCTTTCAAGGCAAACAAAGAAGACTTCACTGCATTTTATTCCTGCAAGGATCTGTCTATTTTATTTTTCCTTAAACCATGATTGTGCATAGCTTCTTTTTGTGGTTTACTAGTCACATTCTATAAATAAGTTGATAAATCCTTTTAAGCTATTGGCTACAGATTTTGCTAAAATATGGTTTATACTATGTATATATACTAATATTTTTCTTTTTTGTTAATGGTTGGCAGGAAACAATGTGTGCACAGGTACACTGTTTTTGATTTCTTACGAGAGATAGTGAACAAGGTCCCAGACATGGGGGGTTCAGATGCTGCTACTGGTGAAGAGAGGAATGGTGGGCAGAGGAGGTAAATATAGATATTTGCTTCCTGGTGATTGCAAAGAGGTATAGGAAAATTTGCACATTTTGAAAAATTACAAGAGATCAGATATACTTTACCTTTTCTTGTAATGACTATGTGTTTTCATTTGCTTCAGAAAAGCTCACGAAGGAGATGAAAATTTGAGTGATGAGGATGAAGTTAAGAGGGCCAGGATGGTAATGACCTACTTACTGTTTTTATAAAACAGTTGTTCTTTGCAAGGAATGGAGTTATTCATATGTGTTGATATTTGTCTTTTCTATGCTTTTAAATTCTCAATTTGCTCTGGGTTCTGAAACAGTAATTGCTAGCTATTTGGCCTTTTCTAAAATAGGGTGCACACCATGGAAGCGGATGAGGATGGGGAAGAAGAGGTAGAGGCAGAGGATCAAGAGGTGGGTCAAGTGGGAGAAATGGCATTACATTGAGAAGTTTGAGGATGAAGACCTAGATTTGTCATCTGAGCACAGTGAGAAACAGGAGAAAGTTTCAGAGATTTTTACTGATGTTAACACTGAGACAAGAGAGACCAAGGTAGCAGTGAATTTGGGGAGCGCTCCTGTGGTAAGAGACTTTGATATTAATGTTGAAAATGCAACAATATGATGGAGCTTAGTGAAATGAAGTCACCTTCACTAAGTGGGCCCGCAGGCTATTTTTGGCACAAAGTCTATTTTTTAGACTATGTCTATTTTTAGACATATGGAGCATGGTCTAGGAGTTGCAGTATGCTATTCTTGGATGATTGGTCGAGTTGGTAAAAATAGATGGATCTCTATTTTTAGACATACAAGTCGAAGTCTATTTTTAGACTGCCTGTCTAGAAATAGGTTAGTCAAATATTATTAGCCCTTAATAATATTTGGACTCTAAACTTCAATTTATTCTCTTACAGCACTTTAGTTGGAGCTATGGATGTGGCCCATGCATCTGACAGAAGGAATTATGCTATTCCTAGGGGTTTGGTGAGCTCATGCATGGTTGACTTCAGTTAGAACTCAAGTGGCGGAGTTTGGTGGAGTTGATGAGACAGTTGGTGGAGTTGTGTTCGGTTTAACTTAGTTGAACTAGTTGTGTTTAGTTTAACTGGCTAATACACTAGTGATGAGTGGAGTGAATTAAATATTATTTAATTAACTAATTATTAACTCATTATTCAACTCAAGAACACATCAGTTTACTACAGTGCATGGACAGTTCAGTGAAGACCAGTGGAAGAGGTAGATGAAAGGGTTAGTTTGCTATTAGTTGCGACATCAGTTGTGCATGAGATTTGCACAAGAATTGGAGGAGATTTCCCATGAGGATTGCGCAGTTGAAGCCAAGAAGATTCGAACTTGGATCTCTCATTCAACCAACTTGGATTGCGCAATAGAGGCAGGATATTAGTGGATGAGTTTTGAACCTGTGACTTGTTCAAAACTGAGCTAGTTTGTGTGTAACTTTTGGAGACAGTACTGAGTACTTGTGAGGAGTATTGTACTGAGATTGTTACATGTTCTCTTCTATTATAATATACAAATAGCTAGGGATTTTCAGCTATAAGCTTTCCCCATTACATATTGTGTTTATGTGCGCATGCGACTGTTTCTATTTCCGCAAATTGATGATCAATTGTAGAAGAGGTTATGTGTTATGCATGAATTCGAATTAGTGTGTGACCAAGATAATCTCAGTGGATAAATCTTCTTTATTCAGCAAATTTCTACATGGTATCAGAGCGAATTGATCATCGGGATCTATTACAGTGATTACAATTTTATTTCGGTAGACAGAGTCTGTAACGGGCCAGGTAGCCTCTGGATCCATCCTTTCTCTGAAAGGTGATATATCCAGTAAATGCCCTTACAGTCGATCTCTGTGATAGAAATAATTTGTTCTCACAGATCCAGAAGCAGTTGAGTTTTTGAGTTTGGAATTCGAATTTTGCAGCAGTTTGTTTTCTTGGTGCCGGAGTTGAAAATGTCTTTCAACGGTTTGCGACTCGAATATTCTCTTGAAGGCAGTTCGAATTATGTTGCATGGAAAGATCGCATGGAGGTAGTATTAGAAGATAATGGATTGAAGGAGTTCGTAGATACGGATGTCCAAAAGCCCACTGATCCTGCTGAAGTCAAGGCTTGGCAAAAGAAGATGGTGAAATGTCGAAGGATTCTGTTGGAGGGCGTAAAGGATCACATTGTATCCAGCCTGCATGGAAAAGCTTCTCCATATTTGATGTGGAAAGCGTTGACAGATCTATTCCAGAGTAAGAGCGACCAAAGGAAGCTGGTGCTCAAGGATAAGCTCAGAAACATTAAGATGGAGAAAGGCGACAATATCGCCAAATACCTCACGAAGTTCACTCAATGCAGAGATGAGCTGGGAAGTGTGGGGGTGACTGTCGATGAAGAGGACTTGGTGGACCTGGCTCTCCTTGGTCTTCCGAAGGCTTGGCATTCCTATCAGGACTCTGTCAATGGTCGGGAGAAGTTGCCGGGATGGGAGCGACTTTGGGCGGATCTCATGCAAGAGGAGATAAGGAGGACTACCAAGGACGGATCTTCATCAAAGGTATCTGATGAAGAAAATTGCGCTTTGGCTGCCAAAGCAAAGAAGAGCAGAAACTTCTCGATTAAATTCTGAAAGAGCGAAAGCAAGACATGTCCAAGGTGAAGTGTTTTCTTGTCACCCGGCTGGGACAACATGCCTACAGTACCCGCGAAGAAGAAAAATAAGAGAATGGCTGCTGGATCTACGGCGGGAGAGGCATTGGCCTCCCGGTTCGAGCGAGGCCTTAGCGTCGCATGCTTGGTCTCAAGTGTGATGGGATCAGTATGGTTCTTGGACAGTGGTGCGTCATTTCACATGACAGGAGATCGAGATCTGTTTTCAGATCTGGAGGAAAAAGATCTTAGAGTGCACATCGAGATGGATACAGTGCGACAGGTATCGGTACCATTTCCTTTGAGAGGGAGTCTAGTAAACCCTTCGTATTGAAGGAAGTATTACATGTTCCAGGATTGATGAAAAATCTGATCTCTGTGGCGATGTTGGAAGACAAGGGGTATGATGTGGTCTTCAGCGAAGGAAAGGCTTTCCTGCGCAATAAGACAACTGGAGAGACCCGGAAGATAGGGGTTCGAGTCAAGAACCTTTATCAGTTGCAAGTATATGGCTACGCAGCAATGGCATTCAAGGCGGGAGAAGTGGTGAGCCGAGATGATGATGGCGAGCTGTGGCACAAGAGATTGGGCCACCTTCACCATGGAGCTTTGAAGATACTGCAGCAGATTTCTACTGGGCTTCCTAAGGGCACTCTTGCGTAGTCAGATCAGTGCAAGGGGTGTACCTTGCGAAAATATATGAAAGCCACCTTTCACGAGAAGGATAGTCGCACCACGATGATCCTTGAGAGAGTTCACACAGACGTGTGTGGTCCTTTCTCAGTAGCTTCGTCAGCAAAGCACAAGTACTATGTGATCTTTGTCGATGATTTCTCTCGGAAGTGCTGGATCTTCTTCATGTAGAAGAAGAGCGAGACATATTCAAAGTTCTGTGAATTCAAGGCGCTGGTTGAGAAGGAATCAGGAAAGCATGTGAAGGCTCTTAGGAGCGACAATGGTGGTGAATTCATCTCTGCTGAATTCAAGGACTTTTGCAGCGCAGAAGGGATTCGGAGAGAGCTCATCGCACCCCATAACCCACAACAGAACGGGGTTGCTGAGCGGAAGAAAAAAACGATCGTGGGTGCTACACGGGCGATGTTGCATGATCAGGGCCTACCCCTTCACTTGTGGGTTGAGGCATGCAATACTGCAGTGTATGTGCAGAACCGTTGTCCTCACAAGATACTTGGCATGAGTACACCGGAGGAGGCGTTTTCTGGCAAGAGGCCTGACATTTCTCATTTGAGGATTTTTGGCTCACTTGTCTACATGCATGTGACGAAGGATGCCAGAAAGAAGCTGGATCCGACCGCAGAGGTTGGAATATTTGTGGGGTACACTGATACGCCCCACAACTATCGTGTGTATTTTCCAGACAGTCGCAAGACTGTTGTGCGACGGGATATCAAATTTCATGAGGAGAAAGCCATGAAGTGTTCACTGGAGAGGGAGCCACACTTGCATGCAGATGAGGAGCTATTAGTTCCTAAGGATGAGCCTCAGGATGTGGATCAGCTACAAGAGGAGGTTCATGGAGTGGAAGAGACCACTCATGCAGCGCCAACCATCAGAGGGCGGAAGCGCACTACAGAAGGCGGCGGCGAAGCAGAGATGCAGAGCGAGTTGTACGACCACCTACGGCACGAGGCGCAGGACGGAGATGTCCCCAGACAGGTACAACGGATACATGGCTCTTGTGAGCAAGTGTGTCGTGACGAGCCATCTTCTTTGAAGGCGTAGGAGGAACAGCATGGGTAGATGCCATGGTGGAAGGGTATGATTCGATTGTGGAAACGTCGCTAGGAGATTGTCCCTCGGCCCCGGAGGAAATCAATGGAGCAGGACACGATGGATCTACAAAGTGAAGTAGGCGGCTGACGGTAGTGTGGAGAAGTACAAGGCAAGATTTTTCGCCCGTGGCTTTTCACAGATCGAGGGGATCGATTATGAGGAGACCTTTGCACCTGTCGCAAGGTACTCTTCCATACGGACGATCCTTGCTCTCTCAGCGCAGATGGGGTGGCACATTCATCAGATGGATGTGAAGACTGCGTTCCTCAATGGAGTCATTGAGGAGGAGGTGTACATAGAGCAGCCTGAAGGTTTCGAGATCTTCAGCAGTGAGTCGCATGTGTGCCGACTCAAGAGAGCACTATACGGGCTGAAGCAAGCACCTCGTGCTTGGTACACTCGCATAGATAGCTACTTCACTGGGCTTGGATTCTCCAAGAGTGAGGCGGATCCTAACCTGTACCAGATTGTGGTGGAGGGGAAGCTGTTGATCATCGTACTGTATGTAGATGATCTGATTTTGACTGGCGATGAGCAGTTGATACTTTAATGCAAGGAGGATCTTGCACGAGAGTTTGAGATGAAGGACTTGGGCATCCTTCATTATTTCCTGGGATTGGAGATTTGGCAGCACAGCGGAGGACTGTTTGTTTCTCAGGGCAAGTATGCTTGGGAGATTCTGGAGAGGTTCAACATGCAAGGCTGCAAGCCTATTGACACTCCTCTTCCTGGTAGTTGGAGGAAGGAGGATGCTACTTCAGCGGAGGTAGTGGATGCCACTGTCTATCGACAGTTGGTGGGGTCGCTTATGTATCTGGTCAATACACGACCCGATATATGCTATGCTGTTAACCAGCTTTCGCAAGCTATGGTTAAGCCTACCAAGCTCTTATGGAAGGCAGGCAAGCATGTATTGCGTTATCTTAGTGGCACATCGGGATATGGTCTATGGTACAGACAGGAGGATGGAGCGAAGCTTTCCGGCTTCACTGATGCAGATTGGGCAGGGAGCCCAATGGACCGAAAGAGCACATCTGGAGGAGTCTTCAGTATCGGGTTGACGGCAGTTTCCTGGTACAACAAGAAGCAGAGATCCGTGGCACTCAGTTCAGCAGAGGCTGAGTACATGGCAGCAAGCTTGGCTGCATGCGAGGCTATTTGGATGAGGAAGATCCTTGTCGGATTGTTCGGGTCACACTTGGAGCCTACTGTGATTTATTGTGATAACCAGAGTTGCATTAAACTCTCGGCTAATCCAGTATTTCATGATAGATCCAAACACATCGACATCAGGTACCATCATATCAGAGATTGTGTGCAGCGGAGAATCATGTTACTTTCATATATTCCCACGGAGGATCAGGATGCTGACATCTTGACGAAGGTGCTCACCAGGAGAAAATTCGAATTCCACAGAGGCAGGATAGGGGTTGCAGATAATCCATATCTTGTTGAGAGGGAGTGTTGAAAATGCAACAAGATGATGGAGCTTAGTGAAATGAAGTCGCCTTCACTAAGTGGGCCCGCAGGCTATTTTTAGCGCAAAGTCTATTTTTAGACTATGTCTATTTTTAGACATATGGAGCATGGTCTAGGAGTTGCAGTATGCTATTCTTGGATGATTGGTCGAGTTGGTAAAAATAGATGGATCTCTATTTTTAGACATACAGGTCGAAGTCTATTTTTAGACTGCCTGTCTAAAAATAGGTCAGTCAAATATTATTAGCCCTTAATAATATTTGGACTCTAAACTTCAGTTTATTCTCTTACAACACTTTAGTTGGAGCTACAGATGTGGCTCATGCATCTGACAGAAGGAATTACGCTATTCCTAGGGGTTTGGTGAGCTCATGCATGGTTGACTTCTGTTTGAACTCAAGTGGCGGAGTTTGGTGGAGTTGATGAGACAGTTGGTGGAGTTGTGTTCGGTTTAACTTAGTTGAACTTGTTGTATTTAGTTTAACTAGCTAAGACACTAGTGATGAGTTGAGTGAATTAAATATTATTTAATTCACTAATTATTAACTCATTATTCAACTCAAGAACACATCAGTTTACTACAGTGCATGGACAGTTCAGTGAAGACTAGTGGAAGAGGTAGATGAAAAGGTGAGTTTGCTATTAGTTGCGACATGAGTTGTGCATGAGATTTGCACAAGCATTAGAGGAGATTGCCCATGAGGATTGCGTAGTTGAAGCCAAGGAGATTCAAACTTGGATCTCTCATTGAACCAACTTGGATTGCGCAGTAGAGGCAGGCAATTAGTGGATGAGTTTTGAACCTGTGACTTGTTCAAAACTGAGCTAGTTTGTGTGTAACTTTTGGAGACAGTACTGAGTACTTGTGAGGAGTATTGTACTGAGATTGTTACATGTTCTCTTCTATTATAATATACAAATAGCTGGGGGTTTTAATCTATAAGATTTCCCCATTACATATTGTGTTTATGTGCGCATGCGACTGTTTCTATTTCCGCAAATTGATGATCAATTGTAGAAGAGGTTATGTGTTATGCATGAATTCGAATTAGTGTGTGACCAGGATAATCTTAGTGGATAAATCTTCTTTATTCAGAAAATTTCTACACTTAACATGGAGATAGATGAGAGTGGGGCTGTTGCAAGCATGCCAATGCAACCTTCTGTCAAACTGGAACACGATCCTAGTGACATTGCAAATGTGCATGTTGTTAAAGAGGCTGGTGAATTTCCTAGTGATGTTCCAATTGTGCAACCTCCTATTAAATAGGAAGAGAAATATCCTAATTGGTCTCATTTTGATGTAGATAATGTAGCCCTAGATTCAATACAGTTTCATGTGCACTCAGATATAATTGTTGATTAGGATGAAGATGATTATGACAACGAGGATGGATAGTGTGTTATTAAGCGGGGATCTATTTTCTGCAAGAGTTTTAGCAAGGTTGCAGTGTAGAAATTTGGAAATATTTCACATGCAGCATAGATTAACATCATAGCCTCACTGACTGTCAAAGAAATGGCACTAAAAGATCTCACAAACTGTAATGGGTTTTCCTACATACTATTTTGCAAGGAGGGTAAGAAATCCTTATTGATTTGAACGCTTATCTTTTAGGCATTGAAGAATTTGGCCAAGTGGAGTTCTTTCAATCTTTGTTATCTCTCTGGATGGTTGTCTCATGTGCTCAAAGGAAGGATCTTGTATTCACCTTTCAGTCACTGAAGAATTTACAACCAGCTAGGTGGTCTTTTTCTCTTTATTTCCCTTGTATGGTTGAGTACATCCACAGGTGCCCAAATAGAAATATTGCTGTATAAAAATTATAGTTATATGCATATCATGGATAATTTCTTGTCAAGTGTCTTTTGATGCTTCCCAATTGCAATGTGATAGGAATTTTCATCCCATTTCCATGTGCCCAATTAATAATATTTCTTCTTGTTGCTTCACGAGTTTTATTAGTCTCATGTGAAATATTTTCCAGAGGCTGCAAAAATGGTGTTTTGTTTTGGGTGATTCTACAGAAGCTGGAAATGTCATTTGCTATTTTTTGTAAAAGAGGTGTAATCGAAGTTATTTCCTTTTGTTTTTCGTAGCACCGCCTGCTGCATTTCAATGACGGATAAGTTTCTCAGCCTTCTAAATTGTTTGCAAAAGCTCATGGACATGCACTGAAGCTCTGATGGTGCATGTGAGCACAGACGAAGGTGGTTCTTCTTTGTTTCACTCATCTTAGTTATGTTAGTCTAAAGTTGATGGTTCTAATTTTTTGACTTGAACTAGCTATATTGGTCGTGGGTTAGAATTGTTGTTTGGGACCATTCTAATTTGGTTGATTCTAAGGAGAACTTGAGGCAACAAGTGATCAAGAGAAGGCAACATATTGCATTATGCTGCAAAGTGATGAACAACAGGCAAGTGAAACGATAACAAGTTAGGAAATGGTTGTGGCCATGGGTGACTGTAAAATGGAGCTGTAACATGAATATGCAAAGTAAATTAATAAAAGTTAGGAGTAAAGTTAGCATTAAAAGTTAGTAGGAGTAAAGTTAGCATTAAAAGTTAGTAGGAGTAAAGTTTGTGTTAATCGGGATTTGTAGGACTAAAATGAACAGTACAAGAGCAAGTTAAGATTTAAAATTGGAACAAAATCCCACCATATGGATCATGCCACTTTAGTCATCACACAGATAACAACCACAGTCTTGACAGGGCCCAGAAGGCATGATACAAGTGATGTCAGTGCCAGATTGAGAAAAGATGCATTCAATCACATTAAACCCAGAGACTTGTGCCTTAAATCTAGCTCCCAAACCATCTTTTGTCTCGCCAAGGTTATTCATGTAGGGGTTTATACACAATACACAAACCCCATCTCCATGCATATGACAGCAGTAGAGTAATAGTAATGTGGAACAAAATCCCACCAAAAGGAATGCCAATTTAGTGATAGCTTGTAAATTTTGTAATAGATCACATATAGAAGAGCCACAAGCCAAAGAGGATCCACAAGGCATAGCACCATTATCAATAGCGCTGTCAGTACTAGAGTGAGGGAGGATGCTATGACATTAGTCTGGGGATTTGCACCCCAAAGCCAACTTCTGCATTAGCAAGGATTTTGTTGTGGGTGATGCTTCATAGGCCTCCTTTGTCTTACTCTAGTTATCCATGTGGGATTATTCAAACAAACATATGGTAAGAATAGAGCTAGTATTAATGTGGAACAAAATCTTACCACAAGGATGTGTCAATTTAGTAGTAGATTGTAATACATCACATAGATAACAACCACAAGACAAAGAGGGCTTACAAGGAACACCACTAATACCACTAGGGATGTTTGTGCTGGAGGGACAGGATGCTATTACTTGTCCTTGACATTCCTTCCGATTGATGAAGCATGGTGGAACTTCTCTCAATTGTTTGATAATGTTGGAATTTGAGTTTGACAGTGTGGAAGTTTGGACTTATTTGCTTATGTTAAAAGATTGGAAATTCCTTGTCATAATGGTAGGCAGCTATGAAAATGCAAATTTTTGCATAAATTCATTTTTTTAAATGTAAGAATTATATGTATATAGTTGCACCTACCTATGTCAGAATCAAATGTGCTCCAATCTGGTGATGGCTTTTTCTGATCGAGTTTTCGGAGGAGGGCAGTCTGGAGGGAAAGCAGTTGTTCTACTGCATATAACCAGTCTTTTATTTTATCCGGAGCTTTGGTTAGATCTGAAACTTCATGTTCTAGAAGTTCAGTATGGGCTAAGATCTTTTCCAAGAGATCTAGCTCTTCCCCAATTTGAGTCTTGATCTTCAAGACATCTCTATGCAGATCATCTAAGTTTTTGGAACTGAGATCTAGTTGTAAGTTGGCATAGTTCAACTGTGAAGTGTTAGTGCCTGAAGAGGCATTTGCTAACACTGTAGAGTAAGGGACAAATTCCCTTTTCTTTTGTCCATCATCATCAAACTGTCTGAATGGAACATAAGGCAGATTTCTGCCTGGTATGTAACTTTCATCTCCAGTAGCTACCTTGACAGTTTTTCCAGTTTCTTCCCTAGGGAGAAGATTGTATATTAGAATCTGGAATAGAGAGGATGTGGATGGAGTTGCAGAGAGTTCAGTACTCTGCTGGTGTGGTGTAGTCTGCAGGGGTTCCTTCCCCAGTTGATGGATCAGCTGATGGCAGGCTGGACACTGTGAGTGCTGACCACGATGTTCACGAACTAGTGTAGCACCTAGAGCAGAGCCAGATGATACAGAAACTTCACTTGGAAGCTGGCGAATTTGAGCCAAAACGTCAGGCTGAGTCTGCAAATACTCTGTGATATGGCTAAAGCTGATAGGCTTTAGTGGCTGGATTGGCGGACGACTAGACTGGGTGACTCCTTTATACCTTGTGTAGTTGTGTTCCCAGTTGGTAGGGTAATGGATGCCAATCCAATCAAAAGTGATGGGAACTGCATCAGTACTAGTGTCTCCTTCAGACACTTGGCAATTCTGTGGGCTGGTTTCCCACACAGCCTTTTGCAAAGGTGGGAGACTGTCATTGCCAAACCTGACAATGCATAGGGTTTTCAGCTGAATAATCTTCGAAGTTTCAGCCATGTCAAACCCTTGAGGGTGGATGTAAGCTTGCAGCAGGTTATAGATGAATGGATCATCTAACGACATAGAATATATGGGATAGACTGTCCCAAAAGTAGGTCCATTATGAAGGGGGCTAGCAAAGCCACCTATGACTGCATTTGCAAACTGATTGTGCCTAGTATCCACGACTATGCATAAGGAATTTATGTCTAGGTAAGGTCAAACAAGGGGATTCAGACCAAACCGTATGGCTCCAAGATGACAATATTTAAACCCTTTCATTTTAGCCCAATCTATTTGAGCTCTATCCAGTAGAGGGATCTGGGTGGGTTTGTCTTAGGTAGAGAAAGAGATATCGACAGAGGATTGTCATATCTGGGTAGAAGCAAAGTATCTATACAAAGGCATGTTATAAACATCACTGGCCATTACAGGAGGGATTTTCCAGTCAGGGGATGCCTCGGGTTCATTTATAGTAATAGTACTACTGCTACTACTGGCTTCATGGTAAGAACCGCGTCTTTCTGCAATAAAACTGAGTGTAGTTGGGGCTTCTATCTCGACTTGAGATAACGAAGGATCCATGGTTGAGTAAATAAAAGCAACACTATATTTTCAAGAAATCTCTAATATTGTGGTGGAAGCAGGAGTAAACAATATAATGGAATATTACAACTTCTTTCTGTAATGCACAATGAGGTAGTCTTGCTAAATGTGGTTTTATCCCTGATATATTTTCTAGGAGTGCTACACTACAGAATTGAATTTTCTGCGACTGCTAATTTAATTGGTGGAATTTCTGGGTGTTTGTCAATGAATCTGTTTAGCTTTGGTTCAGAGTAATACTTGGGAGTCTATATTTTTCTCTCTTTGTTCATGATTAGGTACAATTTTAGTATTAACTTTGCCTATTTTCTATTTCATCAATGGTTTGCAGCATCATGTCAATCGAAAGGTGCTACAGAATGAGGGTTTGTCTTTTTCTTTTATCTCGCAGAGGAAACTTGTGTTGGGTTCTATGCTTGCAAGGATCTACCAAAATCCTCAGAAACAATGATGTGAGCCAATCTTGTCTGCAAAGGATGCTATCTCCTAGAGGCTTGTAGTTTTGTTGGGTTCTATGCTTGCAAGGATCTACCAAAATCCTCAGAAACAATCCTTGAAAACAAATATGTGAGTCAATCTTGTCTGCAAAGGATATTAGTTTTCGGCTTCCAAGGGAGTTTTCGATATTGAAATTACTTATATTTTGAAGGTATATCAATTAATTGTGCGACCAGTTGGCGTTGGACCCGTAAAAAGGATTCGCAACAGCCATCTATTGGTCCAATAGGTATTTTTGACTTTGTTAGCTTCTTGCTTTTTTGTTTTTCCATGAATATATAATTGTAAACAAATTTTTCCTTTGGTTTAGGAATTCCACAAGCATCTGCTCAAATCTCTCCTCCTCAATAGCTGTTGGATTCAAAAATAAACTCCTTGCCATCAGCAATGTAGGAACAAGAAGATAAAATTATACTACCTGTTACAATAGCACAAGGACGACACAATTGCTGGGGTTGAATACACCTATCATCCATTTGCAGTCAATGTGGAATCCTTCTATGCAATATTCATCAAATTTTTAGCCTTTTCATGTATTCGTGCCTTCTCCCTTCCAGCTTCTTAGTATATTTAGTACTACACAACTGCCACATCCATCCATTGCTAGAGGTGGATCAACACCCATATCCATTGTTTCCTCCAGGTTTTATACCAATAATGTTTGGGAAAACGTTTTTACTATACTGCACAACTGCCACATCTATCCCTTGCTAGATATCGTTCGTCACCCATATCCATTGTCTCCTCCAGGTATTAAACCAAGAATGTTTGGGAAAGAAGTGGTTTCTCTACTTCCATTTTATCCTTGAAAGAGTTTGAATATGATTCAAAATTAATCTTTTACACAGTTGGACAACTTTATATGATGCCATAGAGATTGATGAAAGGGAGCCAGCCAATTTGTTCGAGCAATGATTGTACAATGCATTCTGCCTCCTATTAATAATATGCAGGGCTGTGATGCAGATGTTGGTACACTTCTAGATGAAAACCATAGCTAGTAGAGAAAGGGAAGGCATCGGTGCTACTGTTGATCCTCACATCACACAATAAACAATAAATGAGATTTCTTGTTAGGTTTATACACTTGGGTAATATATGGTTGCTTATAATATCGTTTATATATTTTTAACTAGTTTTCCTCCTTGTGATGGAATTGAAGAAACTTAGAAGTCCCACCTTAGCCTGTAACCTGGAGTATATTTGTAAACTGGCTAGGCGAAAGTATGCAGATTATAACTTCGTTTAACGGCAAACCCCAATCAATGGTTTAGTAATTATGAACTTGGACTCTATTTTGTGGAAATATTGTTGACTAGTTTGTTTTGATGGGGGTATTGTCAAGATATTTTCTTAAGAGACTGGCTCGCCTCATTCTAATATTTATCACTTGTGACCTTTAGCAGATCCTTTAGATTTAATAATCTGACTTAGGCTAATTTTAATTTGAATTTTTTCCAGAAACCTGAGTATACTTCTAATTTTATAATTCCACTCATTCATGTGACATTGGTTTAACTTCTCTTTGCAGATGCGTCTAACAGATGCAGAGGTTCAATATCTGATTGATGAATTTTTACAGGTTGAAAGCAAGGTATGCTTGCTGCGCTGCCCCTGATTTATTTAATCATGGCCTTGCAAGATTTTGTAGTCTTGAGATTTAGGTAAAATAAATTTTGTTGGTCGAGCTGCAAAGATATTTACTTGTATAACGAATTCATCAGTTCCTTTGGTGTAGTGATTTTTTTCAATATGAAAAGGCCCTCCCATCTTAAAGTTACATAGATATGTAATCTTCAATATTTTAGGCAGTGAAGCTCAAGAATCATTAGAGGAAGAAACACTTCTCCATGTTGAAAGGGATGTTGGGTCTGAGTTATCGGAGTCATTAACAGGCAAAAATGTAAGAGCCTCCTTTACCTATGTTGTCCTTTTTGAGAGTTTGTTGCTTATGTTTATGCATATTGAAACTAGACAGATTATGTATTTTGTGCAGTTAGAAGATGCTGTTGAGAACGAAATGGAAACTTTCAAGGAACAGTGGGAAGGTACTCTTAAACGTTTGTTTGGAGGATGAGAGTGCAGTTTTAAGATGCTGTTGAGAACAAAATGGAAACTCTCAAGGAACAATGGGAAAGTACTCTTGATAGTTTGGAGGATGAGAGTTCAGTTTTGCTGAATTAAACATTGGGGAATTGGGAATTGACACTCTGCTCTCTATGCAAGGGTGTTGGAGGTCAGACCTGCCAACTTATTCACTTCCCTGGGAACTTGGGGTTGGTTTTCCCTATGTAACAATATGTACAACACATCCTGCTCAAATCACATCGCAGGAGGAGGTCTGTAAAACATATTTCAATAAATTTAGCATTATTAACGAGTCATTTGAACTATTTAAGCATCGCAGCTTATGTTTGGCATTTTGTTTTGACAGTCCAAAGCAACCAGAAATGAAGATGGTTTTCATCCCTACATTAGATTTAAAGGTTGTTGAGATATTGAAATCCTATATTTCATAGATATGAATGAATGCGAGGGATATCAGTGCTTTCTGTGAGCCAGAAAAAGGGAAAGAGGGGGGAATTGGAAAGGAATACTCAAATTCAGGTTGTCACGGAGCAGGGACATAAGTTGAGCAGCTCAAGTCGTATGGTGGCCAATTCTAAATATAAAGTATCTAGAGACAAAGTGCAGCAGCACCCAGATTTGGACAAGAATCTGACCAAGCCTGATTCCTTTCCTCTCCCAAATGTAAGAAAACTAGAATATATGTGGATAATCCTATGTCAACAGAACATCCTTATGACAGCACTGGAATTAAGTGTAAATTGGGCAATCAATTGTACATTCGGATGCATATACATTTTTGCTATTTTTTGTTATCAAGGAAGCCAATTCCAATTATACAAAGGTGTTGAAATGGTGGGGCTAACCACTGGATATGAATTTATTTTTCCAGCATTTAATGTGATTCAACCTTTTCGATTTATATGTCAGAGATTAAACTCTCTTTGTAAGATGGAGAAATATTGTACATTTTTCTTTTACCTCATAATAGTCATGAAATGAAGTTCCAAATTATGAGGATCTTGTATGTTCAAATTCAATGGCATGAATTTATTTTCAGCGAATATAAGTGATGCCTTATTATTTTCAAGGTTTCTTTCCAGAATTGTTAGTTTTGGGAAATTGTTTATTCACTTAGATTTAAAATGACTGCTGTTAGCTTTAAAAAAAATGGAATTTATTTTTTCTTTCCATAAAAAACAGATTTTAAGGTAATTAAAATCACTATTTGGGAACTTGAAATGTTGAAACCACGTTAAAATAACATTTAAAATGATTTGTTTATTTTTTTTAAATTATTTTTTCATATCGTCTCTAGAGAGACAATAGTTTGAATTATGGACATATAGTCTCTATAGAGACAATAAATTTTTGATCTCAGTTGTTATCCATAAAGAAACAAATGTTATTGTCTCTACAAAGACAAAAATGAAAGTGTCTCTACAGAGACAAATTGTAGACAAATGAAATTGTCTCTAGAGAGACAATAATGCCTATGTCTTTATAGAGACAATAATAATATGTGTTCTATATTTTCTTTATAGAGACAATTGTTTGAGAAACTAATTTTGAGACAGTAATTTTGAGACAATTGTTTGAGACATTAAATTTGAGACACCCGCTTAAAGACAATATTTAAGACAATACACAATTTTCTTTTTGTCTCTAATTAAGACAATTCACTGTAAAATTGTCTTAACTATTGTCTTAAAACACCCCCACATGTAGTAGTGACACTCTAGCACGTACCTCTCCAATGGTGACATTCGTGGTCGTCGTCGTGGGATATTCTCCTAGTGCTTGGCGGATGGCGGAGCAAATGACCTGCCCGGCTACATAATCCGTGGTGACATTCATACTAGGAAATTGGGCTTCGAAAATAGTGACACCCTACTCACCGACAACGTTGTCTTATGCTCGAATATCGACTAGGCCTAGTAGTGGCCTCAGAATTAGTCTCACCTGAGTTGTCGTTGCTACTGCCAGCACCACCTAAAACTTGTTTGTGCCATCCTAGTTGCAGAGCTCAATTCCAAGGAATATTTGGTGCAAATGACTAGGCTCACAAGGAGGATTGCACAACTTTTGGCTCGGGCTCAGTTTCAATCTCAGGATTTGTGATAACTCAAGGGATGAATCCATAGATTTCTATTGCTATTATGGTATTAGAGGTTGCATATCATATATAAGAGAAGAGAGATTCGTAGAGGTTAGAGAGTTAGTTAGGTAGTTAGCTTAAATGAAGGAGGCGATGGATGAATGGCCTAAAAAATTTTAATCATCTAACATTTGGTCTGATGGTGCAGACAGGTACACCGACGTACACCATGGAAATTGGGGGAGTTTTTTTTCAAAGAGGAACACCTTACGGCATAAAAATTGTAAATTTATTAAAAATTTAGAAATTTGAAATATGAAATTAGGCATATTAAATTTATAAAAAATTTAGAAATGTGAAATATTAAACTAGGCATATTACCAAAGTTTACCTCATGGATTTCTAAATTATTAGTGGCTAATTTCCTAGTGACTAATATTTTATATTATGTGATTATTCATAGTACAATCGTTTAAACCAACTTTTTTATTGTTGAAAGCATTTTCCTATTAACAATTTTAGTTATTTATTTATTTTATGTTAATTTAGTTGTCAATTTATTTTTGCATAAGAGGAAGATATTAACCAACAACGCTGCATATTACACTTGTTATTATTATAATATAAGTTACATATATATACATTCTTAAAAAATGTAGTAATGTTTATAATGGAGATTTACCTACTCTCTGATGGATATTTTTAATTTGTAATTCGGTTTTGTTACAATACTAGGGCTCATCAATACCGTATGACCAAAAACATAACTCATTTTCATATGACAAAATTTTTAATTAACAAATTTAATTAAAAAAGTAAAAAAAACACTTTGGAAATAGATCTCAAGCTTTGATTTATATACTATTAAAAATATTATAAAATATTTTATAGAGATTAAATATCTATCATTCACAAAATAATTATTAAAAATCAAATTATAAGATATACATGTCCATGTTTATTGGTATAATAAGATAAGAAAAACAAAAAAAATCAATTGAATTTTAAAAAGAGTTATTATAAATTTGTCTAAATTTTATAAATTAACATATTTAAGATTTAAAATAGAATAATTATGTTCTACATTAAATGAATATATATTGTAATTTGGTATCTATCAGTGAAAATTTTCTTTCTTGAGATGAATCTCCACTGACAAAAAAACAAAACAATCACCTGAAGAACATAGGAAAATTACATGTCAATACTAAGAAGTAGCCTTGAAATTGAGATTTAAATATAATAAATGGTATGAAGTTGTCTGAATTTTAGAAATTAACATATTTAAGATTTAAAATAGAATAATTATGTTATACATTAAATGACCATATATTGTAAGTTGGTATCTATCACTAACAAATTTCTTTCTTTGGACAAATCTCCACTTTAAAAAAAATACCACTAAAAGAACATAGGAAAATTTGCGGTTTCATGTCAAAACTAAGAATTGGCATTGAAACAAAGATTTAAATACAGTAGATCGTGAATCAAAATAATACATGTAGCAATACACACTCAAAATATTCAACCCTCTGTGGATTTATTTACCTGTATTAAAATAGGCGTTTATATGTTATGTCATGATGCAAGATATATTAGTTACAGATCTATTTACCTACATTAAAATATGCAACAGTGGGTGATCTAGACATATCACTTGTAGCCCATGCACTTTGATTGACAATGCTACATGAACCGAAGATTGTAATTTTAGAAATGTGTTATTTAGATCATAACTAGTTGTGATGTCACCAGAGGTAAAACTAATCATTTTTAGTACTACGTTGGTCTTAGCTTGCACGAATTCATGGTTGTAACTGATAAAACCATTTGTTACATTAACCATTCCTGTAAGATTTAAGAGTATTGCAAGGATACCAATGGATGCGGTCATCCCAAATAGTAGTTTCAAGAGGATGGGTTTCTTTCAAAACTTTCCATACTATGTTGTTACACTTGAATGTTGAACCCAACGCTATATGCCAAATGAAATCTCTTGCCCTAAACTATCGCTTAGCTTCTGTGTAAGTATATTCATATTAGAGCCCACAGGTGGGAGTGTTTTCGAACTAATAGAGGGCCATGCGAGAGGGATCCAAGTCATAATCAGTTAGTTGTAGGCTTTTACCGAATTTGTTGATCACAGTTCAACCCCAAGGATGAATGAAGAAATGTTGGAAAGTGAGCATGAAATTAGGAATATAAGGCTTCAAATTCATTTTGAGCACCTTGATACATATCATATTGTAGGCTTCAAATTAATTTATGGGGAGAAATTTAGGGCCCTTTGCAACTTCAATGAGCTACATGTGGAGGCTAATACCATAGAGACCCTCGACATCTTCCTTCACCATGACACAACCGTAGGACTCGTCGACAGCTACAAAATTCATCGTGACAACATGCAGGAACTTCATCTTTGCCTGGCCTGCGTCTTTGGCTTTGTTCGACAGGGGCACCATGTTTCTACCGACTCTGAAGAGGCAATTTGTCACCTGCATTAATTCAAGGGATGAATCTATGGTTTTCTATTGATATTATTGATCTAGGTGGATATTGGTGGCCACCCGCCTATTCCAATTATGGCCCCACCATTGTTTATTTTAGTTTTTTAGTTTCCTTAATTGTAGCACAATTTATTATTTTTAGTAGTTTTTTAGGTCCTTAACTTTCGGAGCCGTTTTGAGGCCATAAACGAAGCTTTTGGGGAAACCTGAGAGCAACATGGAAGTTCCTTTGATATTTCACACATAAAAATTATATTCCTCTGATAGATACTTCTAACGAGGTATTGTGCGCATCAAAAAGAGATCGTATGCTGAAGTTACGTCCCCGGGAAGTTGATGTACTGATCTACCCAAACCGGGCCTATAGTTTTGGCGCTTCATCTCCTAGGGTTAGGTTTTTGGATGTTTAGGGTTTTCCATTATTTCTCAATGATAAATAGGCCCTCGAGTCTCATTATAATATAGATCAGAGGCCTGTAGCCGCCACATCTCTTCTCAGGGATAAGCTTCTAGCACCCTAGCTAGTTTATTTCCATTTCGTCTATAAACAAATTTCAGCTCTTTGATATTAATGAAATGATATTTGTATTTATGGTTATATGTTTATTATGTTGCACTCCTGCATAAATTTGGATCATTGGTATCAGAGTGGTCTTCTCTTTCTCGATCCTTCTTTGTATGTCCCCAATGAGGTTGGGGTATAATGAGTTAGGGCTTGTTTTGGTTGAACCTTTGCAAGATCAACCTCGCAAACCCCGAAAACCACCCATGGGGGACGAAAATAAAGATGAGGGTTCAGGAGATCCTATAAAAATATTTATCGAGGAGGCCCCGAAAAACAAAGGAATGTGATAGTGGATAACTTTTCCCAGATCCTTCAATGACTGCCTAGTTGCAACACATCTGCATCTAACAACCACTCTGGAGGCGCAACTCCTTTTAAGGTATAAGTAAACATTGGCATTCCCATATTTGATTCAGATGCCATAAATAGATGGTTGAATCTATGAGAAGGATACTTCTAAGTTCATGAATTTTCCAATCAGGAGAAGATTATTTTTGCACTCCTCAAAGCTGCTCCCCATGTCAAGGACTGGTGGGAAACCTATTGTGAGAAAACGGATGAGGTAGAACCCTCTCTATTCTTGACCGTACCCACTTGGAATTATTTCCGGGATTCCATCAAGAAACAATATTAACCCGTGGGGTGCTATGAGTACAATTAGATACAGTGGAATACGTTGTGTCAACAAACAGATCAAGATGTGCATGAGCTGACAACTTTGTTCCATACCCTACACACAAATTTGGGTATCAAAGATTTAGAGAAACATTTAGTGTTGAAGTATTGCAGCTATCTGCACAGATACATTCAGTAGGAAATGGAGTTCCTCGACATCTCCTCTCTTGTTATGACATATTAGTATGCTGAAAATATTGAGCATAAATTCAAACACAAGAAGCGAAAATTTGGATCTGCGAATCAAAAACAAGGGAAATCTACCCCCAAATCGCAGAACAAATGAAAAATCCAAGGCATGGCAGCCCAATAAAAATTTCCAAATCCTCAAGCAAAGAACAACATCGCGAAGCCGAAGAAGGAAATGGGAAAGTGGTGTGAATTTCATAAGAGCTTCACTCACAACACAAGTGAGTGTCGGGCCAAGAAGTCACTGGTGGTCGAGATTAGGGCTTTTGAATCATATGCATGCTCCGACTCCGAATCAAAACCCAACAAGGGGAATGACAAAGGGAAGCATATTATTGATGCGTAGCCCAACCCCACCGTTACCACCACGAAGATCCAGAAGGAGGAACTGGAAGATCCAAAGGAGGAGGAGTGTCTCTACCACTCCCAGATGTGGGTAAAGGGTTCACTGCTATAGTTCATTGTCGACAGTGGGAGCCAAAAGAACCTCATTTCAGTGGAGGTTGTGAAGTGGTTGGGCTTGCCAACCACAACACACCCACAACCCCACACCATCGGGTGGCTTCACTAAGGATGACATCTCTGCATCAAGTAATAGTGCTGCCTTCCCTACAACATCAAGCCCTTCACGGATGAGGTATTATGTGACATTGTTCCTCTTGATGTCTGTGATGTATTATTAAGCCAAACATACTTGTGGAATCAACATGATGTGTATGAGTCCCAACCTCGCAGTGTTATTGTTACTTTGGGCAATAAGTTGTACAGGATACCAGAGGTAACACCATCTGTCGCTATCGCTTTGGTTACTGAAAAACAATGCAGTAATTTCATTCCCAAAACCAGAAAATTTGTTTTCTCGATGATCCACCCTTAGGGAAAGAATAATATTGTGGCCACGACCTCTAGACAGGGCTCCTCCAAACTAAAAAACAAATGGACAAAGTCGTGGAGGAGTACAGGGACATCTTCACCTCACCCGCATGGGTGCCTCTTCATTGTCAGGTCAAGCAACCCATCTATTTGACCCCAGATGCACCGCTGCCCAATGGACCAATATATCGGTGCTCTGTTCTGGATAACGATGAAATTAATAGGAATATTCAGGAGCTACTGCAGAAAGGTCACATCCGACCGAGTTCATCGCCTTGTGGAAGCCCGATTGTGTTGGTGTAGAAGAACGATGGGACTTGGAGACTCTGTATTGACTATCAAGCACTGAACAAGATCACTGTCCAGAATAGGTATCCGATCCCACAAATTGATGACCTTCTAGACCAACTCAAAGGGGAGAAATATTTCAGCAAGATCAACTTGAAGTCCACGTATCACCAGGTACCAATCCAACTCTCTGATGTGTGGAAGACTACCTTCAAATCCAAAGAGGGCATTTATGAATGGCTAGGCATGCATTTTGGGTTGAAGAATTCTTCCACAACCTTCATGAGGTTGATGGAAGACATCTTGCGACCATTCACCAACTCATTTTTAGTAGTATACTTGGATGACATCTTGATCTTCAGTCAAACTTGGGAAGATCACCTCCACCACATCCAATAGGTCCTCCAAACACTACGGAAACACAATTTGTGTGCCAATTTGGAGAAGTGAAATTTTGGCATAACCCGGGTTCAGTATCTGGGATACATTATTGATGAGCAGGGGGTGCATGTGGATTCAACCAAGATCCAAGTAATTCAGGATTGGCCACCCCCAACCACTATAACAGAGCTTTGCAACTTTTTGGGCCTTGCTAATTTATACCGTAGGTTTGTGTTGGGATTCTCTCATGTCACTTGGCCCTTGAGTGAAGCCACTAAGGGAGGAGCGAAAGTAAAATTATTTTGGTCAGAATCTCAACAGAAGGTGTTCGTAGAATTGAAACATCACCTTTTCTCTTCCCTAGTCCTCACATTACTAGACTTGTAACAACCATTTGAGATCAAGACATATGCCTTTGATTATGCTATATGGGTGGTTTTTACTCAACAGGGGCATTCAGTGGCATATCATAGTGAGACACTTTCCGACACAGTTCGCAAGTATCCCACTTATGACAAAGAAATGTATTCCATTGTGCAGGCTTGCCGAAAATGGAGACATTACATTTTGGGGAAGGAAACAGTCACACCCACAAAGACCACTGACCCCTGCAGTTCATACATATACAAGGGAAGTTGCAGAATGATTTCCATAAGAAGTTGTCCACATATCTACAACAGTTTCATTTGAACATAAAGTACAAGAAGGGAAGCACCAATAATGTCGCAGATTTCCTCAGCCAACCACTGATCGTGGCGCTAACCACTGTTCTCAACTCTTGTGGGCACTAGACTTCTGATTGGCTGCTTCTATACAAGAGTGATCCAGAATTCAGCCACACATGCAATACACTCTTGGAGGGTACGCAAGTTCCAAATTTCAACCTCCAGGATGCATTGCTATGTCACCTGGGACACCTTTATATTCCTTCAAGCGAGCATGCCAAGATGATTTGGGAAGTTCACTACAGTCGAGTCACTGGGAATTTCAGGGTCGAGAAAATAGTGGTAGTACTATAGAAGTATTTCTATTGGCCAAACCTTCGACAGGATGTGGGGAAGTACATCAGATTCTGCACTGCTTGCGCCATTACCAAACCGACCATCAAGAATCAAGGCCTCTATACTCCACTACCTACCCGTAGTCGACCTTGGGAATCCATCTCCATGGATTACATGTCGGGGCTTCATTCTACTAAGCACGGAAATGACTGTGTTTTCATGTTCGTTAACAGATTCTTGAAGATGGCCATTATGGTGGTTTGCAAGAAGAATATCACAACAAAATCCACTGCTAAACTCTTCTTTGAACGAGTGTGGGTGCACTTTGGGATCCTACAGTCTATCATCTCAGATCGGGACAACAGTTACCTCAGCATATTTTGGTCGAGCCTCTAGGCAATGTTGGACACCAAGCTCACCAAGTCCACAACTTTCCATCCCCAAGCTAATGGCCAAATAGAGATCGTCAACAAGATGATCGTACACATTTTACGCATGTAAAATTCAAGGCATCGATGCACTTGGGATGAGAGCCTTCCCTCTATACAAACCATTTATAATCGGTCTCTCAACAACTCAACCGGTCACAACCCCTTTCAGGTGGGCTTTGGATTCCAACCACTACGTCCCATTGACATAGTCATTCCATTTGTGGCTACTCATGCCGATTCGGCTCATGTCCAGTTTGAAGCTTACAAAACGAACAACTTCATTGAGCGCATTCAGCACGTCCTCCAAAAAAATCATGAAAAATTGGACAGATCCAATGCTAAATACAAGCAACAACATGATCAACATCAGGTGCCACACAACTTCCAAGTGGGTGTTACACGTTATTTTGTCACCATGATATTTGAATGTCCATATAGGTTCATCACTACCTATATTATGCTCCCTTAGAAGTCAAAAAACCATAATGTTCCTAAACCAAGTCTTGGAATTGGAGAAAATCTCATTAAAACCCTTAAAAGTATAACTCCACACTTTTCCTAGCTCTTTCCTGCGGATCTGCAGATATTTGTTCTATAGCCTGCAGTAGATCCCACACGTTCTTATTATAAAACTTGCAGACCTTCGTAAACAGTCAAATAAAAGAAAAATTAAGTTCTAGAATCCCAACTGGACGACTATTCTCCCAACTGGAAGCTTCTAGATGCGCGATCAGTTCGAGCTTTATCCCCCCACTCATGGTGCTCTATCCCTCCACTCATGGAGCTTATCCCTTGGACTATGGAGCTCAAATCCCTTCATGGGAGGAATCCATCCCCCTCTTCATGGAACTGAAACTACCTCCATTGCCCTATAAATTGATCTCATGTTTTAGTCTCAAGGGTAGACATACATATTGGTTGCTGAAGAAATTCTCAAAAGAGCATACTCTCTACACTAGTCATTATTGGTATGAGAATGATCACACACTCATGTCCATAACTTCATACTAGTTTAGAGAGAGGAAGGCTTGTAAATTTGAAGGAGGAACAATTTTTCAAGACCCCAAGAGGAACTTGTATGACATCAAGGCATCAGGTTGTAAAGTTACTCTTTTATTCAAGATAATACATATGGATCTCCTTTTCTCATTGAGTTGTTCTTGTGTCTATTTGAAAAATTAAATACTTGGATTCCTTGATCACTAAGTTAGATTATCTGTTCTCAATTATTATATGTTGTAGGTGCTTTTAATTCTTTTGTTTGTCTTTGATTGCAGGTTTTACTTGCTGAAGAAGCCTCTTTGGAGCGACTGGATAAAAGACTGCACCGAACGTAGGATTTCAAGGTAGGGGCATGTCCTCTTTCTTTGTTTATAATAATTTTGAATTGAAAATAAACTAGAGAAAATGATTTACAAATGAATTTTTGTTTCTAGCTATCCGTAGGATACTAGGGAGATTTCTCTTGTCCACAATAAGGATTTATCTGCATAAAAGTGGGCGACAAAGTGTGGCTACATTTGCAGAAGGAGCACCTCGTTGGACCCCACCGCAAGCTTCGCCCAATTCGATATGGGTCTTACACCATCACCAAGGCTATAGGGGCCAATGACTTCAAGCTCAGTATTCCACCATTCCTTAGTCTCCGCCCAGTGTTCAATGTGAACCGCCTTTAGCCCTACTTCCCATCTCTACTGCACACCTCCGACATTGCAGAACAACTCACACCAACATAGTTAAAAATAGATTGCATGGAATAGGCCACCACTGATCATATCATGGACTTGAAAATCAAGAAAACTCACCAGCAGAGGATCCAAGTGTATCAGGTTGTCAAAGTTGGCCAACTCTTGCACCAAGGCAAGTGGTTCACTAGGGACCAAGTTCAGCAGAAGTTTCCTTATCTCATTGAGGAACTCAACGCAATGGGGACCATTGATTCCTAAGGGGGGAGGAATGATTTAGATGGATATTGGTGGCCACCCTCCTATTCCACTTGGGTCACCACCATTGTTTCTTCCAGATTTACAGTTTCCTTAATTGTAGCACAATTTACTACTTTTAGAATTTTTTCAGGTTTTGAAATTCTGAAGCCGTTTTGAGGCCCTAAACGATGTTTTTTGGGAAAATAAAGAGTAACATGGAAGATTCTTCTATTTTTCTCACATCCAAAGTTGTAATACTGAGATAGATATTTCTAATGAGGTATTGTGCGCGTCAAATGGAGATCGTATGCCAAAGTTACGTCCCCGGGAAGTTGATGTACCAATTTACCCAAATAGGGCCCATAGTTTTGGTGCTTCATCTCCTAGGGTTAAGTTTTTGGATGTTTAGGGTTTTCCATTGTTTACCAATGATAAATAGGCCCTTGAGCCTCATTGTAACATAGTTCAGAGGCTTGTAGCTGCCACATATCTTCTCAGAGATAAGCTACAAGCGCCCTAGCTAGTTTATTTCCATTTTGTCTGTAAACAAATTTCAATTATTTGATATTAATGAAATGAAGTGTTATTTATGTTTCATCTTTGTATTTATGGTTATATGTGTATTCTGTTGCATTCCTAGATAAATTCAGATCAATAATAGTATTAGAGGTTATATATCATATCCAAGGGAAGAGAAATTCGTAGAGGTTAGAGAGTTAGTTAGGTAGATAGCTTAAATGAAGGAGGTAGTGGTTGAATGGTCTAAAACATATCTATCGTCTAACATTTGATGTGATGGTGCAAAAAACTACACCGTGGCAAATGGATGAGTTATTTTCAAAGAGTAACACCTTACGGCGTAATAAACAAAAATCTCAAAATCTCAACTATTAAGTAAAAATTAATATCTAATTTATTGCACAAAAAGATACACTGAATATTAAAGAACAATGGAAAAATACTTAGATTTAAATTAATTTAAATCCTTTTTTACTTAGGCTGTGTTTTCCCACTTTTAAATCCAAACCAAAATCTATG
This sequence comes from Pinus albicaulis, assembly GCA_034641835.2. Lineage (NCBI taxonomy): Eukaryota > Viridiplantae > Streptophyta > Pinopsida > Pinales > Pinaceae > Pinus > Pinus albicaulis. The sequence continues at coordinate 364,936,021 of CM076584.1, forward strand.
TCAATTTATGTTGTGTTGCACTCAAAAAAGACGTTTTCAGGTTAAGATATTTGATCCCTCTCGGCCCTGATAGATCTGAAGTTAAGATGGATCTAGGTTGGTATATAATTAAAGTTGGAGTTATAGTTAGACCTAGATAAATAATATGACTCGTACTCGTGTGATTAAGAGATGCAAATATCATGATATGTAAATGTTCGATCAATTCTATGCATGGATAAGACCATGTTCAATCAATCCTATACATGGTGAGGGGATAAATAGAAATATAATCCCTAATTTACCCCAAAATACATTGTGTATAGTAATCCCTGAGTATATCAAAGGCCATCATACTCATTGATATTGGAATAATGAGCTCCAAATTGTGGGGCTTTGGATTAGAGTTTTGAATGAATTCGTCAGGGGCCATGATACCCTAGTCTAGTGTACAAGAAGAGCATAGGAACCAAACTTATTATCGAATTATTTAATTCCAAAATTTCTAATGTAATAAAAATTGGAATCTGCATCTACAAGGTCATTGTGAATGTCCTACAAACTACCCCCCCACATACACCTCCCCATAAAAATCATCAAGAACCACATCGACAACATCCTTCAATGTCAAACCCCAAGGCCAAATAGATCTTTGCCAAAATGAATATAAAGGTTAATAACAATCCCTATTTTTCTCTAATTGTTAACATACTACAAAATGGGTTCCCTATGGGTCTCTTCCCCATCCCAAAATAAAAATAAGTGGTCAAATTCCCATTACTTGCAATTCCTTTCTCATCCACAACATATATTCCTCTCCAACCATAGCACCAAAAACACCATATTCTCCACTAACTTTGCCAATTAGTTGGGGGGTTTGATTGGGAAAACTTGAGAGAATAAATGTTTAATGTTTTTTCATGCATTTTTTTTTTAATTATAACCTATAAATGATATAAGCTTATTGTATTTATTTTTCAATTCCTAATGTTTATAATATACCTTACATTTTCTATTATATTCTATAAAACATATTACTGAAAAATGTAAATTTTAAAGTTATATATATTAAACTGCAAGATATATGAGGTTACGATGGTACACTTGGGGTGATCACAAGTTATTGTGTTCTAATATTTGTTCCTTAATTGACAAGCTCAAATCATGTTGAGGCATTTGGATGAAGACTCTAAAGGAGTGGATTATGGATAGGGTAATTATATTAGCCCCACTTTCATGTTTATGTCGCATCAAGAATCGGTAGATCTATGTGATAATACAAGTGGATGATATACAAGGGAGGAGGAAGGTTTGCAAAAGAAAAAGTTTTCAAGGTCCTTTTGGAGGAATAACGAAGGGAAAGGGTTTTCACTTTTGGTCTTCTCATGATGAAACATTAGACTTTTCTTACAAGAAATACCTTACTGATTTTTCTAATAGGGTAAGTAATGGTTAAGTGGGATAAATCAAAGATAGCATGACTCTATATTGGGGTGAAGGGGAACCTCTATCAAATGAGAAGAAAAATGGAAGTGGTTTTAGTCCAAAATTAAAGGATGTCCTTGGATCATTTTGGAAAAATAGAACTTGTGGATGTGTAAGGGTGAAGCCAAAGTAATTAAAATTGCATGATATTTGAATGAAGTGGAAGAGTTGATGGGGAGTGCAATTTTCTACCATTTCAGGAGGAAAGTTGTTAAATGGGAAAACATAAAGCTTTGAATGGATATACTTCTTTATTACAACTGTTAGTTAATTTTTGCACTTGTTTGTTGGTAAAAAATTCAAAGGTCATTGAATCTTTTATCAATATGGACTAAAAATTGGGGCCATCAAGTTTGTGCCTAAAAATGTGGAAACCAATCTTTCACCTAATGACATAACCCTCTTATATCTAAAAATTGTATGCTTTTCTTCTAGGTCTCCCTAAGGAGCTCTATAGTAAAAAGATATTGGAAGGAGTTGGGGGACCAATTGGTTATTTCATAACCTTGGAAGATCAGTTTGATGAAGTAGAAGACATGATGGTGATTAAAATTATGGTGGAGATCAACTTGAGAGAAAAGTTATTTGCAAAGATGGGAATCAAGTGGGATTGTCAATATTTTGTCCAAAAGCTATAATTTTGGAAAATCCTTCTTACATGGTAAGCATGCCATGAATTAGGCCATTTATGAGATGAAAACAAAAATCCTACAAGATCCTTACTTTGAAATAATAAATAAACTATGGGTGAATAAATATAGCACTCATGTAGATTCAAGGTTAGCAATGAAGAATTTATGGGATAAGAATATTTCGAATGGTTAGGTTTGGAGTGTCCTTATTCAATAGAAAATGATTAAAATATCTCTCCTTTAAGGCAGTTGAAGCTCACCTAGCATATCCAAGCAAAGAATGTTATGCAAGGACAACAATTGAGTGGCCAATGTATGGATACCTCAAACTCACCCTAGCAATTCATGTGTATTTACCCTCTTTCGATGAGATCTTGGGATTTGAAATTATAATCCAAGAGAGATTAGGAGATAGTTCTAATTGGGACGTCCCAAAATTCTTGGGGCTATGGATGACCTTATCTCTAATAGTTCACCTCAAATTTATCACAAGTCTATGTATAAAATATTAGGTTTGAGACTTGGGTGTTTTTTTTTAATAGAATTATCAAGTCCTCCTCCCCACTTCAAGGGCACTTGAATTTTGGACAATATTGAGGGTATGGTTGAATAGGTTGATCCCAAACTAATCCTCTTGAATAAGGATGATCAAACAAAACCTCAAAACCCACCTTTAGAACTCTATTACCAATTAAGGTAAAAAAAGGGGTTTATTACAAGAATCATATTCCAAGAACTTATTGGGAGTACAATTAAATCCCTAGCCTCCTGAAGACCAAACCATATAAATCAATTTTCAATATGTTAAAACTAACTAGCTAAGTGGTTGACCCAACTATACATAGCAAACATTTCCTAACTATTTTTTAAGAACTACAAACAATCACATTGTATTGAATGAAAATTTGCAAAATATATTTTTGTAATATATATATATATATATATATAGAGAGAGAGAGAGAGAGAGAGAGAGAGAGAGAGAGATAACATTTTTTTTAAATGTCAATTGAGTTTAAGGTGTTAGATGGTAATCTCGTGCCAAAAAATAAGCAAGACTTTGGTCATTGGCATTGTTCAGAGTCATAGTCTTGGAATATATATGCGAAGTTATCCAGCTGACAACGTCTACACATGGGAAAGTCGAATACATGCATGTAACCTTATGTAACCCTGACTTTTGGACATTGATATACACTCGTCGGTCCTCAATATATCCTTTGAAGTTTCTTTCTAAGAAATCTTAATTTACTTTGTGCCATGTGATATCTACCCCATTTTCTATGAATAATTGAGTATCTACGAAAACTAGTAAGTTCATTGGAGTACACTCAAATGCCTCCCAAATGTTGCTTTATGTGGTATCGTTTAAATCATATCTCTTTGGTTCCATGATGACGGTGACTGATGAAGATAAGTGCTAAAAATTTGTAATACCTGTAGGAGAAAATGCACTCATGGCAAATATTATTTAGCTTTAGCAAAATGACTCACACACTACAAGGAAAAGACCCTCTAGCAGATTCTTTTGAGGAACCCCTTATAAAAACACCTCAAACATTCGTTTGTAGCGGAGGTTACTAGAGGAGGTTGGCAGGTGGAGGTTTTTGTGGATGTTTTTTTTCCGGTGCACTTATCATCCTCAACTGCACAGGTGCGTTCAACAAGAGAAGCACCGGTGCACACAAAACATTGGCACACCAGACATTGTGCGCTCTGTAAAAACCCGCCCGGTGTGTCTTATTACTATAGCACACCACTATGTTACAAATATTCTGCATCGGTACATCCTAAAACCCTACGCCAAAATTGAAACCACCCGATGCTGTCTTAGGAAACCGCACCAGTGCGTCTATAAAACCCTGCACACCAGAACAGGGTTAAATAAAAAAAAAAAATTACGGCCAAAAAACCGCATTTTTCACTTTTCTCAATGCTCCATAGCTCTCAAGCACCGGTGCAACTTATCCTTTTCTGAGCCACCCTGACATCTGTGCTCCCATTGCACCCATTGCACGCACTGCTGCTGTGCATTACCCACCAATCTCCATTTTGAATTTTTCAAAATGGTGGGAAAATTTACTTTTGCAAATTCTACAGCTAGTATGCCTCCTCGAAAACCAAATGTACATGCATTTTCTTGTTTTTCCATAATTAAGCCCTTTAGCAGATTAGAATTGTAAATTAGCTTAAAATTAACCATTAAAAATAAAAATAAAAAAATTGTCGTGCAGTGCGCTTGAGCCATTGGGCTCGCACCGGTTCGTGGTGCTGCCTGTAAATTTACAAGCTGCACCACAACCGGTGCTAACAGTATCTACACCAGTTCCGGGATAGTACCGAAAGGCGCACCGTGATATTTTAAAATTTAAAAAGGTGCGGTGCGGTCGATTACCCGACTGCACCATTGACCCTATGGAATAGCGGCAATGTTGTGCGTTGATTGAAATATCCACCCCAAGGCGGGTATTTTTGTCAACACACCGCATTATGGACACGATCAACAATGCGGCCTGGTAAAAGACCGCACTATAGACTATGTAATGATGTCAGGAGGTTGGTGTGCTGACCAAACTATATGCCCCGGGGTGTATAGTTTGGTCAGCGCACTGCCCTCCCAACACTGGTCCATAGTCAATGGTGCGGTCTGTTATACCACCGCACCGTTGACACCAGGATGGCGGTGCACTGAAAATTTTCATGTGCACTGCCTCCGGTGCATTGAAAATTTTCTGGTGCACCACCTCCGGTGCATGCCTATTTTTTGTGGTGCACCGACTATTTTTTTTTTTCCAAAAAGAAATATATATGTATATTCCTAAACACATGTCTCATTTAATAAAAAAACTTTTGTTTAATATATCAATCATTCAGAGACGTGAAAGGAGATAAGAGAGGGAACAACAACAATAACGGGCAGATAAGTATAACATGGTTCATCTATGGGAGGTACGAGAAAGGGAGAGATATGTGTACCCTCACCCTATTACAATAGCTACCCAGGGGCTCCTAAGGTAGGTATGCCTCCTCAAGTTCTATGAGGAGGCTACTTCCCTAAAATTCCATGGTTTGTTTTTGCAACATCTTATCTGTAGGTGGAATGCCCACCTATAGGCTTTTCAGGTTGGTCTTAACTAGTAGTACGTGCCCACTAAGGAGGAAATCTATTTCATTACAGGGCTATCGAGGAGAGGGGTGGATTTTCCCTCATTCCCAGAGGTTCCAGTTGGCTATGCAGCAAGGAGTCAGTTGGTGTAATCCCATAGATACATTAGCATAGATATACTATCTCCTTCAGATTTTCAGGCCTCTAGAGGTCAGTTATGTATTGCTGCATTTGGTAGTGAGGAGGTGAGGTGCCTCTCAATTCTGATTTCGACCATTTCACACAACACCAGTGACGGGAAACGCATTAGTTTCCTGCTTCTATATTACGTTGATTATTTAGTACATGAGCCATGACTTGTCAGGTGGTCTTCCATTTTTCTGCGGCAGTTCTGTACAACCTTAGATAGATGTCGTGCTCATGCACAAGTGAGGGTCAACTTCCCTTTTGCTTCAGAGCGTTTTTATTTATTTTTTGAGAGGTTTCCAGAGACGAGGCCTACTTTTTTAGGAAGCCTCGTAGGCCAATGTTGGATGCACGGATGCACATGTGGGGATAGATGATGCCCAAGAGGGGCGAAAATGAGTTTTCTGCAAGGATATCACATGATGAACTGGAGTTGTGAGCCAGTGTTGACGAGCATCCCTTTGTTATGGTCCCATGCCCTTATGCTGGTTTGGATTGGTGAGGGTGTACCAACATCCTCTTTTAGATGATGATCCACTGGATGATAGAGGTAATATTATTGTTTTATTTAAATTTATTCTAACATGTTCTTTAAATTTCTCTTATTAAATTGTGTAATGAAATTGTCTAATTATTGTTGTGTACTTGTATATATTTTGCAAACATTGGGTATTTGATGGCGAGGACATGCCAACGCCACCAAATGATCTAGGTGTGGATCCTGATGATGATCAGGATATGCCAAATGTCGAGGATCATGAGGCTGATGCAGAGAGACCTGCTCTTGCTGGTGCATCAGTACCACCTTTTGCTAGGTACAATAGGCTTGATAGCAGATTCAGGATGGAGTTGGGTGACCAACTCTATGCATTTATTGTTGAGGCGGGAGTCAGGCCCGCTATTATGAGAGAAATACAGGCCGATCGTAGGTTGTTACATATGTGGAGAGGCATGTCACGTGACATGTACAGCTTGATTCGGTATGTAGTAGGAGCTACGACCTTAGTTACACGGCTGAGGAGGACCCTTGCACATTATAGGCGTGGTTGAGACGCAGCACATGATCGACAGTATGCGAACAACGACGCATCATCTGATGATCACGATCAGGGGAGTGATCATCGTTCACCTCGCACCGCACCAGATGGGCAACCTCCACTAGCATCGAGTAGAAGTCATCATGGAGAGCAGGCTAGACCATTGGCCACGTCGATTCAGCAGTCTGTAGCATCCAACAGTACTCATGATCATGAGCAGGCTAGACCATCGACCATGTTGAGTCATCATGATGAGCACCCGACAGTTGATCCTGATCAGCATGAGGCACCAGTACTATATCAGTAGGCACGTGATGATTAGCATGTATCTTAACTTGTCAAAGTTGCACCATTGATTGAGCAGGCCTCGACTAGTACTGTTATTGATGATGTACCACCAGCTGATATATGACATTTATATTACAATTGTATATTTTTTACATTCTTCAGCTATATATATATATATAGATATGGTCCATGTATTTTCTGTTCATGCTGTTGTTGTACTTAATTTACATGTTGGTGATCATCATGATGTGTATATTGTTAGGTCATGTTAGATATGTTCACTTAAAGTGCATCTTGCAGATAGATGTGTATGTGATAGCAATTATTTCACATGAGATGTATATTTGATGTTTGTGTTGTGATGATGTTATACAATGCTAATTGTGTTTTGTTAGATGATCATGACCACGATGATGTTAGCAAATTTGAATGTTTTTTTTTAGTCGAATATGATGTTTGTACGATGGTTATCATGATTGTGATGTTTATTAATTAATTTAATATTAAATGATCATGATTTTGTAAAATTGTAATATTTGTAATTATAATTGTATGTAAAACTCTAAAATTATAATTGTATTTGTAATTGTAATTTTAACTGTAATTGTAATTCTAAAATTCTAAAATTGTAATTGTATATAAAATTCTAAAATTGTAATTGTAATGGTATATATGTAAATTTGTAAATTTGTAATTGTGATTGTAAATTTTAAATTTGTAAAATTGTAATTGTATATATGTAAAATTCTAACATTGTAATTGTAATTGTAATTGTACTTGTTGTAGAAATTTGAATAACTGATATATTATTCACCGAGATTCTCCTGATCACACACTATTTTAACTTCATATTGTCTGATCTCTTCTACCATTTTGGCATTGATCATGTTGCGGAAATAAAAACAATCGCATGCGCACATTAAAACCATAAACAATCACACATATGAACACAGTATTTCATGGGAAAGCTTAAAGCTGAAAACCCCCAACTATCTATATATTATATGTCATAGAGATCATGTAACAATCATTTTACAAAGCTCCTCACAAGCTCTCAGTACAATCTCTGATTGCTACACACTAATCAAGCTAGATCTAGCAAAACACATGCTCCAATCTCTGCCACCTAATAGCCAACCTCTATTGCATAATCAATGTTGTAGGATGGCTCAATAAATAACTTGAACCACCTGGCTTGTACTACGTAATCCTCATGGGCTTCTCTAATCACTGGTTGTTGCAAATATGCAACAGTATAGTCACAACTGATAGTTAACCTGCTCTTTCACCTATCTCTTCACTGGTCTCCACTGAAACTGTCCATGAACTAAAGTTAATTGATGTATTCTTTAGTTGATTAATGAGTTTATAATTAGTGAATTAATTAATAATTAGTTCACACCACTCTCACTAATTGTATCAATCAGTTAAACTAGATACAAATAGCTCAACTATGTTTAGATTAGTTAAACTGAACACAACTCCATTAACTTCCTCAATCAACTCCACCAAACTCTGTCACATGAGTTCTAACTGAAATATCCATGCAATAGCTCCACATAACCCTCAGGAATAGCGTAATTCCTTCTGTCAGCTCCTGTGCCACATCTGTGCACTTAAATGAAGTGATCCAAGAGAATAAGATAATGTTTAGAGTCTAAATATTATTAAGAGCTAATAATATTTGACATATCTATTTTTAGACTGGCAATCTAAAAATAGATTCCGCCCAGTATGTTTAAAAATAGAAGTCCATCTATTTTTTCCAACTTGACCAACCATCCACAAATAGCATCTTGCAACTCATAGAACATGATCCATATGTCTAAAAATAGACTTTGCGCCAAAAATAGCCTGCGGGCCCAATTAGTGAAGGCGACTTCTTTCCACTAAGCTCATCATCACATTTGCAATCTCCTTCCTCCTCTCAACCGAATAAAGTTATCTCACCCTATCCTGCCTCTGTGGTGACCCGTTTTCTTCTAGTGAGCACCTTGATGAAGATATCAACATCTTGATCCTCTCCATAGGTATGTAAATGAACATGATCTTCCTTCCCCACAATCCTGCGATGTGATGACCGGATATCGATATGTTTAAATCTATCATGAAAATCTTTAGTTCTTAGAGGTTTGATGCAACTCAAGTTATCACAATAAATACGATGGATCTAAGTGTGAACCGAACGCTTCGACAGGATCTTCCTCATCCATATGGCCTCGCATGCATTAGGCTTCATTGCCATATGTAGCACTCTCTTGAGGCAGGTGCTGGGTCTCTTCTTCCCTCTTTGTACCAAAGAAAATGCTGACTGTCTGGCGTCCTCGGATGTGGCTCTTTTCGTAAGTTGGGCTCCCTGCCCAATCTGCATCCGTGAAGCCACATAGCTTCACCTCATCCAACTTTCTGTACCATAATCCATATCCCGATGTGCCTCTGAGATATCTCAATACATGCTTGCCTACCTTCCAGTAGAGCTTGGTAGGCTTAACCATAGCTTGTGAAAGTTGGTTAACAGTATATCATATGTTGGGTCGTGTATTGACCAGATACATAAGCGACCCCACCAACTGTTAATAGATAGTGGCATCCACTACCTCCACTAAAGTAGCATCCTCCTTCCTCCATCCACCAGGAAGAGGAGTATCAACAGGCTTGCAGCCATGCATGTTGAACTTCTCCAGTATCTCCTGGGAATACTTTCCCTGAGAAAAAAACAGTCCATCACTGCGCTTCCAAATTTCCAATCCCAGGAAATAATGAAGGAGGCCTAAGTCCTTCATCTCAAACTCCTTTACAAGATCAGCCTTGCATGAGTGTATCAACAGTTCATCACCTGTCAAAATCAAATCATCTACATAAAGTACAATGATCAACAACTTACCCTCCACCACTATCTGGTATAGGTTCGGATCTGCCTCACTCTTGGAGAATTCAAGTCTGGTGAAATAACTGTCTATCCGTGTGTATCAAGCACGCGGTGCTTGTTTCAACCCATACAGCTCTCTCTTGAGCCTGCACACATGCGACTCGCTGCCGAAGATCTCGAAACCTTTGGGCTGCTTTATGTACACCTCCTCCTCAATCACCCCATTGACGAACGCAGTCTTCACATCCATCTGATGAATGTGCCACCCCATCTGCGCTGAGAGAGCAAGAATCGTTCGTATGGAAGAATACCTTGCGACAGGTGCAAAGGTTTCCTCATAATCGATCCCCTCAATCTGTGAGAAGCCTCGGGCAAAAAATCTTGCCTTCTACTTCTCCACCCTCCCGTCAGCTGCTTGCTTCACTTTGTAGATCCATCTCGAGCCCACCACTGATTTTCCCTCCGGCCTTGGGACAATCTCCCATGCACTGTTTCTGACAATCGAATCATACTCTTCCACCATGGCATCTACCCATGCGGGATCCTCCACAGTTTCCTCGAAAGAGGATGGCTCCGTCACGATACACTTGCTCATAAGAGCCATGTATCCAGTATACCGGTCAGGTGAATGTCTCTGTCTACGCTGTGATGTAGGTGCTCCTACAACCTTCTCTGCATCTTGAGCCAGTCGCTCAACTTCTGTAGTGCGCTTCCGCCCTTTGATGGTTGGCGCTGCTTGAGTGGTCTCTTCCACTCCATGAACCTCATCTTGTGGCTGATACACATCCTGAGACTCATCCTTAGGAACTAATAGCTCCTCATATGCATGCAAGTGTGGCTCCCTCTCAAGCGAACACTTCATGGCTTTCTCCTCATGAAATTTAATATCCTGTCACACAACAGTCTTGCGACTGTCTGGAAAATACACACGATAGTTGTGGGGTGTATCAGTGTACCCCACAAATATCCCAACCTCTGTGGTCAGCTCCAGCTTCGTCACATGAATGTAAATAGGTGAACCAAAAATCCTCAAATGGGAAATATCAGGCTTCTTACCAGAAAATGCCTCCTCAGGTGTACTCATGCCAAGTATCCTGTGAGGACAACAATTTTGCACATATACTACATTATTGCATGCCTCAGCCCACAAGTGTATGGGAAGGCCCTAATCATGCAACATCGCCCGTGAAGCACCCATGATCGTTCTGTTCTTCTGCTCAGCAACCCCATTTTGTTGTGGGTTATGAGGTGCTATGAGCTCTCTTCGAATTCCTTTTGCGCTGCAAAAGTCCTTGAATTCGCTAGAGATGAATTCACCACCATTTTTGCTCCTAAGAGCCTTCACCTACTTCCCCGATTCTTTCTCAACCAGTGCCTTGAACTCACAAAACTTTGAGTATGTCTCGCTCTTTTTCTACATGAAGAAGATCCAACACTTACGAGAAAAATCATCAAAAAATATCACATAGTACCTATGCTTTTCTGTCGAAGCTACTGAGAAATGTCCACACACGTCTGTGTGAATTCTCTCAAGGATCATTGTGGTGTGACTATCCTTCTCGTGAAAGGTGGCTTTCACAAATTTTTCCAAAGTACATCCCTTGCACTGATGTACCCTTAGGAAGCCCAGTAGAAATATACTGCAGTATCTTCAAAGCTCCATGGTGAAGGTGGCCCAATCTCCGGTGCCACAACTCGCCATCATCCCGGCTCACCACTCCTTCTGCCTTGCCTGCCATTACTGCGCAACCATCTACCTACAATTGATAAAGGTTCTTAACTCGAACCCTTATCCTCCGAGTCTCACCAGTTGCCTTACTGCGCAGGAAAGCCTTTCCCTCGCTAAAGACAACATCATATCCCTTGTCTTCTAACATCGCCACAGAGATAAGATTCTTCTTCAATCCTGGAACATGCATCACTTCCTCCAATACGAAGGGTTTACCAGACTCCCTCTCAAAGGAAATGGTACCGATACTGGTCGCACTGTATCTACCATCATCGCCCATCTCGATGTGCACTCCAAGATATTTCTCATCCAGATCAGTAAACAGATCTCTATCTCTTGTCATGTGAAAAGACGCACCACTATCAAGAAACCACACTGAACCCATCACACTTGAGACCAAGCATGCGATCAGTGAAAAATCCAGCTCAAACTGCGAGGCTAAGGCCTCTCCGGCTGCAGATCCAACAACCTGCTTATTTTTCTTCTTCTGTGGACAATTAGCGGCGTAATGTCAGTGTTGGTGACAGTGAAAGCACTTCACCTTGGACATGTCCTACTTCTTGCCTTTCGCACCGGATTGAGAAGCGTTCTTCTTGCTCTTCCCCTTCATTTCTTTGGTAGCCAAAGCACAATTTTCCTCATCTGATTTCTTTGATGAATATTCGTCCCTGGTACTCCGCCTTATCTCCTCTTGCACAAGATCCGACCAAAGTCGCTCCCATCCTAGCAATTTCTCCCGACCATTGATAGAGTCCTGATAGGAATGCCAACTCTTCAGAAGCCCAAGGAGAGCCAAGCTCACCAAGTCCTCATCATCAACAGTAACCCCCACACTTCCCAGCTCATCCCTACATTAGATGAACTTTGTGAGGTACTTGGGCATACTGTCACCTTTCTCCATTTTTATGTTCCTAAGATTCTCCTTGAGCGCCAACTTCCTCTGGTCGCTCTTGCTTTGAAATAAATCTGTCAAAGCTTTCCACATCAAGAATGGATAAGCCTTACCATGAAGGCTGGACACTATGTGATCCTTCACACCTTCCAACAAAATCCTTCGACACTTTGTTGTCTTCTTTTGCCATGCGTTAAGTCAGGCAGCATCACTAGAAGTAGGTTTTGGAATTTCTGCATCTATGAACTCCTTCAACCCATTGTCATCCAGCACTGCCTCCATCCTGTCCTTCCATGCAATATAATTCGAGCTTCCCTCAAGGGAATACTCCAATCGCAATCCGTTGAAAGACATCTCAGCTTCGACACCAAGAAAACACTACTGCAAATTCGAATTCCACCAGCTCAAAACTCAACCGCTTCAATGTTTTGCAATTGCTCCAATGATCAATATCGCTCCGATACCATGTAGAAATTTGAATAAATGATATATTATTCACCGAGATTCTCTTAATCACACACTATTTTAACTTCATGCACAATACAGAATCTCTTCTGCCATTGATCATTAATTGCGGAAATAAAAACAATCGCATGCACACATTAAAACCATAAACAATCACACATATGAACACAGTATTTCATGGGAAAGCTTAAAGTTGAAAACCCCCAACTATCTGTATATTATATGTCATAGAGATCATGTAACAATCATTGTACAAAGCTCCTCACAAGCTCTCAGCACAACCTCCAATTGCTACACACTAATCAAGCTAGATCTAGCAAAACACATGCTCCAATCTCTGCCACCTGATAGCCAGCCTCTATTGCATAATCAATGTTGTAGGATGGCTCATTAAATAACTTGAACCACCTGGCTTGTACTGCGCAATCCTCATGGGCTTCTCTAATCACTGGTTGTTGCAAATATGCAACAGTATAGTCACAACTGATAGTTAACCTGCTCTTTCACCTATCTCTGCACTGGTCTCCACTGAAATTGTCCATGCACTAAAGTTAACTGATGTATTCTTTAGTTGATTAATGAGTTTATAATTAGTGAATTAATTAATAATTAATTCACTCCACTCTTCACTAGTGTATTAATCAGTTAGACTAAATACAACTAGCTCAACTATGTTTAGATTAGTTAAACTGAACACAACTCCATTAACTCCTCAATCAACTCCACCAAACTCTGTCACATGAGTTCTAACTGAAGTATCCATGCAATAGCTCCATTTAACCCTTAGGAATAGCGTAATTCCTTCTGTCAGCTCCTGTGCCACATCTGTGCACTTAACTGAAGTGCTCCAAGAGAATAAGATAATGTTTATAGTCCAAATATTATTAAGATATAATAATATTCGACATATCTATTTTTAGACTGGCAATATAAAAATAGATTTCGCCCAATATGTCTAAAAATAGAAGTCCATCTATTTTTTCCGACTTGACCAACCATCCACAAATAGCATCCTGCAACTCATAGAACATGATCCATATGTCTAAAAATAGACATAGTCTAAAAATAGACTTTGCGCCAAAAATAGCCTGCGGGCCCACTAAGCGAAGGCGAATTCTTTCCACTAAGCTCATCATTTTGTTGCAATATCAACACTTGTAATTGTACCTGAAATTGTAAAATTGTAATCCTAATTCTAATTCTATGTAAAGTATTTGTAAAATTTTAATTGGTAATCCTAATTCTAATTCTATGTAAAGTATTTGTAAAATTTTAATTGCATTACTATGAATGATTGTAATTCCAAAATTGTAATTGTAATTGTATGCAAAATTCTAAAATTGTAATTGTATGTGAAATTGTAAAATTGTAATTGTAATTGTAATTCTATGTAAAATATTTGTAAAATTTTAATTGTATTAATGTGAAATTTTTAATTGTATTAATGTGAAATGATTTTATTAAAATTTGTAAATTTGTAAAATTTTAAATAATTGTAAAATAATAAATCTAGAATAATATGAATTTTTGTAACATAATAAAGTTTAGAAAATAATGCAAATAAATTAATGTACTTTAGAATTATCATTATTTTATTATGATCTTACATACAAATAAAGAACTTTATACAATACGCCATTCTTTTTTAGATCAACATAATTGCAAATTATCAAGTGAAATATTGATTTTAACATTAACACAATGCAAATTACCAATTAATTCAAAATAAATATTATAATGTTTCGAAAAGCCCATCTTAAAAAGTATAAATATTGATGAAATAACACATGTACATATTGTGTTAGTGTGTTTGGTGCACGCATATACGAAAACACACCAACTTAAAGGGTGTGGTTTACCCACTTAAGTTATTGGTCACGAGCAGAAAAAGAAGTGGAGTCAATCAAGTTAGTGGAACAAGGTAGAATCATAAACATACTAGAGAGAGAAATATCATGAATATATAAACTAAAACTAAAACAAATAAACAAAAGCTCTAAATAGAGTCAAACAACTGCAATAATCCAAGCAGTGGCTCTTCGGTCCTCTTATTGAGTGCTGGTAGGAAATGAGGATGAAAATTTAACCCTCTTGCCAAAGGGCCCTTAGAACATGGGTTATAAGTCCTGATGCAAGGATGTTTTCACTTCCAAGCTTGCCTCGGTGCAAAGCATCCATGTCTCTACTATGGTGGATTGAACTTGTTGGATGGCCAAAAATTGAGTCCCCTCTATCTTCAGCTCCAGATTACACACTGTTGGCATTTCTTGGGAAATTCTGCCCAACATAACATTGTGTTCTCAAGTTCTTCATCTCATGTTGGCCTTATATAGGAGAATTCAAATCCTGATTCCCTCTTTTGGTACATTGTGGATGGTGACCCAAGAGGGGGATGATTCCTTTGTGTGCCATAAATATTCCATTGTGTTCTCCCTTGATGTCTAAAGAAGATTCAGTGACTATCCTTAGGCGGCTTCAAGTGAGGAATCATTGTCCTGGAGTGTGTTTTTTGTGGTCCCAGAAAGTGACTTTCGCCACTCCCAGGATTGCGCGCATTTTGGGTCAAAAGGTGTGCAAATAAGCTCTTCACGAAGGATTATGCATGCAAAAGCATTTATGACTTGCTCAAATTTGATTTTTCCTCAAACCTTAGAGATTTTTAAATACTTTCCAGATTCTCTAATGAATTTCAGCCCTATAAATCCTTCTTCTTGACATTAAATAATGTCGTCTTCTGCTTGTACGATTTTATAGCTAAAATATATTATAGTTTATTTTCTGTATATTGTGCGTAGAGAGAGAGATGCTTGCATGAAGCTCGGAATTGGAAACACCCTACACTGGTTAGAAGAATGACCCTATCCTATGGGACCCTTCTAAGAAAATATAATACAATATATGTAAAAAAATTCTACAAGGTGGGCATATCCCATGCTCATGATGTTGTGGCTAGTTAAACAAATCTATTTGACAGATACATGTTCTGTCAGTGTCACTAATATGGTAGTGATTTGGTGGTTGCTAATGACGACTGCTAACATCCTCTGGGGCGGTTTTTTTTTACAATAGGTGGAATATGGTACCCATATGCGTAAACTTAATATGGAATATAACTACGCATTGTACGCATAGGTGCTAACTGGGACCTTCCCGTGTAAGCATTGTTGAAAGAGACACTTGTGAAGGCACAGGTCTTCGATGAATTTTATCAAAGTGCAATGGTTGTAAGGTACGATACCATATTGACATGAAAGATTTTGTTGTAGTCGAATGTTAGGAGGATCGATGACATTTGTGGGAAATGATGTCTCCCACAGTGCCACCCGAGGATGCCCCTTTTATGGAGAGGGATAATCCAAGGTACCACTTCCTTTTTGGAAAATAAGTGTTGAAATCGACAAAAAGGAAGCCTCAACTGAACGAGGGGTCACTGACATGAGGGATCAAGGACCTGGATGTGATGGGTTTAACATAGACATGCTAGCGAGGGGTGACTAAAAACTTCCGATGGGGATTCAGTGGCCCAAGGTCGGAGTGTACTAATCAGCTTGGCGGCAGTCATAGTTATTTCTGATGTTGAAATCCCTGGAGTTAGTAGGACTTCTAGGGTGGGTGAAAACAGGCTATGAATGTCATGGTGTCTTGTGCATGGGGGTGTGATACTCTGATCGAGGGTGTTCAGGGACCGTTTCCATGGTAGAAAAGATGGATGAGAGGGTGGGGGACGTAGTGCACTGTTTGCGGTCTTTGTACACTTACCAAAAGAATAAAATAATGGGGTTTGGTTTGTAAAAAACACAGAGACGGGTGCCCCAAAACATGATAGGGTTCGCTCACTGATGTTGTGAGGAAGGTGTTTTGCTGAGGGTGGGGGACCCATTGGTTGGTCTCATGTGTGGGGCTGATGAAGCAGATGAAAAATTATCGCAGATGGGATTATGCTGGTGGAGGTATGGTGGGCCAATGCGAGGCGTGGTAGTGTGCTTTTGATCTGCTTATACAACCTGGTCATCTGAGAAGGGGGTTTTTATTTTGTATGGTAAAACTTGACCTTATGCATGGTGGATGGATGGGCGTGAGGTGCTTCCAGGACTAGAGTGGTATGGCCATGGCGTCACTTTTGCTGTGATATATGGTCTACTGTGGGTGACGAGCGCCATGGGGGGGAGGCTCTACGACCAACGAGGATGTTTATCATGTGTAGGGTGAGGTGATGATAAACACGGTTGGATATGTGGAACATATGGTTGATTTTTGATAGAGAAATGATGTCAGGATATGTATATTTTTCTGGGACTCTATCATGTTGGGGGTAGAATGATACCTGCTCTTGAACTTTTAGTGGATGGAGTTGTGAATGGTTTGCGAGCTTTCCCTGCAAAAATAACTACCTCAAGTGAAAGCATCTTCTTTATCAAATATTATTGAAATTCATGAGCTTTAAAAAGAATATGTGAGAGGGCATACCTGCTGGTGCTGAATTTTTTTATTTTTTTATATTTTTATTTTTATATATATTTTTTAATATATATATATATATATATATTTATTTTTATTTATTTATTTATTTATTTATTTATTTATTTATTTTTTTCAGAAGTGTGAATGTGTGGCATCGCCTCTATTATTCATGGGGTTTTTATCACGATGTAGCTTACGGTTCAGAGAACGGACCTTCTGATCTCTCGTTATGGTTCTCCCAAGTTTTTTGAAAAGGGCGATATATAGGTGAATATGGCCCTAATTCAATTCATTGGTACTTGTTGAGTTCTCAAGAGGTCAGAGGATTCTGTGTAGTAATTCTTGTCGTTGCGGTCAGCCTGAGCACCAGGGATTAGCGATATCATGCCAAGGTAACCTCCATGATGTCCTGCACTTTAATTTTTTCAATCTGACGGTGTCGGGGTCCGTACAAACTTGGTTTGTGAAGATTCTGAGTGATTTTTTCCCTATATTGTGTGGTCGATCAGGGCAAAAGCACACCCTCTGTGCGCATTTTCCGGGGATAAGTGCGCTTGAAGCATTTTTTCCCCTTCTTTGGCGTGCCTTAAGCGCGCTTGTGGAAAATACAAGAGCGCCCTTAGCGTGCCTGTCTGAGGGACAGGCATGCAAAAGGCCGAGGAATTTTTTATTTGAGTTTTGCCTATTTTTGATGTTTTTTTTTTTTGCTAATGGGTTCCTATTTTTTATGACAAGATGTTGTGGAGGGAGCAGGATTGGCCCAAGCTCTGTACTGCATTAGCTACTGATGTTGGGGCGTGCCATCAGCTTGCGCAATGGGGGCTCCTAAAGTGCGCCATCCGTCCTAAGACAGATGTATATTTTGTGATCGGGTTACTGCCTCATGGTGAGGCACTGAGGTATCATTAGGGGAATTTTGAGGTCTAAAATGGGCCTCCTAAAAAAAATGTACAATTAAAATTCACTTTATGAGAACCAATCACATTTTAGGGCATGATATCATCCCTAATGGTTGAGGTGGCATTGCTTGAGTTAAAGGTACTTAATTGTCACATTCTCAATGGTGGATAAAAACTCATGGTTAACCATGTTAGTGCTCTAAGTACTTTTAAAGTCATAAAGTAAAGTACTCATAAGAAATGTCATTTCACACTTTTTGAATAAAATAATATTATTGTCATTTCATATTTCTTGAAATAAACAATGCATATCCCTATACATTTATCATATTATATTATTTTTATATAGTATATTAATTACATGTTATTATACAATTCAAATAATATAAATTTTAATTAATATCATATAATATAATTAAGAATTTATATATTTATATTTATATTTTATTTTAAGTTATTTAAGTACAAAGTACAAATGCATTAGTTGTTCAATGATAATGATTTTTTCTTGAAAAGCGCATTCTTATTTATAGTCACATCAATACAATTTTTTTATTAATTTTATTTTAGTACAACTTTTGAATTGAATTTAACTATGGTTACATGGATTGTGGTGCAAAAAGTGAATTGCAAATTCATAAATATTATTTTATTGGTTTAGCTATTATTTTATTATTTCCTTAGGAGGCCCATTTTAGACCTAAAAATTCCCTTAATGCCACTCCCTTATGGAAGGGTGGATTTGGAGAGGTTCCGGAGACGTCATTGTGGTGGGGTGCCTCTTGCAGAGGGGTGCATCAGCATTGTATCAGTGACGGATCTGGCAGAGCGATGTGCTCAAGCGGTGATTTTGCGACTCGCAGGGTCATTGACTCCGCATCGGGCATCTGGCCTACAGGTTGGAGTCTTGCGTCGACTGAGGGCCGGACACTTCTATGGCTTTTCTCTTTTTTTCTATGACATGATAGTGATGCAGCTCAACAAGGTTTGCAATGGATCGAAATTGTTTGTGTATGCCAGAATTTTGTGTAGCATTATGTACGAGAGGGTAATGCTATTGAGACCAATGGTGGTGGTGCCTCCTGGGGGGCCATGGGAGTCTCGTATGAGGAGGTGGTATCCGGTGATGCCGCGAGGTGATGGGCGCATGTTGGGGCATTACTGGAATGCCACGACAGAGGCCTAGTTCGAGGTGAACCCCTAGATTTTCTTGCCATTCCATATGCAGGGATGGACTTCTCGGGGAATCCAGAGATGGGTCTCCCTCCTAGTTATGTTTGGGGGCCAACAGGTATGCTTTTTATGTTTTCTGCATTTATTTGAATATATATGTGCTTATTTGTTTTTCTGGTGATACTGACATAGTTTTCGTTACTCTTGCAGATGTTGGCAAGGTAGGTCGCCCCGTGGCTCGATTGGTCGGCCATGATCCTCTTTGGAGACCTCAGGGTAGTCTTGGATGACAGGGAGGAGATGTTACTGGAGGACCTGGTGGTGGTGTTGGCCCTTCCAGAGAGAGCAGCAGCTTGGTCGCTGCCGAGACTATGGCCGAGCGAGCCAGTGCTTATGTAGAGGTGGCACATGTAGATGCGGTGGAGGCTCGCAATGTGGAACTGACTGCTTGTGTGTCATTTCTAGAGGATGCCTGGGGTTGAGTGGACCGCTTGACCCAGGGGATGCCTTCTCGAGGTTTTATGGACGATCTCGAGGAGTTATGGCTGGAGACGGTGATAGCCCGGGAGTAGGACTAGTGGCCTATTTTACGTCGGGAGGCAGTCTTAGTTGTGATGGTGGCTCTAGTGAAGGTACCGGGAGCAGTTGTAGGTCCAGGTGCCCCTCCTGAGGGGGAACCGCCCTAGAGTATACTTGTACACAAGGAAAGCACCCATTATGAGGATTCTTCCCCTATTTTTGACGAATTTTGTGAATATTTGGGCTGGCCGATGGGTTATCGACACTATTTTTTGTATGCAGACACATACATCATGATATATATATATATATGAGAGATATTTTTTGCGGATCTACATGTTGTGTCACCTGTTTCAGTTTATGGATGATGTTATGCTGATGGATATCTATATTTTTGGTTTTTTATGTATGATGGTTTATCTGAGATGCATTCCAATTTAGAATATTGTTAGCTATGCGATCAATTGTTTGGTTTTGACTCCTTGTTACATGTGTAAATGTTATATCATCAAATTGTCTGCTTAATCTTTTTGCACGCAAATTTTTTCTAAATAGATGTGTATCTCTTGTCTCAAATGCTTTGTTTAATTATGACACTACTAACTGGGAATCGAGGTATACATGCATATGACATATCCCTTGATGGAGGGCGTCACACATAAGTCCGATGATGGTGTCATATTCTGCCTGATTGTTTGTTACTTCACTGATGCACACACCATTTGTGCAGAGTGGCGATCGGTCAGGGTGGTAGATGACCCAGGTAGCTGCGGCTAAACTTTGAGACCATCTTGATGCTCCATCAACAAATCCGAAATAAGCTTCAGGTTGGTGATCCATGGTGGCACTTTGAGCATGTTTAATAAGTCTTTTGGTCAAAAATTTTGAGTTCTTGGGTTTTTGTACGTTCACTCTAGGGAAGGGCCATCTTGGCCCTTATGGGTAAAATTTATTAAGGTAAAGGTCGTTGACGGGGTTGCTGAGGCATGTCCCATCTGGTTCTGTCAAGTTGTATGCCCCATATCGGAGGCAATGTTTAATGTAGGGTCCTTTCCACAAGGTTTCGAACTTCCCTGGCCCTAGGGCTTCTTTCACGACATCATAGCGAAGGACTAGTTCTCCCTTAGTGAATGAGCGAGGGTTGATGTGGCGGTCGAATGATGCTTTTACCCTTTTCTTATGGGCCTCATTTTGTTGCAGCAACTATTGTCAACTTTCGTCAATGGGCTCTAGTTGTACTAGGCATTGTTCTAGAGGCTGGGTATCATCGAGGAGTTCGATAGTGGTATGAAAATTTGGGATCTTGTGGAAATAAATGCAAAAGCGAAAGGTACCTTGATCTTTTGCGACATGAATAAGGTGGAAATCCTGGGATGTGGGGGCGACTGCAATCCTATTTTTGATATGCGATGATATAAATCATATATGGTGAATCATTTTGTTGGCATTCAGTGGGGGAAAAAGCTCTATGATGGGAGTTTGCGTAAGCGCAATGTTGGGTTCCCCGCTAAGATGGTCAATTTCCTGTGGGTGGAAATTGTGCCTGTTGCAAAGGTCCCTGAATGTTTCCATTAGCAGGCATACCTCTGGTGCGTGATTTTGGCCAGTGTAGATAGTGCATGGTATCACTGTGCCAACTGAGTAGATATTATGGGAATCGACACTACTCATTGTCCTTGATGTGGACACTTGGAAAGGATCTATTGTAGAAGAGGAGGTCTTCTGCTTCCATTTCCGTATTGTTGGCTTGGGTGTGTTTAACTCTTTGGATGAGTGTAGACTCAACGCTGCTCTAGCTGCTCTTAGCTTGGGGAGATGCACACATTTAATCGTATGGTGAAAGTGTGAAAAAATCCGGCAATAGGTACGCATGATCTTCTCTTGGTTAGAGAGGAGTTTCTGAGGGAGAGAAGAGACTATGCGAAAACTGTTTGCAAGGGGCTTCAGTTCTCTGCACGGATTGACCTGATGGTCATTCAAGTTGCATATTCTGCATGTTATCCTGGGCTTGGCCTAGGTCATGCTTGGTTGGTTTATTTTCCTAGCTTGCCCATCACGCTCGTGTGGGTGTGGGGTCACTGACCCGGAGGTGGTGTACCTTTTATACCACTCACAGAGGTTGTCTGAATCATATCGATTGATGTGAATTTTATGCAGGAACGCAACATAATACAGATATAACCATACACACATAGATCAAACATAAATAATGCTTCATTTTATTAATAAAATAATGACTGAAATAAGCTTACAAACATAATGGAAGCAAGTTAGGGCGTTGGTAGCGTATCTTTGAGAAGAGATGTGGCATACGCAGGCCTTTGAACTATGCTACATTGAGGCTCAAAGGCCTATTACAGACATAATGGAAATAGATGAGCTAGGGTACTGGGATCGTATCCCTAAGAAGAGATGTAACGACTACCAGTCCTTGAACTGTGTTACAGAACTGAAATTATGGGAACAAGCGAGCTATGGCACTGGTAGCGCTTATCTCTGAGAAGAGATGTGTCGGCTCCCAACCCCCTGAACCATGTTACAATGAGGCTCGAGGGCCTATATATTGCTGAGAAACAATGTAAAATCCAAAACATCCAAAAACCTAACCCTAGGAGATGAAGCGCCAAAACTGTGGGCCTCGTTTGGGTAAATTGGTTTTTCAAATTCTCGAGGACGTAACTTTGGCATCCGATCTCTGTTTGACGTGCTCAATAGCTCATTAGAAATATATTTTTAAGGACTAAAACTTTTTCTATGACAAATCAAATCTCATTCGGTCTTGGTTTTCCCAAAAAATGTCGTTTAGGGCCTCAAAACGGCTCCAGAAGTTCAGGACCCGAAAAACTACTAAAAATAATAAGTTCTGTTGAAACTTAAAAATAGAAGGAACTGATGGCGGGGTTTGAAATGGAATAGATGGGTGGCCACCAATATCTGCCTTGATCATCAATCCCCCAAAATGGCTTCGGGCATGCAGAACCTGAAAACCTACTAAAAATAGTAAGTTGCTAGAAGTGAAAAGCTGCAAGAATTGATGTTGCGGGTCCAAATGGAATAGGTGGGTGGCCACCGATATCCACCTAGATCATCGATGGTGGGACGAATTCGTGAGATATAAGTACAGTGTTGTTCATAGTGATTTCCTGGTCTATTAGGAAAAATAGCGTAGATATGGGCATCCCATCGTGCTTATTTTGTGGTCTGGAAGGGTACCAGCGTCGTATCGTTGCTAAATCAGGGCAAGTGGCGACCACATGTTTGGGCATTTTTCATAACGCGCATGTTGGTTTTCTCTGTAGAGAGTGATTGGGGGTAACTAGGGGTTCCCTGATTGGTCACTTTTCAGCTGACAACAATAGGATGGATCTGCTTGTCACATCCTCTTGGGTTGTGGAGCTGTCCGTGGATTCTGCGTCCATGTCATCTTCTTGGGAGAGGCGGACTATGGCTGAGCGTAGACTAGCAAGGGCTAGCTATAATCGGGGGATATAGTGAAAATTCTATAGAAGGTGATTGTCGACGCAGAAAATAATGTGAATTGTGTTGCTTGTAATCCGACATAGTAAACCCGTTCTAAAGGATACCATCTATGGATGAGTTTTAGGGCTGCACATTCTTCAAGGAAGTGACCACGTTCATCGCACAGTGTGTAGCGTATAACAGGAGGGGACATGACTGGGGGTATTTCTAGGTCCATTCCGTCTTCCTGTAGGTATAGGATGATACGAGGTTCATTTCCAGATGCCTGGGTGGATGGATCCTCTTGTTAAGAAGAGGGTTAGTTTTTGATGTACCCTGATGTGTATTCGACTGGATTCGCAAATGGGTCGCACTCCTCTGCCCCCTAGGGGTCATAGGAGGAGTGGTGTGTGGTGTGGTGTTGGGAGACCGACTAGGGTTCCCAACTAAGGATGCTCCAATAAATTATGAACCAAAAATGGTGGAAGTGTTCTGTCTTTGACGCATAAATGAAGAAAGACCTTGAACCCCTCCTGGTAATGGGGGGAGGTCCAAAAGATGCCTAGATCAACGAGGTCCCGTTGGGTCCATTCTAGTGTCAACTAGGTCTAGTTTTGGAAAAAATTGAGAGGATAGAGTCTATGATCAAAGAAAAATTATGGTCATATACCTAAAACAAAGCGAAAATAAAACAAATTTTCCCTTTAAATTAATTCTATGTGATCAAGCAATCAAAAAAGTGGTTTTTATTTGTTTGCGTATGATACTCAAATCCTAGAAGACCTATTCGTCCTCACACACTCAAATGTAATTGGGCCTTGAGAAGTCATCTTGTGAGTGTTGGCACAACGTCTTGTAAGAGCTGGCGACACCCCCAGTCAGCTGAAGAAAATCCACCAAGGTAAGGGTAGACGGTCTGGTGCTTGCCTACACCGTCACCTATAGGAAAATGATGCCCTAGATTTGGCCACTAAGTACCACTGTCCCACCTGAGCGTTCGAGTC
The DNA here is from genome assembly GCA_034641835.2 of Pinus albicaulis. Taxonomy (NCBI): domain Eukaryota; kingdom Viridiplantae; phylum Streptophyta; class Pinopsida; order Pinales; family Pinaceae; genus Pinus; species Pinus albicaulis. The sequence continues at coordinate 364,960,201 of CM076584.1, forward strand.
TTGGGCATATTGGTAAGTCAGCTAACAGTACCGAGTATCATCCAAGTCAGGTAGCCCTGACTGATACCTGCCCACACTACACCTAAGCCTAACCCCCTCTGAAACAGGTCTTTGCCACGCTTGAGTTTTCTTTTTTGGGTTTTATTTTCCATGGGCTGATAGGTGGATTTAAAGCTCCCTAAAAAATCAACTTCTATATTTCAAGATGAAGAATGATCAAGGCAGCTTATTGGATACCTACCCCCTTGATCCTAACTTAAACTATAAATTCTTGTGTGGCCCCTGTGGGGAGAATTTAGTGACTTTGGTTAAGTTAGCTTTAGGTGTCTTTGCTTTTCTTAGTGGGTGGATGTGTGTGAGAAAAAAATGGACAAGCACATAGTTTGAATGTGTGGATATGCGATGATCCTTTTCAAAATCCCCTATTAAACTATGTTGTATTTTTCCTTCTCAAAAGAAAAACATGTGCGGATATGGGCTGCTTTCTATTTTTCCTAGTTAATCTATGTGATCAACTACAGGAAGATGGTGATTTGTGAATATAAAGTGTCCATATTGTTGCCTAGGATCACCGGAGGGTGCAAAGGCAGCAGATATTACTTGCTCTTCTATCGACAATTCAATCCTAGTCCCGAAATCCTAGTGCAAAAATTGAACTAAACTAATAACTTTTACACTAGAAAAAAGAAACTAACTAAGCATGCGTGGACTTGGGCCACTTACTTGGGCTAGTTATCTAGGTGTGTTGGTATCTAAATTTGCAAAACATAATTTTTGTTCGGAAATGCAAGTTAATTTCCCCCCTTACTTAAACTATGTGTGAACTTTGCAAAAATAAACTTGAAATAAAACTGACACTAAGCCTACAAAAAGCAGCTAAGAGTGAGCTTTAGCAAGTTGTGGGGTACCTCAACCAGTGCTAGCAGATGTATTATGGGCTGCCAAGCACTTTATAAGCAGGAAAAGATAGAAATGTGCGAGAATTTTCTCTTTCTGTCTTTTGCGCGCAAAAGGCTGAAATAGGCGCGATGTTTGCATGTGGGTTAGCTCTGAACGTGTGCCCTAGGCACATGTGTGGGAGGGAAAAGCTCGCAAATTCTTGAAAAAAATAATTTTTTGAGTTGTTCTGCTTCAGTTTGTCACTTGTGATGAACTAGGGACTGCAAGAGAAAAATGGGGAAATTCAACTCCACTCCACAACACAAATAGGGGTCTCTGCAAAAAATGCACAACCACATAAACTTGGTAATAAACATTAATGGATTCGCCAATCCTGTGTTAGTGTGTTTGGTGCACGCATGTACAAAATCACACCAACTTAAGGGGTGTGGTTTACCCACTTAAGTTATTGGTCACAGGGATAAAAAAAAGTGGAGTCAAGCAAGTTAGTGGAACAATATAGAATCATAAACATAATAGATAGAGAAATAGCATGCATATATAAAATAAAACTAAACTAAAACTAAAAAAAATAAACAAAAGCTCTAAATAGATTCAAACAACTGCAATAATCCAAATGGTGGCTCTTCAGCCCCTCTTATTGGGTGTTGGTAGGAAATGAGGATAAAAATTTAACCCTCTTGCCAAAGGGCCCTTAGAACATGGGTTCTAAGTCCCGATGCAAGGATGTTTTTACATCCAAGCTTACCTCAGTGCAAAGTGTCCCTCTCTCAACTGTGGTGGACTGAACTTGTTGGATGGCCAACAATTGATTCCCCTCTATCTTCAGCTCCGAATCACACACTGCTGGTATTGCTTGGGCAATTCTGGCCAACAGAACAATGTGTTCTCAAGTTCTTCATCTCATGGTGGCCTTATATAGGAGAATTCAAATCCTCCTTCCCTCTCTTGGTACAATGTGGATGGTGACCCAAGGGAGGGGGATGATTCCTTTGTGTGCCACAAATATTCCATTGTGTGCTCCCTTGATGTCTAAGAAGGCTTTGGTGGCTGTCCTTAGGCGGCTTCAAGTGAGGAATCACTATCCTGGAGTGTGCTTTTTGTGGTCCCGGAAAGTGACTTTCACCACTCCTAGGATTGCGCACATTTCAGGTCAAAAGGCGTGCAAAGGCACTCTTCACGAAGGATTATGCACACAAAAACATTTATGACTTGCTCAAATTTAATTTTTCCTCAGACCTTAGATATTTTTAAATACTTTCCATATTCTCTAATGTCTTTCAGGCCTGTAAATCCTTCTTCTTGACATTAAATAATTTCGTCTTATACTTGTATGATTTTTCAGTGTTAACACATATCACTCTAGATTCTCATGATCACCCTCGTTATATTCCAGCTTGCATGGCATGATAACACTATTGTTCTTCTCAAAAATATGTTTTGATCTAGGGTCATGTCTCAATACGAACCACCAATCCCTATCCAACACATCTAGGTAAAAAAACACCTGGTTGCAATGTTTGGGGAAAACATAGGGCTCCTTAGCTTCATCCCACATCTTTCTAGAGTTGATACATATCAGTCTACTATCGCGATCTTCCTTTACATTATTCCGATCAAAGGTGTCTCACCACTTACACCTAAAAATAACACAGTGGAAAGAAGAGAAATCCACTTCAATGATATCTTGTATCTTTTCGACGTAACCTAACATCCCTCGTACTAGGTTTTGATCATGATGGGTAGATTGACTAGATTGATCGAACTCGACTTCCACTCCACATCCTCGTGTGATGTTCCAGCATTGGCATTTTCTATGTGAAAATGGTATCCATATGCCCACATAGATGGGAACAAATGCACCTATTATATAAAAGTTAAAAAAATCATAGTGTCATGTGTCTTATAATAAGCCAATAGTTAAAATATGAAATATAGATGAAATTACATTTGAAAGGTGCATTATTAAGTTTCAAATGTACATATAAATTAAATAGATTATTATCGAGTTGTTGCAACCAATCCCTACGTTTAGCGCATCCTCTACCAAATGTGCCTTGCGATATGCTGCTCCTAATAATAGCTTTCGATGTTTTGGAACTGTTTGAATATTTTGTGCATCTGAACTCGATTTTGAATCTGCATGAACCTGAAAATTTGCATACATTATAACTTTAATTAAGTTGTGCATGATTGACATGGATAAAAAACATAAATTCAATTAGATAATGAAAATATAAATAAAATCTGAAGTAAATATTATGTCTCAAGATGGATAGGGAGAACTCCGCAATGAACTTTGAGAAATATTATGGAACGCGCTGGATTTTGAAGAATTGTCCATTCGATATAATTATAATATTTTCTCCCTGCATTTGAGAAAAATCAATAATAAGTTTTAATGTACACACCTAAATGTATTTTCAGTGCCTTAAAAATAGAGTTCTTGTTATCGGTGCTAATGTACAGATAACCGCACTGGTGTGTTTTAGTTACTGCGCCCCGGTGTTGTGTTATCAACAGAAGCATCGGTGTGATTCTATTAAGTGACGCATCGGTGACGAATAACAAAAAATAAAAAAAGCGCAACTCTATTTTCTTTAAGTGAAAAAAAAACGGTAAATTGAAAAATGGGCAACAAAATATTTTTGAAAATCTAAATTCATAAAACAATTCTATAAATACTAAACACTTTTCATTATTTCATTATTTTTGCAAAAAATTTCAACCAGAGATTTGCAAGAGACATACTTGGAGCAAGAGAGCACGAGAGCACTGTGGAGCAGCGAAATAAGTTCGAACAGAAGTATTCAGACAATCAGAATTCCAAACCTCTAGTGATTCAAACCCTGTAGCATAGAATTTCAAAGGATCTCGTGATTAAATTTTATTGGTTTTTTAACTTTTTCTGCAGTTTATTTTACGTAGTAAGAAAAAAAATTCAATTTGTTTTTCAATTTCATAAAAAATAAATAAATCCATTTTTACCCTAAACCCTTCATTCATTTTTTTTCTGCCCTTTCGTCTCCCTATTTCTGTGATTTTAGAATTAAGGCTTTTCATTTTAGATTTATAGGGTTTGTATTTCTATATAGGCCTATGACATCCAACCCACAGGACGACTTGCATAGTCGGATCCCAATCAATTTCGACCCTTGCGTGAATTTTTAAAAAACATAATTTTTTTTTATCAGTGCATCTGGCATAACCTAGCGTAGCAGTGCACTGGATTATCCCAGTGCATTGTGCAAGTACTGTGTGATAAAATAAATAAAAAAATAAAACCATAATCAAAATAGGGCATCGGTGTGCCATTTCATTATGGTGCACCGTGCACGTGTTGTTTCACAAAAAATTGTTTTATTGTGTTAATCGGTGCACAATGTAACATATAACACACCGCACCGGGTCTCCTAGTTGACAGAGAGCACCGTATGGTGGTCCCTTTTTTGCGTGGGGCATTTATTCTACAAAAACTAACACTCGATGATTTTTATTATTTTGTTCGTGTTAATCAATGTGGTGGTTAATGTGTAAGGCACCAGTGCTCCTTGTTGACATAGAGCACCGTACGGTGTATTATACTATTTCGGTGGTGTGTTTATAAGACCACCATGCACCGACGTCGGTGCGTACAACATGAATGGCGCACTGGTTTCTTGAGAATTTTTTTTTACCTGAAAAGTTGACAATTTATTTATAAAATATATTAATGAATGGTATGGCACAAGTTTCATATTAATAAAGAAATGGTTGACAAGAGATCAAATGACAAAAATACTGATAACACATCAAGAAAAGAAAAAAAGGCAAGTTCTTTTTAAATTCTTTACAAAAAATATTATTTGTAGACTATATGTAAGTTTAACTAATATGTATTGTTTACTGTGTATCATGCAGAGCCACAAAATGACAAAGCTCGATAAGACTATTTCTGATCTATGACCAGAAGAGTGTAAAATCTTGATGGAAAAATTGCAAAAAGATGAATCAAGTGAATGAAAAAATACTATCGATCCAATATGAGTTCCTTTTTTTAATTTTCATTAATAATATACTTAAAATTATTAGATAACATGTGTCAAACAATCTATTAATTCACATCTGTTTAATTTTCTACATAGACCAACAACTTAGAAAATGAATGTTTTGTGACAGTAGCTGGGACGCTTCAGTAATCGTTTATAATAATATACAGGGTGATGGAGGTGTGAAAAACTTTGGAATAAATAAAGTAACTACTAATAATGAACGTTACTAACATAATATTAAATCGTGGTTAGAACATATTATATTCAGAAGAGTTGGAAAATTACAATTGATAGAACATATGGAACAATAAAGCATTATAATAAAGAATGAAAAAGTAATAAACATATTTAAATATACTTTGTAATTATTTATAAAGCTACTATGTTTTATTTATTTAACTTTCATATATCAATATAAAAATTAAATAGTTTATTGTCATGTTACATTTTCAGGAAGATTATGAAAATCTGAAAAGATGAATCTGATGATATCAGAAATATGCCAGCAGGAATGTCCAAAACGGTGTACAAGGAGATGCTCAAAGAAATGGAAAAAATTGCATCGCAGGAGGAGCCATCTCAACGAAAGCGTGCTTCAAATGTAATATGTAATCATTTAATTTTTCGATCATTAGGTGCAATAAATAAACAATTTAGCATTAAATATTAATTTTCAAATATTTTCTTGCAGGAAAGAAAAGAAAATGGATGCCATTCAGCACATAAAACAGGACAACAAGGAAGAAAATGTTTTATATCTAAGTTTGTGAGTAATTGTTACTTCCTTATAACAAGTTAACTAGATTTCATTTTTGTATTTTTGGAGTTGTTTTACAAAAATCATCATTGAATGTGTTCAAACAAGTGCTAACATACAAAGAAGAACCATCAGACGAATTGATTGAGATTGGGTTAAATATTGGTTGTGAGTATATGTTGACATATTGGAAATTAATTTTGGAATTTGTAAGCATCTATCGATATTGTTTTACTTAGCTCCGTCTATAATTAATAGAAAAAAAAATCTTTATATTAAATATATGATTTCTTATGGGGTATAAAACTTGCAGGAAACAATGTATGGAACTGCGCCAACAGATGAAATCTTGAAAGATGGCATACTACATGGTTTTGAAAGAATGTGCATGGTTCATGAGTCAATTGTTTGTATGGTACGTCATTTAATTTCGATTTACATTGATGTATATTATTTAATATTGCAAATTTCATTATTCTAACCAATGTATCTACACTCATTACAATTTATTTTTATGCTTGTAGATGGAAGGTGAAGAAGAAGAAAATAATCAACACTGTGAAGAAAATATTCCTGAAAATAACCCAAGTCATGGAAGTAGCTCTAGCAGTGACAACAGTTCAAATGAAGAATTATGATCACTATGTTTGGATATCAAAGCAAGGCATTGTATTTTTTGAAATATTTGTCTGTGAAATCAGAAATTTTGTTTAATGTAGTGGACATAGTGTCCTAATTGAAAGACAAAAGAATACCAATAACTATCCCATTTTGTGTATCAAATGTTGTCTTATCCATATATATATATATATATATATATATATATATATATATATATATATATATATATATATATATATATATATATGTTTTAATTTATTATATTGTGTTCTCCATTGTCGTTGTGAAATGTAACACCATTGATTAAAGTTATGGATGATTAAATATTATAATGAAGAGATGTGAAATTTGATGATATGATATAACAAATTAATCCAAACATCACATTCAAATGCACTAATAAAAATTTAATTCATATGAATATTGTTATAAGATATGTGTTGTCTTTTGATGAATAACGAATTTTAAAAAATAACAATAATTATGATATGATATAACAAATTAATCCAAACACCACATTCAAATGCATCAATAAAAATTTAATTAATATATATACTGTTATAATATGTGTCGACTTTTGATGAATAATTGATTTTAAAAAATCACAATAATTGCACTATCACAAATCGATGTTTCTAAAAAATACAAAATGAACACCGGTGTGTGTCAGTTAGTGTACACCTGTGTGTTTGTGTGATACAGCACACCAGTGCCTTTCTACGACCTATAGGCACCACACAAATACCAAATTCCAATTATAAACCTTGGTGTGTTTCTGCAATAATGTGCACTAGTGCAATTATATGAGACTACGCACCGGTGCATTTGTACGACCTATGGGCACCGCACAAATACCAATACCAATTATAAATCTCGGTGCGTTTTTGCGATATTGCGCACCATTGCATTTATGTGAGACTATGCACCGGTGCATTTGTACGACCTATGGGCACCGCAAAAATACCAATACGAATTAGAACAATCGGTGTGTTTGCATGATACTGTGCATCGGTGCGTTGCTATAAGTCTACGTACCGGTGCGTTGAGATGATCTATGGGCATTGCACAAATCCCAAGACCAATTAGAATGGTCACGTGCATTGTATCACCAACAATGCGCCCGGTACGGTTTTATACCTTGACGGCCTGGTGCATGCACCTTCGACCGCCCCGGGCCACCGTCTAGATGACACGCACCGGTGCATTGACACCTTAGTAGCGCATCGATAAAAAAAAATCCGTAATAACCTCCCGTCACCCAATTTTTTTAGTTGTGTTGAAATTCCGTTAAAAGCTCCACAAAAACATTCGTAACCAAAAACAGATGTTGTAGAAAATGTTTTTTTGACAATTTTGGCCAATTTTATAACACCAAAAACCTCCTTTATAATCTCTGCTAAAGGGTATTTTCCTTGTAGTGACAAAGTAAGATCACAACAACAACCACATGATTGAAGAGAAATACTGCACAATACTTTAGGCGAAGGGAGGGGGACTGGTTGCATAAACTGTTAGAAAAATTATATATTACAGAGCAATGCAACACATAAATTATGCGGAAAACACAAGAACACAAAACACATAAAACCAGAGAGACACAGATATACGTGGTTCACCCAGTTTGGGCTACGTCCACCCCAAACAGCCATTCCTTCCTTTCTATTATCCAACAAAATGAAGAGACACAACCTACAGTAGATCCACTATAATATCCTTTGTTCTCTATTATAGTCTCCCTATCGGTTTCTCGCTCTAATAATACACATAAAATACACAGCCGTAATAAAATACCCTCATACAACTGAGGGGTTGCCTTCTAGGGAAAAAAACCTTAAACTAAACACAATTTCTACCATCAGATCATCTACCTAATGAACGGCCCAAATTGACTAGAAATTACTATACTTTTACAAGGCAATTTTACATTTGTTTTTAGCTTTGCGGACACTTCCCCCAAAACCCCCCGCCAGGGGGGAGCTCCATAAAGTCACAACTGCCCCCCCCTGGACCCCCCAGGCAATGTTTAATTACGGGCGGCGTTGCCGCCCCATTAAGGTACATGGGTCCAATGCTGTGATACAAAATAAACAAGATAATCAGGCTCCACACACAACAATCTCCCACTTGGAGACTAATTGTAGCAGCTCCACCGCTGCTTCATTTGATGGAAAATGACTCCTCTTTGGACCGAGCTATTTCTCATCTTCATCGTCATCCTTGAAGACCAATTGAAACTAAGCATAATCTCAATTTCTCCCTGTTTACAACTTTTGTTAGCATATCTGCAAGATTTTGGCTAGTGTGTATCTTTTCTAGCTTCAACTGTCCATCTTCCAATACTGACTGTGTGAAATGGTACTTGAGTTGTATGTGTTTAGTCTTGGAATGAAATGTTGAGTTCTTTGCAAGATGAATGGTACTCTAGCTATCACTGTGTAATGTGCCCATATCATGCTTCTTACCCAATTCATCCATAAACCTTTGTAACCAAATCATTTCTTTACTAGCCTCTGTAGCAGCAACATACTCTGCTTCTATTGTTGAAAGTGCAACAAAACTTTGGATTTTTGAAACCCAACTAACAATTGTTCCACCTACAGTAAATACATACCCTGTAGTGCTCCTCATGTTATCTCTGTCACCTGCCATATCTGCATCAGCATATCCCTGTAGAGCAATATTTGAACCACTAAAGCATAATGCTTTATTTGTGGTACCTCTCAAATATCTGAGAATCCATTTCACTGCCATCCAATGTTCTTTTCCTGGATTTTTCATGCACCTACTTACAACTCCCACTACATGTGCAATATCACGCCTTGTGCAGACCATTGCATACATTAAGCTTCCAACTACTGATGCATATGGAACTTTAGACATATAATCCATTTCTTCTTGGGTCTTGAGGCACATCTCCTTACTAAGTTTGAAATGGCTAGCAAAAGGTGTACTAACTGGTTTTGCATTCTGCATATTAGATCTTTTCAACACCTTTTGTATGTACTCATTTTGAGATAGTGTTAATTTGTGATTTTTCTTGTCTCTAGTTATTCTCATACCAAGGATTTGTTTTGTAGCTCCCAAATCCTTCATTGCAAATGAATTTGCCAATTTTCTTTTAAGCACATTTATTTTCTGCATGTTAGACCCTGCAACAAGCATGTAATCTACACACAATAACAATATAATATAGCTGCCATCATTTTTCTTTTCAGATAAACACAATGATTAGAGTGACATCTAGTATAACCTTGTTCAGACATAAACTTGTCAAATTTTAGATACCACTGCCTTGGAGCCATTTTAAGCCAGACAAGCTCTTCTTTAACCTGCACACTAATTTTTATTTCCCTTTGACCTCATATCCTTCTGGTTGCTGCATATAGATCTCTTCGTCCAAATATCCTTGGAGAAATTTTGTCTTTACATCTAAATGTTCTGATTGAAGTCATCTTAACAATAGGGGAAAATATTTCATCAAAATCAATACCTTTCTTCTGTGCAAACCCCTTCACCACAAATCTAGCTTTGTACCTCTGTTTTCCTCCATCTTCTTCCTTCAGCATGTAAACCCATTTATTCTGCAATGTATTTTTACTTGTAGGAAACTTGACTAAGTCCCAAGTCTGGTTATGTATTAAGGAGTCCATCTCTTCTTTCATGGCTAGCTCCCACTTCTTCCTGGTTTCAACCTGCATTACTTCTTCAAAACATTCGGGTTCACCAGAATCAGTCAACAATAAATAATATAATGAAGAAGAGTATCGTTCAGGGGGTCTACTTATCCTAGAAGATCTTCTAACACCACTTTCAGGTGTTTGAGGTGCCTATTGCTGTTGTGGTGGTTGTTGTTGTTGTGGTTTTTTATTATTATTATTTTCAGCCACCTTCACTTTTTCTGTGATCTCATCAAGAACTTTGTATTCTTTGTTTTCTTTTTCCATTTATTTTCCTACAACTGATTCTTATACAAGACCTTTTCATTGAATATTACATCTCTTATCGTAATGATTATGTGATTTTCATAATCATATAAGCGATAACCAAAATCATAAACACTATATCCAATAAAGGTACATTTCTTTGACTTTTCCTCAAACTTTGTTCTATTTTCTTTATTAATATGGGCAAAAGCCTCACAACCAAAAGGCTTTAAAAAGGAGTAGTTTACATTTTTACCTGTCCATGCTTCCTCTGGAATACCACCATCCAAAGAATTTGAAGGCCCTCTATTTAATAGCTAAACAACAGTATCTACAGCATCTGCCCAAAATTTTAAAGGCAATCTTGCATGCAATCCCGTGCACCTTGCACGCTCCATGATTGTTTTGTTCATCATTTCTGACACGCCATTTTCTTGTGGTGTTATTGGAACCATCTTCTCTCTAAGAATTCCATGCTCTGGACAGTACCTATCAAACTCTTTGTTGTATTATTCACCTCCATTGTCTAATCTGAGATAGTTCAACTTCTTTCCTGTCTCACTATCAACCAAAGCTTTCCATTTCTTGAAAGTATCAAATACATCAGATTTATTTTGAATACAATAAATCCAAGTTTTTCTAGTTGCATCATCAATAAAAGTAACATAATAATGAGAGCCACTGAGAGATGATACATGAGTAGGTCCCCATACATCTGTATGCACAAGCTCTAATTTTTCTCTCTTATTTTCTTTCCCAACTCTGAGAAATACGAATCTCTTATGTTTTCCATAAATACAATTCTCACAGAAATCCAAATCAACATTCTTCAAACCCGACAACAAATTTCTTGAGTGAAGAATCTTCATCCCCTTCTCACTCATGTGTTCAAGCCTACGATGCCATATTGTTGCATCTGCTCCTTTGGAAGTTAAAGCATTAACAGAGTTAGAAATACCATTGCATAAATACAATGTACCAAAATTTTCGCCTTTTGCTATTACCAGGACTCCTTTGGTGACCTTCTAAGTTTTATCTGTGAAAGTTGTCACACAACCTTCACCGTCTAACTACCCTGTTGAAATTAGATTTTTCTTCAAATCTAGAACATGCCTTACCTCCTTTAATAGCCATTGGTTTCCATTCTATTGTTTTACAAGAACTTTACCCATTCCAACCATTTTACAGGGTTTATCATCACACAAATGAAATTGTCCAAAATCTCCTTGAACATAGTCATGAAAATATTTCTTATCAGGTGTGGCATGGAATGAGGCCCCTGAATCTACCACCCAGGAATCAGTAACATTTTTAAAAGAAAGAATCAAAGAATATTGTAACACATCACTTGTCACATTTGCTTCATGATTGTTTTCTTGTCGTGCGTCTCCTTCTTTTCCCTTCTGATATCTACAATCTTTCTTCAGGTGTCCTTTCTTTCTGCATTTCTAGCACACTATCCTAGATCCAGAATTGGATCTACCTTTCCTTTATTTACTGCAATATCCCAAGCTCTTTCCTCTTTCCATTTTTCTTCCCCGGGACTCTGCACTTAAAGCATTACCTGATATCTCACCAGAGCTTTTTCGTCGCATTTCCTCACCAAGGATAGCACCGACATCATCATCAAACTTTAAAGTATTAGATCCAAAGAAAAAGTTACTAATGGGCATAACTAAACCATTCCAAATTTCTGGCAATGAGCACAAAAATAAAAGAGCCCGAACTTCATCATCAAAATTTACCCCTACAGAACTTAACTGACTGGTTTTTGTATTAGAATCATTTAAATGGTCTGCAATAGATCCACCTTTCGACATATTCATATTAAATAAATGTTTCATAAGAAATACCTTGTTTGAGGCCGAGGGTTTTTCATATAGTTTCATCAATGCCTTAATCAAACCCTCTATTGTTGTTTCCTTAGAAATATTGAAGGCTATTGATGCCGCGAGGCACAACCGTACTTTTCTAAGTGCCTTTCTATCGAGAATCTCCCATTCTGTGTCTGGCATAGTCGTTGCCTTCTTTGTTTTTCTGCTCAATGGCAGGTACAGATCTTTCTAATACAAATAATCTTCCATATGCATCTTCTACAGCGAGAATTTTTGGTCGTTAAATTTCTCGACCCTAGATTTACCATCTTCCACCATTGCTCCCAATCGAACTAGGAACCCTTCTTTCCTACGATTTTATCGGCCAAATATACCTTCGGCTCTGATACTAGTTGTTAGAAAAATTATATATTACAGAGCAATGAAACACATAAAATATGCGGAAAAAACAAGCACACAAAACACATAAAACCAGAGAAACACAGATATACGTGGTTCACCTAGTTTGGGCTATGTCCACCTCGGAAAGCCAGTCCTTCCTTTCTATTATCCAGCAAAATGAAGAGACACAACCTACATCAGATACGTTGTAATATCCTCTGTTCTCTATCACAGTCTTCCTATCTATTTCTCTCTCTGAGAATACACATACAATACACAACTGCAATACAATACCTTCATATAAGCAAGGGGTTTCCTTCTAGGGCAAAAAACCCTAAAATAAACATAATTTATACCATCAAATCATCTGCTTAATGAACGGCCTAGATTGACTAGAAAATACTATACTTTTACAAGGAAATTTTACATATGTTTTTAGCTTCAGGGGCGCTATCCCCAAAACCCCCCACGAGGGGGAGCTCCATAAAGTTGCAACCCCTCCCCCCGAGGCAACATTTAATTATAGGGGTACAACACTATGATACAAGATAATCAAGCTCCACACCCAACATAAACTACACATTGTGCAGTATCAGCATCTAGGGGAGCATCTTGAGGCTTGATACTGCACAATGCAAAATCTTAGCTTGAGAAGACTGAGGGAAGCACAATGTAGAATCTTAGCTTGATAAGATTGAGGGAGAGACTACACATTGTGCAGTCTCATTGGCCAAGGGTGAGGCTTGAGCCCTGGAAATGTGCAATGCATAATTGGGCTTGCCAGGTACTACATGTTGCATAGTCTCATAGGCCAATCAGATAACTTAAGCCTTGGACTTGCACAGTTCCCAACTAGATAAGGAAAATTCTAGCCAAGGGAAGGGTAGATATGTCCAAAAAGAGTATGGGAAACTGGAAGATCTAAGTGATGATGCAATTTAGAGTGAAAATATAACTAATAATATATGGATCAGTTTAAATCAAGTGTAGAATATCATCATGCAAAGGGAAAAACAAACATGCATAGGGAGTCACTGAAACGCCGGCCACTAATGGTAAAAACGAGAAAATTGATGTGACACTTGTAAAAGGTGAATGATAGATTGAACCAAAACTTGTACAAGCTAAAATAAGTTAAAAATCCATAAACCATGAAAATAAACAAGCGAAACAAAGACTCACAAAAACTAAATGGCACAAAGCGACAAAAGACAACAAAAGGAAAACTCACCCAGAAAAGCGTCACAAACTCCACCGAAGTCTCCTTGATATCCTCAGGAATGCTAGAGCTCCAAGATAAAATGTAAAAATGAGCTCTATGGGTGTCCATTATATAGATCTAGGTTTATTAGGGTTTATGACATGCATACGTAAAATCAAGGAAAAAGCTACACTTGGCGAAAATCCAAAAATAACAACTTGTGTCATTCTTCGGAAAATGATTATCCCCTCCCTATTTCTAGGGATTTATTTTTTTCTTATTGTTTTTTTCAGTTTTTGGAAATTGACCATTCACAATACCAAAAAGGATTGTGTCATTCCCAACCACTGGGAAACTTCTCGACTTGGTGAATTGCACAGTTTCTGAGCTCAAGGGATGCTTTGCGCAGTTTCTGGGCTTAAGGCTGTGATATCTCCCAGAATTGTACAGTTTCTGAGCTTAAGGTTGGGTTAGCTTCAAATATTTCACAATTTCTAAAGAGAATACCAAAAATGTTGCAAATTCAATTCAAGAGTTAGCTTGTGTCTGAAAGACATCAAACCAGGATCAACTCATCACAGGCAAAACATAAAAAGATCAATCTTGATCATAATATGAATACTTGATGATAGTAAAATATAAGCTCCTGTGAATAGAAGGGAAGGCTCTAAAAGCAAGGCATGGGCATAATTTTGGAGGGTGTTGTAGCATCTACAACATTTGGCGACACACTCATAGAACTCCAACTCTCTATATGGTTCTTGGATTGTGTAAACCGGGTTTAACTCTTCAACAAATATTGTTTAGTTTCTTTGACCACCATAGCTTATTTACTTATCTTAAGTTAAAGATCTAGTCCCAACCATTCTCTTCATCAGTGACACAACAAAGGCAAGTCACACTCAGTGGTTTCGAATGGGGATGGGGAGTATATATATACACAAATGAAGCAGGATTATCAGAGTCCCGGTTTTCATCTTTGGTGTTGCTTCGCTACTAGTAGTCCTGGACATTACCCCGACGGAGTCAGTTCAGGGACACAAACATTTCTTCACTGTGCGGAAGCCTGAATAGTACCCCAATGGAGTTGCTTGCGTCACCTCCTTGTGCAGGAATCCTTTCTCTTCTTTCACCTTTTATTATTTTTTGCATTTTTATTTTTTGTTTAAAGAACTGTGCATAGTAACTTATTGATTTAATGATGTGGAAGAGGGAGCCTAACTTATTGAGAGTAATAGAGGTTTTCCCTTTAGAGAAGGATGTTTATACACCTTTGAAATACAATTCACTTGTTTAAGTTTCCTCCCATCCTTACTCTACTTGACTTAGTTGACAAGAAAAAACCGAAAAATTATAATACCAATTAGAGTATGTGGTACTTGTTATAAATTAAGCATCCTGATTCCACTATGGTTTTCTATGAAAAGAATGTATTTTCCATTGGGGCATCATCGACTAAAATATTCAAGATCCATGCAAATAGAGGGAATAAATAGATAACCAAGTTTTGACAGTGGCATAATTTCCTCTTGAACTTCACCATGCTTGCTTCAGAAACCAAACATGGTCTCATGTGGAAGCTATTCTACAACGAAAGGAAATGAAATAAAAGAGACGGGCAGAAAGTAAATTGAAACAAAACAAAAAATAGAAAACAAACAAAACAAACAAACTACTCGTACTCCTAAACTGGTCGAGAATAGCCCAGGTTCATTCCACACATATTCATATCTATATGAAACTGTTATCCCACATTGGTAAATCTGTAAAAGTTTTAAATGGAAAATATCTTAAAATGAAATAATAATAAAGTAAAAGCACCAACGATGAAATTCTATGTAGAAGGGTGGGTCTTCAGTCAAATGTATTTTCCCCCTCCCACGTAAAGGACCTTCTCATATCATTATAACAATGTTAGTGTCAAAGCACTCACTAACAAAATGAACACTCACAAAATGAAACTTCGAATACCTATATTAGTTATTTTTAGTTTACAAACCACTCTTTCTAGTTGTGCTTATTACAATCCATATTAAATTCTATGTTCCTATTTAAATTAATTTCGCGTCTACAGAATAAAGTTCCCTATGCATCCTTGTTCTCCTACACAAACCTCATCCTCCGCATATCCTTTATTCCACAAATATTCATAGCTCTATGCAACTACTCTCCTACACAACTAAATACGTAAAAAATTTAAATGGAAAAGAGAAAAATAAATTTTGTGTTTGCAGAATAAATCACCCTCATTCTCTCCCACATACCCCTTCCTTCACACATCCTTCATTCCACACATATTCACAGACATATGCAACCCTCTTTCTCGCACACATACCCCATCCTCCGCACAAATTCACAGCTATATGCAACCCTCATTCTCCTTCACATACCTCGTCCTCCACAATCCTTCATTCTGCACTGTTGAAAATTGGGTAGCTTTGGGATGAATTTCCTATTGGAATGTGATAGACCCCAAATAAATCCCACCTTGCCCCAAAGAATAAAGAGATACAATTCAATTTGGAAATAAATCATTAAGGAAAAATATATTTAATATGAGAAAATTTGAATTTAAGTATATTTCCCTCCTAAACTCTCAAGTTGGCTTCACAAATTGATGGCTTAGGGTCAGGTCAACTTGACTCCAAAAGGCACCTTTTTGCATGGTCAAAGACCTATATATTGGCATGCATATTCCAAGCATTTAGAAATTTATTCACATCATCATATGTGGTTCGTAAGGTGAAATTTTCTATGATCCGAATGGAATTTTTCTATGGAATATTTGCATGTAGGTTTGTAAGGAAGATTCATATGGAATTGGCATTCTCTATAGAAGCTCTACATCCTACAATTCTGAGCTCGCATTTGTTTAATGATCAATTTTTGTGGCTCAGTACATAAGATTTAGGCTCACTCTATACACATGGTTCTCTGTGCTTTCATCAACAGTAAATTCATATCCATAACACATATGTTTTGAGGTTCATAACACATATGCTCTGAGGTTCATATCTTTACAGTGACACATAAGCTCTAAGTACACTGATCTGTATACTTTGTGATTTTTTCATCAAGAATTCTACAGGATCACATTTTTTGTTGACTATAACTCATATATTTTTCAATGGCTCATATGGAAATATACTCTATCTCACATAGCAATATTACAATGGTTCACTACATCCTGTCTATGGTCTGCATTCTATTCAATATGGCTTGCATTCTCAAAATGGTTAGTAGGTTATGGCTCATGTTATTTACATAGTGACTTGATTTGTAGTGGCCCGCATCTTTGAGGCTCACATTTGATTTTTATGAGATCTGTTGTTTGTATTATATACTATGGCTCGCTCTATTATTCACGGCTCAAACTTGAGTGGATCAATTCTATTAATATTTGTCTTGTATGCCTCTCTTATAATATGGTGCATATTTTTTACTTTGTGTATCACATTGTATCTTCATCTATATCGTATGGCATCTCTATTTGGTTCGAATAATAAGCACTGGCATCTTATTTTTATTACTCCTATGACATTGAAGTTTATACGACAACGTATCTACATTGAAATTTACACTGTGGAATCATCGAATGTTATTGAGTGACATTGTTTCATTGAATTTTATAAAATGGGTTTGCTTGACTCTATGAGATCATATTATGTCACTTCAATTTTCCATCACAATGGCCTGTATTACAATTCCTCTCCTCTGAGGCATCTTGTCTTATTTCTGAGAACTATATCTCTAAGGCTTTCATCATGATGGACAAGCAGTGACCCTAACATATGAAAGTGATCTATATTCTAGTACGGTTTATATCTAAAATATTGTGACAATGATCTTGATCTATATGACAAATCCTTTGATGACATCAACCTTTGTGCAGTGACTTTGACCTTGTTGTGTGACAAAGAATTTGATGAACGATATGTAACAATAATATATATATGACACAGTCCATGACATGAAAGTATTATTGTGGTAGAGATATTGATGACACTGATAACATGATGGATGGTACATGTGACAATGTCGCTATAGAAGATGTGATATTTCATATGGAAATGATATGATAGCAACACTCTTGGACTTGTTTCTCTCAGTTCAAAAATGAAGTTGTGAACTAACTTGGGTTGGCTCTAGAAAGCCTGATGTGATTATTTCATTTCATTGTACTCTATACCTCATCTGAAAAATTCATGAATATATAATGAAAAAATAATCCAGTTTGGTTTTCCCCCTTGTGGGGTTTTTCCCTGGTCTCTAAACTAAATACTAGTGTCTCTGTTGTGTATGCTTTTATTTTGTTGTTATTTTCTATTTTGTTGCATTGTCGATGTTATTTTTCTCTCTAAATAATTTTTATTTATGATATTATGTTATGGGATGAATGTAATGTAAAATGTTGAAAAGTTTAAAAGTGAAATTATCTTTAGCAGAGAACGATCTAGCCCTAAAAAAATTAACATGGTATTAGAGCTAGGCTAAAGAAAATTCATTGAGATCACCCATATGAAGACATCAATGGATTAAGTAGAGTGGAAGAGAAGAATATGGAAGAGATGTAAAGGAATGTTAGGGTTTGAAGGAAACCCTAGGAAACCCTTATTTTTACAATAGAGGTTAGGGTTTTTGAGAAACCCTCGGAGTGGCCTTGATATGGAAGGGCTTGGTATGATTCAGAATTGCTTCATATTATGATGTGATCAGTAAGAATCCATTCAGTTATTCAAATACCTATGATAGATTCATAGAAACATTATGAGAAGGGTATGCTTCATATTCAAATGCCATTGATGGCTGAACTTGGTTGTTGATGGAAGAGATAAAGGATACATGTGGTACTCAAGAGGAAGTATTTCTTTTGAATTCAATATTGACATATGGTTGATGGAAAGTGGAAACCCTTAAAGACATGATCAAGAGGGAGCTGAGAGCTTTTTTCAAATCCTCGTTAAAGATAAGTAATTTCAAATTTCATGTTATTTCTTTATGACACTACTCATGTTTATATTGATTATTCTAGACTATTATTCATTCTTCCTGCATGTATATTTGAATGATTCTTTCACTAAATTCCTGGATAAGGATGTGATCAAGGAGAGAATATCATTATCAAGGGTCATTATGATGTAGAGCATTACAGGAAGAGTAAACTCCAAGTGGGAGCTGGTGTAGGACAATGCAGGAACCACACTCTTATCTAGAAAATGGATGACAATGTAGAAAATCCTTGAAACCTTACAACCGCTAATGAGAGAAAAATAATAACAAAAGACATAGGTTTCTCTACCAAAACATTTCAGAAATAAAATAATGAATAGAAACACAATCACACATAGAACACACAATATATATAGGGAACCCAACTGGAAAAAACCCACATTTTATTGTATTGAATTAACTGAGAAAACTGATCTATTAAATATAATTTTCTTCATGATTGAAGCTCCCTACAATACTGATAAACTATCTACAATAATTGCCCAACACTTTGGAAAATAAGGCCTACTAGGAGCTCTTATTTCCTACCAAAAATCTGCCCCTAAAAAATAGGAATGTATCCTATTTCCTTGCACAATTTCCAAGAGAAATTCAAATACTCAATCTCCAAGCATGTACGCAAAACCTATTGTACAATAAGAAATACAATCTGTTCCTTCATTCAATATCAATAGGAAATTCAAATTACATTACCTACTAGGGCTAAATTTAGCAGTTGTTATTTGTTAACTGAGAGTAAGTTGAGTTAACACAAAGTCAACTACCCAACTAAACTCATGTCTATATTTATTATAGAACTAGAGATCAGTTAACTCACAAACACTAGAGTTAACTCCACTAGATATCTAATCTTAACCATCAACTACTCCATAGTTCACTGAAATACATCTAACTCGAAATAACTGACAATAACTCAGTGATAGGCCACATCACACATGTTAACTGAAATCCAACTCAAGAAAATATGAGTCTGAATTTGAATTGGCATATTTGGCTAAGGCACGACTCAAATAAACCATTCCTTGCTACATTTTTAACACTCCCTCTTAGCGAGGAATGGATTCTTGGAATAACCTCGTCCATTTGGATTTTTCTAAAGCTCTACCAAGTTCTCTATTGTTGCAGTTTCTCCCTATGAACTAGAAATACCCATGTACCCTGTGTATCTGGGTGTCTGATTCTTGGTGTTGGGAGACTAAAATCTCTTATGATCTACATTAACGAATTCATATTCCCACTTGGCTCAATCACTCCCTATACTTCAAGTCTCTGATTGAGTGCCTATCTCCACTCTCCCTGGGCTATGGTCCTCATCATCATGATCATGTTGTTTAACCCAACTGCCAAATATCTTAGACTAAAACTAAAATATTGGTTGACACTCCATCTTGAGACCTTTATCATGCTCTCGCTCAACCACGACATCTCTACTCTGAGAACTATTTTCCTTGTTGCTCAAGGCTACACATGCATCAACCTCCAATTTGTAGAAGTTCTTAATCCTGACACCAAACTTCTTGACCTATCCTGAAGAAAAATTCTTGAGGTGGGCCTTCCCTTTTCTAAATACTACATCATGCACTTTATCTTCAAGGATTGCTACTAAGACAAGTTTTTTCTTAAATCCTAGGACATACATCACATTCTTGAGATGGAGAAGGGAACCTAACTTCTTCTTAGAGCTCACTATACCAACTCCTTTGGTCAAGTATCTACTATCATCTCCTAGGTGGATATGGAATTGCATGTCTTTCTCCTCAAAAGTGATGAAGAATTCTTTATTCCCTGTCATGTGGAAGCCCTTGAGTCAATATACCACACATTACCTCGAAATGATCTTGCCATGAAAACTATTAGATATAAATCCAACTTGATTTGAGAAGAGAGGGTTTCTCCTCCTTCTGTTGTTGCAACATGCTTGTTAGATTTCTTGTTTGGAAATTTTGTAGCATAGTGTCCAAATTCATGATAATTAAAACACTTGATCTTGCTAAGATCCTTTTTTTCCTTACCTCCATTTGAACTAGATTTAGTATTTCCTTGGGATTTATTATCCTTGGATTTCTTTCCTTTTCCATCTAAAGCAAATTTCTCATCATCAGTTCTAGTTGGGACTACATCCCTTGTGTTCCTCCTTATATCTTCCTGCACAAGATCTAACCATAGTCTCTCACAATCAAGGAGATTATCTCTACCATTCACAACATCCTGGAAACTCTGCCAATATTTGGGAAGCCCAAGAAGAGAAGGGATCACAAGATTTTTTGGTGTAACTGTCTCTCCAACACCTCCAAGTTCATCCCTCACTTGAGAAAACCTGGATAGATATGCAACAATGGATTGATTCTTACCCATTCAATTGTTCCTCAAATTTTCCTTCAAAGTGAGTTTTTTGGCATAACTAATACTTTCAAAAAAATTAGTAAAGGCCTTCCACATCTAGAATGGTGTCTCCTCCCCATGCAAATTTGGAAAAATATGGTCTCTAACTCCTTCTAGGATCATCCTCCTAGATTTGGTAGTGTCCTTCCTCCATTGAGTCATTTGTTGTGCATCTGATGCAGGAGGTTAAGGAATATCAATCTTGATGTATTAAAAAACCCCTTTATCATCTAATATAACCTCCATATTTTCCTTCCATGCACAAAATTTTTAATTCCCTTCAAGGGCATGCTCTATCCTCAAACCCTAGGATGGCATGATTCATGCACTTGTAGAATTCCCGCACTAATTGATCTTCTCTTCAATGCGTTTTGAATTTGATAAAGGAAATAAATTTCTATCTTGTTTCTTTCTATGATACCATGTAGAAAATCCTTGAAACCTTGCAACTACTAATGAGAGAAAACTGATCACAAATGATGCAAGATTTCTCTACCAAAAATTTTCGAAAAGAAAACAATGAATAGAAAAGAAGCCACACCTAGAGCACACAATATATCTGGGAAAACCAACTGGGAAAAACTCCTACTTGCTTGGATTAAATAAACTAAGAAATATAATCTATTACATATAATATACTTCAATCCTGAAGCTCCATGCAATATTGATCAACTCTCTACAAGACTTACCCAACGCTTAGGAAAATAAGGCCTACTAGAAGCTCTTATTTCCTAGTGCAAATCTGCCCCTAAAAATAGGAATTTATCATATTTCCTTGAAAATTTCCAAAGAGAAATTCACCTACTCAATCTCCAAGCTTGTACACAAAAACTGTTGTATAATAATAAATATAATTTGTGCCTTCATTCAATCTCAATAGGAAATTCAAATTGCATGACCTACTAGGGCTAAATTTATTTGTTGTCATTTCTTAACTGAGAGTCAGTTGGGTTAACATAAAGTTAAAAAATCATATAAACTCATGTCAATATATATTATAGAACTAGATATCAGTTAACTGAGAGACACTAGAGTTAAATCCACTATATAGCTAATTTTAGCCATCAATTAGTCCACAACTCGCTGAAATCCATCTAACTCGAATTAACTAAAAATAACTTAGTGATATGCCACATCACACATGTTAACTGAAAGCTAACTCAAGAAACTATGAGACTGAATTGGAATTGGAATATTTAACTAAGGCACAAGTCAAAGAAGCCATTCCTTGCTACATTTTCAACACACAATCATACTTCATCACTAGGTACATTTTCACTACGTTTATTTTGCTATGATTTCTCTTGCTCTTGTTTTTGGGGTCATCAGGTACAACATATGGATTTAAGGACCTGGTCCTCAATATTGAGAATGAGAAGGATGTAGATTCATCCCATGATTAGAGTGGCACTTGATAAATGGACAAAATGACACACCTTGAAGGAAGGATCTCCTTTCTCAGGTTGATTTATATGATTGAAGAGGTTTCGTATTCAGAAGGAGTAGTTTTTCAGGTTGAATGCAACCATCTGATGAGTTGATAAAATGAATATGCCCTTCATACAAGGACCATTCTAGATGACAAGACACAAAAATATCAGTTTCTTCTGCGATATCAATCTCAAGAGTGATAAGGAATATGCACTCAAAGGGAGAGGATTGTAGCTCATGTTTATATATGCACTATTCAGATGTATGTGAATTTGGATTCCTCCATGATGTATATACTTAAGAAGCATACTTGGATCTACCTCAAGGTTTTGAGGCACATGAGATGAGATTCATGATTACAGATGGAAGAAAGTCCCGTATGGACCCGAGAAATCCCTCTAGTCTTGGAAACTTGTATTGTTGGCCATCTAATACATACACAAACCTCTCTTCAAGGTTGAAGGTACCTCTTTGATTTTTGGTTTTATATATGCTAACAATTATTATTGACAAGATTAGATCATCTTTGCTTTAGTGCCAGAGGGAGTTGGTCTTTGAGCCTTGATGATCGATTACTTGATATTATAACTATAATAGAGATATGATGATGACTTACTTGTTAAGGGAAGATTTATGTTGTCATAGATTTGGAATGACGTTTTACACTGAAGAAGTTGAGAGAGAATCGTCTTCATATTCAGTTTTGATGGGTCCTATGATGAGATGACAACATAATGAGATAGATAGATTCTAGACATGAATATTTGGTTACTGACAAACATATGTTGAGATTTCTACATAAAAATTATTATTAATGGATTGAGACACACTGCCAAAAATGTGATAGATACACCAATGATGACTGAGACTGAAAAATGTTGTTGAAAGTAATAACATATATGGGTGCTTCTTTAGCTTGGGATCTTCCATGATTTCTTGAACAAGACAGAAATAGAAGCATGTTTCTTTGAGTACAATAGAGGTTGAATATATTGTTGCTAACATGACTTGCTCCAAGGTAGTGTGATTTAGAAATGTCTTTGGTGAGTTTTTTGAACATGTCTTGGATATGATTGTGATATATAGTGATATTAAGAGTGGGATCTGACTTTCATAGAATCATGTGATCCACGATATGCCCAAGCATATTAAGATTATATATCACTACATTCAAGATATGGAGCAGAGGGGGAAGCGAGACTCTGATATTGATTTATTGTGGAACTGAATACATGGGGTTTTAGTGGATGAGCAAGTTGATGACATTTTCACTAAGAATTTTCTGAAATGGAAGTTATTGGTCTTCATAGAATAGCTTGGACTGGTAGATATGACCTTCCTGAGAAAGGGTCGACATAGTTGATCGATAACACTGAGCTATGATCTTCCCTCCTATCTTAGCTCCTAGGGAGAGGAATTGATTCAAAGATCTCTTGGGGTTGAGGGAACTCTTGACAATAATATAGGGTGTGATCCTTATCTCGTGTGGTAAGTGTATCTCGCCTATTGTCATTGTAGGGTGTGTGTGTGTGATCCTTATCACTTCTGACAAGTAGGTATCACCCCCTATGATCAAGTCTGGGACATTATAGAGTATACCCATTATACATCCTACCCACAAGTTGGGCAAGTTTGGATTTCCACCCATCTATCCAATGTGTGAGGATACTTGAGATAGGGTTTGATCCTTATCAGTTATGCTAAGTAGTATCTCACTCAAGTGATGGGATGCAAGTGTTCTACCACTTGAATATTTAGGGTCAAGTTTGGAAGATTAGCAAACAATATGGTAAACTGTGATCCTTACATTTCAAGGTATGTCGTATCCATCCTATTGTCATAAAATAGGATAGAGTATGATACTTACCTCTCATGGTAAGTGGTAACATGCCTATTGTCAATCATATATATAGGGTGCTAGATTAATCTCCCATATTGTCCGTGGATATAGTTTGGTAGCAAGAGCTCCCCTATGATGATTCTTCCTCTTTAGATAGAGACATTGTTCAGTTGAAAAATAAAAGGAGATACAAATCATGAAGAGATGTGATGAGATGGATGAATTTATGATGCGACTGAGATGAAGGTCATGTCGGTTATGGATTATTCTTTTTCTATGTGAGGAAATGAGATGAGTCAAGATGATACATGATGTAGCAGACCTATAAATTTGAGATGAGATTTTTGATACAGATTGAAATTCCTGCCTAACTGAGAGAGAGTATTGAAAATTGGGAAGTTATGGGAAGAATTTCCTATTGGAATCCAATATACCCAAAATGAAGCCCACCTTTCCCCAAAGAATAATTCAAATTGGAAGAAAGAAACATTATTTAATCGGGCAATCAATCATTAAGGAAAAATATATTTATTATGAGAAAATTTCAATTTAATATATTGCCCTCCTAAAATCTCAAGTCGGCTTCACAAATTGATGGATTTGGGTCAGGTCGACTTGCCTCCAAAAGGCATCTTTTCGCATGGTCAAAAATCTATATATTGGCATGTCTATTCCAAGCATTCGGAAATTTATTCACGTCATCATATGTGGTTCATAAAGTAATATTTTATTTGACTTGAATGGCATTATCTATGGAATATTTGCATGAACGTTCATAAGGAATATTAGTATGGAATTGGCATTCTCTATAGAAGCTCACATCCTACAATTCGAAGCTCACATTTGTTTAATGATCAATTTTTGTGGCTCAATAGATAAGCTTTGGGCTCACTCTATACACATGGTTCTTTGTGCTCGCATCAATAGTAGGTTTATATCCATAACACATACATTATGAGGTTTGTATATTTATAGTGACACATAATCTTTGAGTACAATAATCTGTATATTATGTGATTCGTTCATCAAGCATTTTATAGGATGAAATACAAGGAAAATACCCTCTAGCAGAGGTTATAAAGGAGGTTTTTAGTGTTATAAAATTGGCCAAAATTGTCAAAAAAAACATTTTCTACAACATTTGTTTATGGTTATGGAGGTTTTGGCAGAGCTTTTAATGGAGATTCAACACAACCAAAAAAACTAGGCGGCCGAAGGTTATTATGGATGTTTTTTTCATCGGTGCGCTACCAAGGTTTCAATGCACTGGTGCATGTCATCTAGACGGTGGCCCTGGGGCGGTCGAAGGTTCTTGCACCGGGCTGTCAAGGTATAAAAGCACACCGGGTGTAGTGTTGGCGATACAATGCACGGGGCCGTACTAGTTGGTCCTAGGATTTGTGCGGTGCCCATAGGTCGTCTCAACACACTAGTATGTAGACTTATAGAAACGCACTGGTGTGCCATATCAGAAAAACACACCGATATTTATCATTGGTATTGGTATTTGTGTGGTGCCCATACATCGTACAAATGCACCAGTGCGTAGTCTCACATAAAAGCACCAGTGCGTAGTATCGAACAAACACACCGAGATTTTTAATTGGTTTTGGTATTTGTGTGGTGCCCATAGGTCGTAGAAATACACCGATGTGCTACAGCATACAAACGCACTGGTGTATAGTAACTGGCACACACCGGTGTTAATTTTGTATTTTTTAGAAACATCGACCTGTGATAGTGCAATTATTGTGATTTTTCTAAATTCATTATTCATCAAAAGTCGACACATCTTATAACAATATTCATATTAATTAAATTTTTATTAATGCATTTGAATGTGATGTTTGGATTAATTTGTTATATCATATCATAATTATTGTGATTTTTTAAAATTCATTATTCATTAAAAGTCGACACATATATATCTTATAACAATATTCATATGAATTAAATTTTTATTAATGCATTTGAGAACGACAATGGAGAACGCAATAGTGACAATGGAGAATGAAATAGAATAAATTAAAACATATTTTATTATATATATATGAATAAGACATTCTTTGTCATGCAAAATGGGACAGTTATTAGTATCCCTTTGTCTTTCAATTGGGACACTATGTCCATTACATTAAAAAATGTCTGATTTCACAGACAAATATTTCAAAAAATACAACGCCTTGCTTTTTTATCCAAACATAGTGATCATCATTCTTCGCTTGAACTGTTGTCACTACTAGAGCTACTTCCATGACTTGGGTTATTTTCAGGAATGTTTTGTTCACGATGTTGATTATTTTCTTCTTCTTCATCTTGCATCTACAAACATAAAAATAAATTGAAATGAGTGTATATACATTAGTGAGAATAATGAAAATTGCAATATTAAATAATATACATCAATGTAAATCTAAAAGAAAAATGACGTACCATAGCAATAATTGACTCATAAACTATACACATTATTTCAAAACCATGTACCATGCCATCTTTCAAAATTTCATCTATTGGCGCAGTTCCATACTTTGTTTCCTGCAAGTTTTATACTCCATAACAAATCATATATTTAATATAAAAGATTTTTTTTTCTATTAATTATAGACGGAGCTAAGTAAAACAAGATCGATAGATGCTTACAAATTTCACAATTAATTTCTGATATGCCAACATATACTCACAACCCATATTTAACCCAATTTCAATCAATTCGTCTGATGGTTCTTCTTTGTATGTTAGCACTTGTTTGAAGACATTCAATGATGATTTTTGTAAAACAACTTAAAGAATACAAAAATGAAATCTAGTTAAGTTGTTATAAGGAAGTAACAATTACTCACAAACTTAGATATCAACCCTTTTCTTCCTGTTTTATGTGCTGAATGGGTTCCATTTTCTTTACTTTTCTGCAAGAAAATACTTGAAAATTAATATTTAATGCTAAATTGTTTATTTATTGTACTTAATGATCAAAAAATTCAATGATTACATATTACATTTGAAGCACGTTGTTGTTGAGATGGCTCCTCCTGCAATGCAATTTTGTTCATTTCTTTGACCATCTCCTTATACACCTTTTTGGACATTCCTACTGGCATATTTTTGATATTAGCTCGTTCATCTTTTGAGATTTTCATAATCTTCCTGAAAATGTAACATGACAATAAACTATTTAATTTTTATATTGATATATGAAAAGTAAATATAAAAAAAGTGATATTTATAAATAATTCTAGACAAACATTTAAAGGAATATTACTTTTTCATTCATTCTTTTTTGTTGTTGTACGTTTTTGCTATTAAAAATCTGACATGTCTCATTGACCAATTCTCTGGAAACTCTTCCTGTAGTTTAGATAAAATTTGGTTCTTGGAATCATTGGATTGGTTTTTGTATTATAACTGGAAAGAACATCTGTACATTCATTCCACTGGATCCCTCAAAATTTTGTAAAATTTTTTCCCCCTTTCGTTAACCTCCAACACCACTCCAGATGAAATAAGAGCAATTCATTTTCATTTGCATGTTCTGTTTTTTTCTTTTCTTAGAACAACATTCCTTTTCTGAATTTTTGGTCCCTGTAGAACATTAAACATATGTGAATTAATAGACTGTTTGACACATGTTATCTAATAACTTTACGTATATTATTAATGAAAATTAAAAAAAGAAACTCATATTGGATCGATAGTATTTTTTCATTCACCTGATTCATCCTTTTGCAATTTTTTCATCAAGCTTTTACGCTCTTCTGGTCCTAGATCAGAAATAATCTTATCGAGCTTCGTCATTTTGTCGCTCTATATGATACACAGTAAACAATACATATTATTTAAACTTACATATAGTTCAAAAATAATATTTTTTGTAAAGAATTTACAAAGAACTTTCCTTTTTTGCTTTTCTTGATGTGTTATCAGTATTTTTTTTTACTTGATCTCTTGTTAGTCATTTCTTTATCAATCTGAAACCTGTACCATATCATTCATTAATATATTTATAAATAAATTGTCAACTTTTCAGGTAAAACATAAATCTCAAGAAACTGGTGCACCTTTCATGATGTACGCACCGACGTCGGTGCGTGGGGGTATTATAAACGCACCACGAAAATAGTATAATAGACCATACGGTGCTATCCTCGTAACATAGCGCACCAGTGCCCTATTTTAGATATGGCGCACTGATTAAAAAAAAAGTTTTTAAATATTTTATTACATAGTACTTGTGCAATGCGATGTATAATACAGCGCACCGGTGCGCTATGTTATGCAGGGCGCACCGATAAAAAAAAAAAAATCCATTTTTTTCAAAAATTCATGCAAGGGAAGACATGGATTGGGATTCAACTATGCAAGTCGTCCCTGGGGTTGGATGTCAATCTAAAATGAAAAGCCCTAATTCTGAAATCACAGAGACAGGGAGAATAAAGGATAGAAACAAAAAAAAAGGGTTTAAGGTAAAAATGGGTAAAACTGCAGAAAACGTAAAAACAATAATCAAATTTAATCACGAGATCGTTTGAAATTCTATGCTACAGGGTTTGAATCACCAGAGGTTTGGATTATGATTGTCTGAATAATTTTGATCGAACATTTTTCGCTGCTCCATAGTGCTCTCATGCTTTCTTGCTCCAAGTATATCTCCTGCAAATCTATGGCTGAAAATTTTAGCAAAAATAGAGAAATAATGAAAAGTGTTTATTATTTAAAGAATTGTTTTATGAAATTAGATTTTCGAAAATATTTTTCTGCCCATTTTTCAATTTTCCGTTTTTTTTTTCACTTAAAGAAAATAGAGTTGCGCTTTTTTTATTTGTGGTTATTCGTCACCGGTGCATCACTTAATAGCATTGCATCGGTGCATCCATTGGTAACATGGAACCGGTGCATAGTAACTAAAATGCACCAGTGCGGAGTAGCTAGAATGCACCGGTGCGGTTATCTGTACATTAGCACCAATTTGCGGTTGAGGCACTGAAATTACTTTTACGTGTGTACACCAAAATTAGACATGTTGGAAATGTACATTTTGCTGTGAAAATATTTGGGCCATTTCTTTTCAAAACTAAATCTCTTCTTCTTTCAGAAAAAGAAACTTGAACCTTTCCATAACCTACAACAAGCTGAAAAGGTGCCCCATGATCTGCTTGCTGACCCATGATCTGCTTGCTCATTTGCAAGTGTCTTGGCATCCAATTTCCTCTTTTCTCCTTTATGCTTTCTATCTTGATCTTAACAAAATTTATACAATCTCTGTTTTACGAGAAACTG
The DNA here is from genome assembly GCA_034641835.2 of Pinus albicaulis. Taxonomy (NCBI): domain Eukaryota; kingdom Viridiplantae; phylum Streptophyta; class Pinopsida; order Pinales; family Pinaceae; genus Pinus; species Pinus albicaulis. Next base: position 364,989,787 of record CM076584.1, read on the forward strand.
ACTGGAATGTTCTGGGAGCAATGACAACGAGTCCTTCATTCTGCATTTGTTAGCAGAAGAAGACCGATTTTCGACTACACAATGTAGTTATTACATGTGGAGGCAATGGTTTCCCGTAGAAAATGAGTATAGGGTTGAGTAGAGGAAAGACATTGCGAAATGGGCTATTACATTAGCTTTTCCAATGGGAAACCAATTTGCAGGTGGAAATATGGTAGCTGCAGTTATCTATGCTTTTCTTCCAACAGAAATGGTCACTGGATTTCCATTTATGATACAAGAAAAATTTTTACTAGTTTCATCTAGAGAGAGCATCATTTTCAATAACAAATGGAACCATGGAATCCTTAAGTGTATCTCGTTCAAATTTTGTTCAACATTTCATTCTTTGATAAGTGCTAATTCACCTATACTTTCAAAAATTTTGATTTTTAGGTACCTTCCATGTGATATTCCTCGTTATCCACAGGACCACAACTCATAAAAGTTAGAGATGCCATTCAAGTTCGGTTGAAAGCTTAAGATGTGATTTTATGTGACGTCAGCTTTGCTGATAAACATTTAAGTAAGCCAACCGAAGCATGGACAATACTCCCAGCTACTTCTAAACGCATGGAGAATCTTTCTCTTCATGGGACCTACCAGCCCAATCAACAACGTCAATTGATCTTTCTGTGTTGTCTTTAAGGGAATCAAAATCCTTCCCTTCATGGTGCCTCTTAGCTTTATCAACTGCCTCGATTGATCTTTCCAATCTTTCCCTACCATCCTTGTAAGAATGAGAATAGTTACCTTCATGTGATCTCTTAGCCCGTTCAAGAGACTCAATTGATCTCTTTTTGACATCCCTTAGCGAATAAGACTCCTTGCTTTCGAAGGACCGTTTCACCTTGCTATTCGCCAGAGCGTCGACATGTATTTCTCTGCCATCAACTCTGTTGGTGGTATAATAGCAATATCAGTACTAGTCGAGGCCTTCTCAGTCAATGGTGCAGCCTCGATGGTCAATGGTCCAACCTACTCATGATCATGAGTACTGTTGGATTCTGACTAGACGTGGCTGATGGTCCAGCCTCATCTCCATGATGACTGCTGCTAGATGGTAGTGGAGGTTGCTCATCTGGCGTGACGCGAGGTGAACGATCATGAGATTATGAGTCACTGCTCATGAATTGTCGATCACATGTTGCGTCTCGACCACGCCTATAACGTGCAATGGTCCTCCTCAACTACGTAACTAAGGTCGTAGCTCCTACGACATACCGCATCAGGCTATACATGTCACGCGGCATGCCTATCCAAATCGTTAACAACCTACCATCGGTCTATATGTCTCTCATATGAGCGGGCCTGATGCCCACCTCAATAATCAATGCAGTGAGTTGGTCGCCCAAATCCATCCTGTATCTAGTATCAAGCCGACAGTGCCTAGCAAAAGGTGGTATCGGTGCACCAGTAGGAGCAAGTCTCTCTACACCAGCCTGCTGATGATCCTCAACATCTGGCATGCCCTAATCATCATCGGGATCCACACCTAGATCATGTGGTGGTGTCAGCATGTCCTTGCCATCAAAAGATCCAATGTCTACAAAATATATACAAGTACACTACAATAATTAAACAATTTCATTACACAATTTAATAAAAACAAGTTAAATAACATGTTAGAATAAATTTAAATAAAACAGTGATATTACCTCTATCATCTAGCAGCTCATCATCTGTGAAGAGGATGTTGGCACACCCTCGCCAATCCAATCCAGCATAAGGACAGGGGACCATAACGAAGGGATGCAGTTCATCAACACTGGCTAGAAACTCTAGTGCATCATGCTATATCCTCGTTGGAAACACAGTCTTTCCCCTCTTGGGCATCATCTGCCCCCACATGTGCATCCGTGCCTCGAACATCAGCCTACAAGGCTTCCAAACAAAAGTAGGCCTCGTCTCTGGAAAACTATAAAAAAACAAACAAAAAATCTTTGAATAAAAAAGGCAGTTGAGCCTCCCTTGTGCATGAACACGACATCTATCTAAGGTAGTACAGAACTGTCACAAAAAAATGGCAGACCACCTGACAAGTCGTGATACATGTACTAAAGAATCAACATAATATAGAAACGATCAACTAATGTTTTTCCTATCACTGGTGTTGTGTGAAATGATCGAAATCAGAAGTGAGAGGCACCTCACCTCCTCACTACCAAATGCACCAATACGTAGCTAACCTCCGGCGGCCTAAAAATCTGAAGGAGATAGTACATTTTCTCCAATGTATCTTTGGGAGTACACTAACTGACTCCCTGCTACATAGCTAGCTGGAATCTCTAGGAACGAGGGAAAATCCACCCCTCTCCTTGATAGTCTTGTAATGAAATATATGTCCTCCTCAGTGGGCATGTACCAGTGGTTAGGACCAACCTGGAAAGCCTATTGGTGAGCATTCCACCTGCAGATAAGATGTCTCAAAAACACACCATGGCTCCTTAGGGAAGTAGCCTCCTCATAGAACTTGAGGAGGCCTACCTACTTTAGGAGCCCCTAGGTAGTTGTTGTAATAGGGCAAGGGTATGCTTCTCTCTCACTCTCTCGTGCCTCCCACAGGCGAACCACGTCATACTTCTCCGCCTGTTGTTGTTTTTGTTCCCCCTCTTCTCTTTGAATGATTGACATATTAAATAATTTTTTTTTTTATTAAATGAGATATGCATTTAGGAATATACATATATAATTTTGTTTTGGAAAAAAAAACAAAATAGTCAGTGCGCCATAAAAAAAAAGTCATGCATACTAGTGGCGGTGCCCAAAATGACATTAAATGCACCATAGGCGGTGCACCTGAAAATTTTCAGAGCCATGTTGACTATGTACGGTGTTAGGAATGTGGTGCGCTAACTAAAATCTAAGCCCCGACGCGTATAGTTGGATCTACGCACCGACCTCCTCACTTCATTACATAGTCAACGGTACGGTATTTTACCAGGCCGCACCGTTGAACCTGTTGACATGCTGAATGTAGTGCACTGACAAACATAGCCACCCCGAGGTGGATATTTCCGTCAACGCACCACGTTGCAACTATTCCACATGGTCAATGGTGCGACCGGCTAAATGGCCGCACCACACTTTTTCTTAAATTTTAAAATAACATGGTGCGCCTTTTGATACCGCCCGGACACGGTGTGGATACCATTAGCACCAATTGCGATGTGGCCTATAAATTTTACAGGCAGCATCACTTACCGGTGTAAAAAATAAAAATAAATAAAAATAAAAATAGAAGTAAAAATCTTTTAAATAGTTAATTTTAAGGTTATTTGAAATTCTAATCCACTAAAAAGCTTAATTATGGAAAAACAAGAAAAATACTTGTACACTTGGCCGTCGAGGAGGCATATTGGCTGTATAATTTGCAAAAGAAAATTTTCCCACCATTTTTCAAAATGCAAGTTGGAGATTGGTGGGCAATGCACAACAGCAGTGTGTGCAATGGGTGCAATGGGAGCACCGATGTCAGGGAAGCTCATACAAGGATAAATTGCACCGGTGCTTGAGAGCTTTAGAGCACTGAGAAAAGTGAAAAATGTGGTTTTTTGGCCATAATTTTTTTTTATTTAACCCTGTTCCGGTGCGCAGGGTTTTACAGGTGCACCGGTGTGGTTTCTTAATATCGCACCAGGCGGTTTCTATTTTGGCACGGCGTTTTATGACGCACTGGTCCAGAAGAGTTGTAAAGCACCGGTGCTTTACAATAATATGACGCACCGTGCGGGTGGTGCTTTACAATAATATGACACACCGTGCGGGTGTGTACAGAGCGCATGGTGTCCAGTGTGCCAATGTTTTGTGTGGACCATGCTTTCAATTATTGAGCGCACCGGTGTGGTTTTATATGATAAGTGCACCGAACGAAAAACATCCGCAAAAACCTCCGGCCACCAACCTCCTCTAGTAACCTCTGCTAGAAACAGATGTCTGGGAAATTTTTATAAGGGGTTCCTCAAAAATATCTGCTAGAGGGTATTTTAATTGTAGTGATGAAATTTGTTGTTGACTGTAACTCATATGTTTTTCCATGGCTCTCTTGGAAACACACTCTATCTCACATAGAAAATATTACCATTGTCATAGTCCCTAGCAAGGCAAGGACTAATAAAACAAGAATAATAAAAAATAAGATGAATATGTTTGTGTATTGGTTAAACAAGATGGTGATGAGAAAGGATAAAAAAATAAGATAAATATGTTTGTGTATAGGGTAACACGGTGGTTTATGTTTGTTGGCCTCTTTGTTTTCACTTAAAATAACATTAATATTTATATGATATTTCGATAGTTACAATTGTACCAGGTAAATAAGGCAATAAGATGAATATGTTTGTGTACACGGTAACATGTGGTCAATGCTAGTTGGCCTCTTTATTTTTACATTAAATAACATTAAAAATTAATATTTATATATTTAAGATTAATACTTATATAATATTTAGATAGTAACCATTGTACACGTAAAGAAGGAAATGAGGAATGCATTTGGTTAGTTTATTGGTGTATTGAAGTATTTTTTGTTTTTTTTAATTGATAATAAAGTAATTTTGGCGAGATTCATTATTACATTTTTAAACTCTTATGGTAGCATCAAAAATATATCTTGACATACTGAATCAAATATATCAATAAAAAATAAAGAAAAGCATCCTTGGTCTTAAAACTAGTATTAAATATAAAAACCTAATCAACCTAATAGTGTACCAAAGTTAAGTTAAAAAGGAAAGCATCTCTATTTTAAGGCTTGTATTGATTATGACATGATGAATTGTAATTATGTATGTGTAAGAGTTAGCTCAACTAAGGTTTTGATACAAATCAAAATTTCCAACGCATTAAAATGGTATAAAAACATTTAATTGCCGCTCAAAAAGGAGGAATGGAGTTGGTATATTATTCTAGTGTGGCATGATAAGTTGTAATTATGTAGTTCCAAGAGTTAGCTAAGCATGGCATGATGAGTTGTAATTATGTAGTTCCCAGAGTTAGCTGAGCTAATGTTTTTATATCAAAATTTACAATGCATTGAAATTGTATAAAGGGATTTAAAGCCAAAGGAAAGGGTTGGTCATGGTTATTAATTATTGAAATTGTATAAAGGGATTCGAAGCCAGAGGAAAGGGTTGGTCATGGTTATTAATTATGGTTATTTAGGTTAATTATGGTTATTGTAAATAGTTGTCGGTTTATATATTTGGATGTTTTGGATGAGATATTGTATTTGTTAATGGATTCAAGATTATATTGTGATTTTTTATTATTTAAAGTGTATTTTTGAAAATATGAATAGATTCAAACATTTTATAAAAAAAAAAAAATTGAGGTATTTAAACTTTGCAGATTAAATAATTTAAATTTATTATCTTTAAAATCTCTACCATATTTTAGACAAAATTGACCCAAAAAAAATTTATGTGAAAAAAGTCATTCTCTAATAACCTTTACTCTCTATTAATAACCAATGTAAAATTTATACCAAATACCAATGAATTTTATGCTCATTCATAGTGTATTGTTAAACACATACTTTACATAAGACCTCTTATCAACCTAGTTTAGGTATTATGTTGAAAATTATATGTCTTATGAATTGAAATATGTGAGGTGTTACCAAATTTAATTAACTTTTTATTTATAATGAAAATTATGGGCAATTTGATCTAGAAGTGTGGATGATTATTTTTAAAATCTTATTTCCACATGACATAGTTTTGTAAAGGTTTGTTAGTTAAGTTTTTCTCATTATTATATTGAAAATTTAAAAGGTTAAGAATTAGTTAAATTTATTTTATTTTAATTTTGTAAAAGATTTAAAGATATCTAATCCATTTAGGTGCAAACCATCTTCAATTAAGCACTTCATCTATATGTAATTTTTTTCTTTTATTACATGAAGCACTTCATCCATATGTAATTTAGTTGTATTTATAACATACCCAATCTTCTAAGTCATTTGAAATAGGTACGGTAATATATTTTTCACTTTCTGTTACTCACAATGGACCTCAATTCTTACATCTTTGTCATATTATACTCATTGAGAGATTTTTAATGATATAAATTTCATCCAAATATGAGTTTTGGACATAAATTTATGCCCTTCCGAATATTCTCCCTTCCAAACACCACATAAGCATCTACACCATTACCACGTTAGAAATTGAAAATATTTTTTTTCCCATGTGTCATCGTCATAAAATTATACATCAAGGATACATAGTTGACACATGTTAGTCCTCTACCTACATCTCACCACTACAAGGGACCATGTCCTTTCCAGACACTTCAATGACACTCAGCCAAATTCCAAATCTAGGATTATCCTTACCATTCTAAGAAATTCCAAATTTCTAGATTTCCAGATGCGTCCAAGATTTACAAATATTTGGATGCATGTGAATATGAGATTTCATGTATATGCTACATTCAATAAGTTGACTCCCCAAACATCTGGATCCGAGAATTTCTAAAGGTCTTATTCAATTGAATTGTTCAAATTTCTAAATCCCTATTATATAGATCTTCTGTGCTCCATGTCACCTCCACGAGATTGTGACCTAACCTCCACCTCAACATCGAAGTTCCTCTAGTCCACTTCACCTTGTGCCATTTCATAATAGTCAACAAAAGTTTAATCTATACCTATTCATATATCCATCTTTTTATTTTTCCATATTCATTCAAATTTGGAAAAACCTAAAAGGTCCCATTTTGTGATTATCTATATTTCTGGACTTTCAAACTCCACATCACCTGCCATAGTATGTGTCATGTTCGCTACCGCATCGAATATTTCATATCAAGCTTTCCATGTCACCATTCCATATTAGCAACACATCTACATGCCATGTCATCCCAAATTGGTCCTCTTAGTGTAACATGTCAACGCTTGCCTACCCACAAGGCTCAAAGTTCTGACATGGACTCCATGTATTCTCCTTGTGGTCTACTACATTAGCATCTAGAATTTGCATTTTGCCAAATTTATAGCTCTATAACGTTTTCAGATCTCCATACCCTTGACAACCTTGATTTCATCATTCCTCCACGCAAAGTTCCATAGCTCGTGGTTCTATCATTCGAACCCTATGGAATCTGTATTTCTTGTGAAATTCTATTTACAAGTATTCTTCCAGATTCCTGAATATATGGATCCCAATATATTTAAGATCCCTAGTCCGTCACATGATATAATTTGGTTGCATCATCTATAGCTCTTGACATAATTTGAATATCAGTATACTCCAAATCCTACCTCCATACTTGACAAATCCTACTAAAATTTGTCTACAACTATTAAAAAAATTATGACCTTAACATACTCTGGTTCCATGGTCTCATTACTTGAGAAATTATGGACATTCCATCTCCAAATTTTAACAAAATCTGGATCTTGACATGCTATGGATCCCTGGGACTATCCCTTGCAAAATTTTATACTTTCCATATTTGTTGATTGAGGGTTTTTTTCATTTAGGATATTGTTAACTAGGTCATTGACTATTGGGAATTGATCCAATGGATTAGTAAAGTGATCAAAATTCATATTGTTCAAAACTACTCAAAATTGGTGTCAAAATGTAGATCTCATCACCCTGAATCCAACACAACTTGAATCACTCAAAACCGATATTGTATGCCCCTGATATCGCGTTCTGATCGTTTTCCTAAACAACTAAAACATTTGCAGGTTGAATGCAGGTACGCTGACTGCGCAGAGTGATAGGGCGGGTTGAATGTGTTTATAGGGCCAATGATATGCTGCCAAGTGGCCTCACCGCATTGATTTGAATCAGTTGTGTTTTGATTTGTCGAATGGTTGGTTTGAGTGGCCCAATATATAGGAGCCACGTGGCCTCCCAACTGTCAAGTAAAATTTTGTTATGGCCAAACGAGCCTCCAAGTGAGTTGAACATGAGACCGATGGAGTGGCAGCACAATGCATTACCGTTACGCTGTCAGTGGGACTTAACCATTATAGTTCCCATGTTTTATTTAAGCTTTCGGTGGTTCATGTTTGGGGGATGGGGCCATGGCTAAGCCCAGGTCCCCAGTCACCCCACGTCCACAAGACTGCAGGTAGGGTAGCCGAGGGCTCGGGCTTAACCCCAGCCCAAATCCCTAATAACATATCACCCAACCACAGTTCGAGTGCGGTAAGGCCCATACCCCTTGTACCATGAAACTCAACCACAGTCGGTCAAGGGTTGTGTTGAGTCCCAAACTGGAATCTTTCCTATACACCTTTCTAGACTTTTTCCATTTATATGGACCTCCTAAGTCATCAACATCATTGCATATTAATCATAAAAGAGCATTTAAAGTGGTTTTTAACTATGTTTTGTGTCTTCTGTTTGAATTAGATTTTTGCTCATTTAGCTGCGGAATCTTGTCACTTTCTGCAGCTGCTTCAACTTTCCGCAGCCATTTTGTTAAAGTCTATATTGCAGGTGTCTTCAGGCAAATCAAGTCACATGGGCAAGTTGGAAATGATATGGACATGGATCGAGTCCTACTGGCTCAGTCGAATTCACCAAAGAAGGCCGTGGTCAAAGGTAGTCAAGCGGTGGTCAACCTAAGAGTCCTACGGTGACAGAACTCTGTTTTTCACCACGTGAAGACTTGCGTGGCCGTTCCTAAATCTCAGGGGACATATCAACACCTGTGGACTGCTCCATAAGCCGAATCCAACGGCCACCCTCCATAGATTTAATCTTCACGGCAATCATAATGCTAAATTTCTGGACATGGTTGTTCACGTGTCTTTTATCAGCGTAGATTGCAGGAAATTAGTTATGTCATCCTCTGTTATAAATAATGCGTTCTCATACGCATAGTAGCTAGCTTCTGTAATGTAATTTTGCTGAAAAGAAATTCCACTGTGCCGTGACATTATTTCCTTGTTATGACTGCGTTTTGAATATATGAGAAGACTCTGTTCATAAGCATAATTCGTGGTTGATAGCTGTTGCCCGAGGATTGTGCAGAGGGCCCCTGCACACGCCGAGGTTTTGTTTATTGCTGTATAGTTTCATGCTTTGTTTCCTTACGTTCATTATGCCATAATTATTCACGTGTATATATCACATCTCTTATGGTATTAACGTTTTATTTCTATCCATAGTTTTTCATGCTTTATACTGCTGTTAACTGATCAGTGTCTTTGTTCCAGATTACAATAGGCAGTCCGAGCATTTGCACATAGTTTTACAATGACTAATGACATGGAATCAGTCTTGTCCTTCTGCTAATTTATTTCTCTTAGCTTCTAATTCCAACACTGTTTTATTTATTTCAGTTTTGTACATTTGCTTTATTAGTTAGATCAGATATTAAATTACTCATGTCATTATCAGTTACCTCCGAAAACCATAGCGAGACTAATGGTGAGGGATTGAAGTATGAGTGTGTAGTTTGATATTAGTTTATTTTTCTGCAAGTTAGATATTAAATTGCTCATGTCATTATCAGTTACCTCCGAAAGCCATAGCGAGACTAATGGTGAGGGATTGAAGTATGAGTGTGTAATTTAATATTAGTTTATTTTTCTGCAAATTAGATATCGGATTGCTCAAGTTGTTTATGATTACCTCTGAAAGCCATAGCGAGACTAATGGTGAGGGGTCAGAATATGAGTTGATGTAATTTGATTTTAGCTTTACTTTGCTTGCAATTCTTGGATTTCTTTTAGCACAGTTTCTTTTGTATTTAGACAGCAGCAAGGGTAATGGGTTTCATGATCAATAGTTCACTGTTTGTTTGACTAGTATAGTGGCACATTTTCATTTTCTTTTAGGAATTAATTTTTTCATTTCATGTTTTAAAACCCTTTTGAAGTTTGAAGTTTGGGAAATCATTATAAAGGACATCATTGCCTTGAACATTTATATCCATACTTGTCTTTTAGAATTTCCATCTCACATTAGGAAACCAACCAAGATAAAAACCCCCAAGATAAATAAAAAATTAAAAAAAACCAAAAACGACAAAAAGTAAGAGATAGGTTATCTTGCACATATAGTGCGCCACACTTCGTCAGCTTACGAATCCCGGATTGACAAATTAATGTAGCAATTTAGGACACACTAAATTGATCAAACATTTTGGCGTCGTTTTCGGGGAAGTGTAACTAAGTAGCCAATTTCTTATAAAAAAAACAATAAAAAGAAGGGAAAAATTGATAACTTCTTGAAGTATGCTCTCCTCTTGCACCTAGTGTGATCTGGAGGATCAGAAAAGAGAGTTATTGGTTCAATAATTTCTTAAGTATGCTCTCTTCTTGCACCTAGTGTGACCTGGAAGATCAGAAAGAGAATTATTAGCCCAACTTAAAAATAAAAAAATGACATGCATAGAGCAAGATATTCTAGGGGAAGGTTTATAGCTAAAGCCAAGAGTTCGATTTTCACAACTCCATCTTCTTCAAGGCATAGACAAGATTCACCACCATCTACCCCTAGCCTTAAGATTCTTGGAATTCAAGGAGTAGCTGAATTAGAGGATTCTCCTACACCATCTACCAAATCTCATTTAGAAGAAGACCCTTTCTTTACTTCTACAGGAGAGTATATTGTAATTAAAGAAGAAAGATCACCTGAAGAAGAAAAGGAAGAAACTCTCTCTCATCCTCCCTTGATAGAAGAACCAGAGGACTCTAAGGACTCTAAAGAAACTATCATGACAGAGGAAGTAGTAGATGGATTCGGAGGTAGAGGTAGAGGTAGAGGAGGAGGAAATAGTGGAGGCAACAATGGTGGAGGTGGAGGTAATAGGGAAGGAGACAACTTGTTTGGATTCCCTATAGTTGATGAGGAAACTCATAGAATGATGAAAAACATCTCACCATCTGTCCTCCCCAACTTTTATGGATTGCGAAGTGAGGATCCTGAAACATTTCTGTTTGAGTTTGAAGTCGTGTGCTGAACCTATGACTATATGGAAGACTCTCAAAAACTCAAACTGTTTCCTTCAACATTGAAGGGAGCCGTTTTGAAATGGTTCATGGGATTAGTCACCCAATCTATTATAACTTGGAATGATATGAAAAAAACATTTTTGGATAGATACTTGGACTATTGCATGCCCACCAATCACAAGGATGAGGTATTCAAAATGGTACAAAAAGAAGATGAAAATTTGGAGGATTTACTTGAAAGATTTCAATACAACTTAAAAAGAGCAAAGATGAACAACTTAGATGAGGAAAATTTGAAAGCCCTTCTATTTAAAGCCATCAGAGATGAATGGATAGATATTTTAAACATGATGGGGAAAGGAGACATTTCTCAACTTCCACTTCGTGACATAACAGAACTATGTGTCCATCTCTCAAGGGGAAAATCTAAAACGGGAAAAGGGCCTAGAGATCCTTCTCTTATCAGGGCACACAAATCTGCAACTGGATCAGTAAGTAGGGCAGAGATTGGAAATATGCTTGATGAATTCAAAACTGATATCTTAGGGAGCCTTAGTGAACAACTAGACACCCTTAAAATTCAAAACAAGCAGAAAGCAGAAACTGATGCTCTAGCCATCTTTTGTCCGAAATGTGGGAAGAAACATGCTTTAAGGGAATGTCCCTTGAATGCAAAATTTGTAGAAACATGTATGATTTGCTCAGAGAATCATGAGACCAAGGATTGTCCTTCAATTCCTGGACTCAAAGCTGTCTTTCAAGAAGATCCAAATTCAGTAGAATCTCTCTGTTTTGTTGCAAGAAGACCTTGGAAGGGGCAACAAACTCAAGGGTTTAGCAACCCTATGAATCTTCAAACCCCACCAAATTGGAATCCTTGGCAACAACCTTGGCCCCAACCTCAAAATTCATATCAGTCATGGGTACAAGGAATGCAAAATCCTTATGGGATATTTGCTCAATTTTATCAATATCCTCCATCTTTTCAAAATCAACAAACTCCACAACTTCCAAACCCAAATCTACAACTTTCATTGCCATTTCCACAACAAAAACCTTCTCAACAAAATCCAAATTCTCAACTCATGCTTCCATTCCAACAAAAGACAAATCAACTTCCAGCTCAGCCATTGCCAAATCCTAACAATAAAAATTCTCAGAATACTTACATGATAGAAGGACAACAATTTCCCACCTATATGATTGTTCCTCTCAATGATGTACAACTCAGGTCTGGTAGAGTTTTAGAAAAACCTTCTATAGATGTCCAAGAGCAAGATACCTCTAAGGAGGACTCTCTTAAAGTAAATAAGGGTTCTGAGGAAGCATCTCTTCAAAACTAAAACATTCAAAAAGAGAAAGAAAATTTAACCTCCACAACTCCTGTAGTTGAGCAACCTGCATCTTCATCCACACCTCCTTTCCCTGAAAGATTACAAATTGATAAAGGGGTGGAAAAAGAAATCTTGTTGCCTAACTATGATTTTCTAGATGAATTAAAGAATGTTTGTATCAAGATTCCCTTGCTACAAGCCATTAGAGAGATTCCTATTCTAGCAAAAACAATAAAGGAGTTGAGTCTCAAAAGACCAGGAAGGAAACTAAGAGATACAAGAAGAATCCACCGGGTAGGAAAAATTGCAGATATCATGATGGGAAAAATTACCATGCAGAAGTATGTAGATCCAGGTAGTCCAATTGTCAAGACACATATAAATGGGATAGAAATTCCAAACACATTGATTGACTTAGGGGCTGTTATCAACATTATGAGTAGACAGACTATGGAATAGCTAAAACTTCCTAACCTTCTTTTTACACCTACTTTACTGCAACTTGCAGATCGATCAATTATCAAACCAGATGGTGTATTAGAAGATATTTCAGTCTCCTTAGATTCTTGGGAATATCCAGTAGATTTTATGATTTTGACTCCCAAGAGTAATCTAGGAGGGCACCCACTTATCTTAGGAAGACCTTGGCTAGCCACAGCCGATGCTTTCATTAGTTGTAGATCTGGGGATATGTACATTTCTAATGGTAATTCGACAAAGAAATTCAATTTCTATCCTCCAGCAAAAGCAATCACAGAAGTAGGAGACAATGAATGGGTCAATGATGAGGACACTATACAACCTGTCTTTACCATTTCTGAAATCAGTGAGGATAGTCAAATTCTGAACACATTAGAAAATTTTGAGACATCTTCAGAATATGAACCCACACAATTTCAGTTGGAATCTGACATTGAATATTTATCATCAAGACAAATGTCTCTTTACTCTATGGAAGAGTTCGGTAGTTCTACCATTGAGATTTTTCCAGGAAAAACATTGAATATCAACAAAAATTTGGAAAAGTCACAACAGGAAGAACTAACCAAAATCTTGCAAAAACATTCTACCGCATTTGCATGGGAGTATACTGATATGAAAGGTATTGATCCTAAGACTTGCATCCATCATATCTATATTGAGGAAAATAGTAGACCAATCAGACAACCTCAGAGAAGGATGAATCCAAACCTTAGGGAGATAGTGAAAGAAGAGGTCCAAAAACTACTCAATGTAAACTTCATTTATCCAATTTCAGATAGCCGATGGGTTTCTCCTTTGGTTATAGTACCTAAAAAGAATGGTAAATGGAGGGTATGCATTGATTACACGGAATTGAAAAAAGCAAATTTGAAGGATCACTTTCCTTTGCCCTTTATCGATCAGGTATTAGATACATTAGCAGGCAAAAAGTACTTTTCATTTTTGGATGGTTTTAGTGGCTATAATCAAATTCAGGTAGCACCTGAAGATCAAGATAAGACTACATTTACTTGTCCATGGGGAACTTTTGCCTACCGAGTGCTTCCTTTTGGGTTATGTAATGCACCAGCAACATTCCAAAGAGCAGTACTAGGAATTTTTTCCGATCTAATCCATGATTGTGTAGAGGTTTATATGGATGATTTTACAGTTTATGGTAATTCATTTGAAGAGGCATTAGAAAATTTGGAAAAAGTCCTTATAAGATGTAAAGAAACAAACCTTTCATTAAGCCATGAAAAATTCTTTATGATGTTTTGGGGCATCATATTTCAGGAGATGGGATTAAGGTTGATAGATCAAAAGTTGAAGTCATCTCCAAGTTGCCTATTCCAAATTGTTAAAGAGATGTTAGAAGTTTTCTAGGATTTACTGGTTACTATAGAATATTTATAGAAAAATTCACTAAAATAGCATCTCCACTCTTCAAATTGCTTACAAAAGACTATGAATTTAAATGGGATCCTGATTGTCAATCAGCCTTTGAAACTTTGAAAACAAGAATATCTGAAGCACCTATCTTGAGAGGACCAAATTGGAAACTCCCTTTCCATATTTCTACATATGCTTCAGATACAGCCCTAGGATCTGTGTTGGGTCAAAAAGATTTAGCTCCTTATGCCATTTACTATACCAGTAAAAATTTGACTCCCACTGAGTTGAACTATATTGTAACTGAAAAAGAGTTTTTCGTTGTTGTTCATGCAATCAATAAGTTTAGACATTATATAACAGGCTATGAAACTTTTATTCATACTGATCATTCTTCGATTAGATATCTAATGAACAAACCTGTTACTAATGGCAGAGTGACAAGATGGCTCCTACTTTTACAGGAATTCAATATTACTGTGTTGGATAGACCAGGGAAACAAAATACAGTAGCTGATTTCTTGTCTAGGATTCAGAATCCTAAAGAAGATTCTCCTGTAGAGGATAAGTTTCCTGATGAATACTTATTTGCAGTAACTACTAAGACCCCTTGGTATGCAGATATTGCTAACTATTTGGTTACAGGGAAACTGCCTCCACATTTATTTCCAAGTGAAAGAAGAAAGATTATTCAGGGAGTTCAAAATATTCATGGATTTCTAACGAATTGTTTAAAACGGGGCCAGATCTTGTGATCAGAAGATGTGTCAGGGAGGATGAAATGCCTGATATCCTCAAGGCATGTCATGATGAACCATGCGGCGGACACTTTGCTGACAAAAGGACAACCTATAAAATCCTCTCTTTAGGATATTGTTGGCCTTCCCTCTTCAAAGATGCAAACCAATATGTCAAAAGGTGTGACAGCTGCCAAAGAGTAGAGAAACCTACCCTTTCAAATGAAATGCCATTGCAACCACAGGTACTCATCGAACCCTTTGAAAAATGGGCTTTAGATTTCATTGGACCTATTAATCCACCATCTAAGCAAAAGAAGTATATATTGGTTTGTACTGATTATGTTACTAAATGGGTGGAAGCCAAAGCATTAGTGTCTGCTACTGAAAATTCATTTGTTAATTTTCTTTATGAGGATATTTTTACTCGCTTTGGTGTTCCAAGAGAAATTGTGACAGATCAGGGAAGCCAATTCACATCCAACCTGGTGGAGAAGCTGATGGAAGAATACAAAATCAAGCACAGAAGATCTACTCCTTACCATCCGCAAGAAAATGGTCAAGTGGAGTCTACAAAAAAAGTTCTTGAAAGTATCATCACCAAAACTGTTCATCTACACAGAAGAGATTGGGCAGAAAGGCTTCCTGAAGCCTTGTGGGCCTACAGAACTACATGGAGAAATACAACAGGACATTCTCCCTATGAACTTGTTTATGGGAAAGAAGTTCTGCTCCCCATTGAGTTCCAATTCAAAACCTTCAAGATGGCAGTTCAGTTGGGGATGGATCTATCAGAAGCCCAAAAGCATAGAATGGAGCAGTTGAATGAGCTAGATGAGATCAGACAAGAGGCAATGTTAAGAACTGATCTAGTTCAATATCAAAGAGCTAAATGGCATGGCAAATACATCAAAGAGAAGAAGTTTCAAGAAGGAGATTGGGCATTGTTATTTGATTCCAAGTTTAAAGATTTTAAAGGAAAATTTCAGACTCATTGGCTTGGGCCATATGAGATTGACAAGATCTTTAGCAATGGAGCAGTAAGAATCAAGACCATTGATGAATCTCAAACTCCTCTTATTGTGAATGGCCACAGATTAAAGATCTATCATAAGCCACTCTCAAAAGAGGAATTTGTCAAAATGTTTCAAGATAATTCTGCAATAAGGCTGGTAAAGAAGAATCCTTCTTCTCCACCAGCCTAGCCTTTGTTCTTTTCAGTTTCAAAAAAAAAAATAAAAAAAAATTGTATAAGCCTGAAAACCAGTCACTGATTGGCAGTCTTATACAGAAAATGTAGGGTGAAAATCAGGAACACCTGAAACCCTATATTTTCCAAAAAAAAATTAGCTCTCTCTCTCATTTCACAAGTTTTATGACAACCCACTCCATTTCATTCCACTTCATTCCACTCCACTTCATTTCATTTCACTCCATTTCATCTATTTCATTTCATTTCACCAATAAAAATTTTCTTTCATGACCATTTTCATTCAGTCAGTTATCATTTATCCATCTCCATTCACCCAAATAATTGTTGTGTCAGTTTCCGTAGCTGACACTAGTTTCCGCAGCCAGAAGCAGTTTCTGCAGCCACCACTCTGTTTTTCAAAAATTTATAGTCAGATGCTAGTTCAACAATCATGAAATTAAATGCAGGTATGAGGACATATTATGAAGACATGAGGCATTCAAAAGCATCAACGAGGAGCAACTGATTGAAGACTAATGAAAAATGGTAAGAATTCCAAGGTATGAGTAGAAATTTATTTCAAATGGCATTCAAGCACATTTTTACATAGTTATAAACCATAGCTCCATTATATGCAATGATTGCGTTGATAACCCCATAACCGTTCCATGATCTCTATATGATTCCCCCACAATCCTTGTATTCATTTTTAAACGGCCTCATAATCAAGCCTCTGGTCTTCACTCATGTTCGGCTATACTTTGATACTCCACCTGTAATTATGGAACGTAGTTGATTTGACTACGGCTTCTCTCAGCCACATAAAATCCGTAGCCATTGCATAAACGTGCTTGCATCTACTCTGCAGCCACCCAATTTTAAATACTGCTGGATGCACTTTACTCCCCCTACTATTCTATTGACCTCACGGCTGCATTTCCATCGTGCGCACATAAGCCTTCACCCCATTTTGTTCTCTTTTCCACTTCATTCCGTGTACCTATTCTTTGATATCCGCTTACAGTCACTGGTCTCCTTTAGAAACCCTGTTCATTTCCACTAATTCAGCCGTCTTACCTCCGCTAAACCCTCCTCACGTAGACGAGTTTTAAAGAACAGAAGGAAGGATGGGTCAGTTGTTGAGGACAGAACCAGAGGGACCCAAATTTATGGAAGGATACCTGCAAGTCAAAGACATATTGAAAAAGGCAAAATGGCTTCGGTTTATTCAAAATTTTAAAGGCTACAATAAAGAGGTAACAAAAAATTTTGCGAGGTCTTTCAACGGTCTGGAGATAGAAATTGGGGACCTAAAATTTACAGTGACTGAGGCATCCATAGCAGCAGCTACAAAACTCCCTCAAGAAGGTGAACGCTGGTTCAAGAACAAGAGCATTGGCGAGGAAGCCTGGAGAGTGATCCTACGTAACCCAGGTATGGATGTCACCATTTTTAAAAAGGGAATTCCTGTCCATGCTTTAAAAGAAGAGTGGGCCAGTTTACTGTTGGTTATTCAAAAGTTTATCACTTGTGAGGGACGTTTTGGATCAATGTACATGTATCATACCCGATTGTTGATGAATTTCCTAGACAACCAGTCCCTCAATCTGCCATACTTTTTACTAAACAGTTTGAAAAAGATGTCTGTAACCGTCCAAAAGCATCTGGGGGACGTAGAACCACATTTGTATCACCATGGTCTCGTGAAAATCTTGATAGAAAAATAATTAAAAGAGAAAAAGGACACTTGGGAGAAGTTTTTAGTTAGAAATTTCTTTGAAGAACCCCAAGAAACCCCTGAAGGCAGTACATCAAAAAGAAGTAGAAGAAAGAAAACAGATGATAAAACTCAAAGCACTCCTACTAACACGGTTGAAAGAACTAGTAGAGAAGAAAGACTGTCTAAAAGGAGGAAGGAAAAGACTGAGGGTAAAAAGCCAACAAAATCAAAAGAGAAAAGAAGCATTGAGGCTGTGCATCAAACCCCTTCCTCAGAAGAAGACCATCAAGTGTTATCTGAGAGACTAGTTCACCTTCAGGAACAGTCATCTATGGCCAAAAAGAAAGGAAAAGAAAAACAGAAGGAAAAAGACAGTAGTCCACAGTATGTAAGAAGAAGTAGTAGGCTTAAAGGAAAGTGGAGGAAAGCACAAACAAAAGGACCCCATTTTATTGATTTGGGAGAAGGAACACCTGAACAAATTCCAGCTGGCCGTAGTCCATCTCATTCTCAGCCAAACGTTGAAACTAGTCCTCAAGATGTTGACGTGAGTCCTTTTCAGCCAGATTTTGAAGTCAATTCTCCTCCACAGCATTTTGGGGACAGCCCAAGGAAAACGACACCCGAGATAGATCCAAAACAGAAAGAGGTGTATGATTACATAGAATCCTTAGAAAGAACAACCACGGGTCCCATCACTTCATCCACTCAGCCTCACACAGCACAAGAAGCCCTAGTCCAATCGTTGAAACAAGAAGTCTTTGAGTTGGAGGTTTTAAATAGACATATTAAAAATGAAAATGAAGCATTAAAGGAGCAAAGCGGATTGGACAAGATCATTCATGACAACACTATGTTACATCTGGGACTGTGGCAGAAAAAGAACAGGAAATTGAAGAAGAAACGCAAGAAGATAAGTAGAGCACTGATTAATCTCAAATTTAGATGCTTGATGAAGAAGCCCAAGATGTTAGCAGCACCAAGAAAAAGGAGAAGAGGACTGGATGTACTGGCAGAGGTATCAGGGCATATGAATTGAAGGAGGATGATCAAAATTTTGGTTGCATGGGGACATGCAACACCTTCACCCGATGGGGTATGTTGAGTCCCAAAGCTTCCCAAGCTGGCATCTTTCCTATACACCTTTCTAGACTTTTCCATTTACCTGGACCTCCTAAGTCATCAACATCATTGCATATTAATCATAAAAGAGCATTTCAAGTGGTTTTTAACTATGTTTTGTGTCTGTTGTTTGAATTAGATTTTTGCTCATTGAGCTGCAGAATCTTGTCACTTTCCGCAGCTGCTTCAACTTTCCGCAACCATTTTGTTAAAGTCTATATTGTAGGTGTCTTCAGGCAAATCAAGCCACATGGGCAAGTTGGAAATGACATGGATATGGAACGAGTCCTATTGGCTCAGTTGAATTCACCAAAGAAGGTTGTGGTCAAAGGTAGTCAGCGGTGGTCAACCTAAGAGTCCTACGGTGACAGAACTCTGTTTTTCACCACGTGAAGACTTGCGTGGTCGTTCCTAAATCTCAGGGGACATATCAACACCTGTGAACTGCTCCATAAGCTGAATCCAACGGCCACCCTCCATAGATTTAATCTTCCTCACGACGACCATAATGCTAAGTTGCAGACGTGATTTGTTATAATTTCTTTTATCGGTAGATTGTAGGAAATTAGTTATGTCATCCTCTGTTATAAATAATGCGTTCTCATACTCATAGTAGCTAGCTTCTGTAATGTAATTTTGCTGAAAAGAAAGCCCATTGTTCCATGACATTATTTCCTTGTTATGACTCCATTTTGAATATATGAGAAGACTCTGTTCATAAGCATAATTCGTGGTTGATAGTTGTTGCCTGAGGATTGTGTAGAGGGCCCCTGCACACGCCGAGGTTTTGTTTATTGTTGTATATTTCCATGCTTTATTTCCTTACGTTCATTATGCCATATTTATTCACGTGTATATATTACATCTCTTATGGTATTAACGCTTTATTTCTGTACATAGTTTTTCATGCTTTATACTGTTGTTAACTGATCAGTGTCTTTGTTCCAGATTACAATAGGCAGCCCGGGCATTTGCACATAGTTTTACAATGACTAATGACATGGAATCAATCTTGTCCTTCTGATGATTTATTTTTCTTAGCTTTTAATTCCAGCACTGTTTTATTTATTTCAGTTTTGTACATTTGCTTTATTAGTTAGATTAGATATTAAATTACTCATGTCATTATCAGTTACCTCCAAAAGCCATAGCGAGACTAATGGTGATGGATTGAAGTATGAGTGTGTAGTTTGATATTAGTTTATTTTCCTGCAAATTAGATATCAGATTTCTCAAGTTGTTTATGATTATCTCCGAAAGCCATAGCGAGACTAATGGTGGGGAATTGAAGTATGAGTGTGTAATTTGATATTAGTTTGTTCTAAAATTAGATATCAGATTGCTCAAGTTGTTTATGATTATAAAAGCCATAGCGAGACTAATGGTGAGGGGTCAGAATATGAGTTGATGTAATTTGATTTTAGCTTTACTTTGCTTGCAATTCTTGGATTTCTTTTGTATTTAGACAACAGCAAGGGTAATGGGTTTCATGATCAATAGTTCACTGTTTGTTTGATTAGTATAGTGGCACATTTTCATTTTCTTTTAAGAATTAATTTTGTCATTTCATGTTTTAAAACCCTTTTGAATTTTGAAGTTTGGGAAATCATTATAAAGGACATCATTGCCTTGAACATTTATATCCATACTTGTCTTTTAGAATTGCCATCTCACATTAGGAAACCAACCAAGATAAAAACCCCCAAGATAAATTAAAAAAAAAAAAAAAAAACCAAAAACGACAAAAAGTAAGAGATAGGTTATCTTGCACATATAGTGAGCCACACTTCGTCAGCTTACGAATCCCGGATTGAAAAATTAATGTAGCAATTTAGGACACACTAAATTGACCAAACAGGTTGGTACACCCCGGAACCATGGAACCCAACCACAACTACGAGTGTGGGTTTATAACGGATTTGGTGCGGAGCTTCGGGAATGACCCTAGATAAAGGGGCATGTGGCCTAGTTTTTCCCGCCCAAAGGTGTCATTGGGAATTTAAAGGAGGCAACAATTTGCACCCAATTAAGTGTGAATCTCGTCGGTGCCATGTGAAATTGTCGCTTAACGATTGGGGAAAAGTCGGATTCATAGAAAATTTAACAGAGGAGTGCAATTTGTAGAGCAGTTAGCAAAAAAACGTCTCTAAAGCATTACTTCTTTATTTTTTTATCAAATTGAGCCCAAGAAGAGCCCAGCTTGGGGTTTTTTACTTTCTAGAGCCATTGGAGACATTATTTTTGCATTCTGAGCACTGTAAATCCATGTAATCACATATTTGAGCACATAATGAAAGAGGCCCAACATTGGAAGTTGGACCAGGAGATGTAGCCCAGGAGGGGTGAACTCCATCATTTTGTTGTCTTGTGTTACTGTATATGGTATTTATTGTCTCTATTTTTATGTTGCAAACTAAGTTAAAAAACCATTAATTTATGTGCTTTGCAAATTGACTAATTGCCTGACATAATGTTTTACTTGCACATTTCATCAAACCTTCAAGTTTGTAAATACATATCAGTTTTGTATCAGAGCTTTGGTTGTTTTGAAGGTTTAATTGTGTTGCAAGTGTTTTCTGATGCTTACAAGGTTGAAGCTCAAAAGAAGAGAATGAAAGCTTGTGGGAACAAGTCCTCAAGCTATTTCAAAGAGATCATATTCACCTCAAGTGTCACCCAAAGGCTCACCAGTCATGGCACATGAAGGAGGCCCTGACACTATGTTTGAGGATGAGAAGAATTTCAGGAAATCAATCTTTGAAATGACTGAAATGGTGAAAGTTATTAAAGAGGAAAGGAAATCAAGGTTGCAAGGAGAGAGCTCAAATGCTCCATAAGGAAATCGAGGAAATGGAGACAAACCTTCAAAAGGAAATGGAGGGAATGGTGACAAACCACCACCTCTACCTCCACCTTTATCTTCATCTTCATCTTCACCCTCATCTTCTTCTACCTCAACCCCTTCACAAACACCTCCACATTCTCCAAAGGGATATGGTAAAACTCCTTTGTTAAAACTTGACATAAAGTTTAAATTTTCTATGTATAATGGAGAGGTAAATGCTGATAAATTTGATAATGGGTTCGTTAGATTGAAGTGTATTGTAGGACACAAAGGATCAAAAATGATGAGACCAAGATTCAACTTTCTTCTCTAAGGTTGGAAAGTGCAGCACTCATTTTGTGGGAATCCAAAAATCAAGAAGATCTCAAGAAAATAGGTAAGATTATAACTTCTTGGAATGATTTTGTAGTTGCATTAAGAAGACAATTTTATCCATTAGCATACGTGCAAAAGGCTATAATGGATGGGAAAAACTTTAGGCAAGCTAAGGGTCAGAGTGTGCAAAGTTATACCCAAGAGTTTAGAAGAAGATCTTTGATTTTGGGTGTACATTTATCCTCTCAAGACACTTTACTCAAATATATTAGAAGTTTACCTAGTTATTTGAGACACACAATTCTCATGTTTAACCCTACAAATCTAGATGAAGCTTGTGTACAGGCAACTCATTTAGAAGAAAGAGGGAAGAATGTTCCCCAATAGAATAGCAAAAGGCCATTCAAGAGTGGAGACAAAAGAAAGGGAAAAATCAAAGGCAAGGGGCAAAAGAATGCTTCCATCAAGAAATAGGGAGAAAAGCTCACATGAAAATATTGTTCAAAAGAAGGCCATGATGAAGACCATTGTTGGAAACTTCATTCTGAGATGAGACCCAAAAAATTTAACAACAAAGGAAAGTAAAAGACGGTTGCAACTACATAACATGATTTAGGATCTGATTCTGGAGATGAAAAAAATATCGTAGTTATGGGATTGAAAGGTAAGTACTCTATTACAAGTACTAGTTCTTCTAGTAACCTCAATGAAACTCAAAATGATAAAGAAAGAATAGAGATTTTCCATATTAGAGTCATCTCAAAATTAACAAAATAGACACTTTGTTTGATAGTGGATCACAAGGCAACCTTATTTCAGAAACCATTGTCAAGAAACTAAATTTGGAAATGATTCCTCATCCTAAACCTTTTCCTTTGGGTTGGGTATGTGACAATCCAAAATTGCAAGTGACAAGAAAATGCAAACTGAAATTCGCCATCACTGCAAATTTCATTGATGAGGTATAACTTGATGTAGTTCCACTTGAAATATGTGGTATTATTTTGGGAAGCCCATATCTTTATGATAGAAAATCCATATTTCATTGCCATGAGAACAAGTATCATTTTTTATAGATGGGATTGAGTATATTGTTAGAGCACATCTCAAGAAATTAAATTTATCTCTTGTGAATGCTGGAAAAATGCCAAAGAGGCTTGTTAATTCTAGCAAGAGTTTTGTAATTTTGATTATCAAAC
Source organism: Pinus albicaulis (assembly GCA_034641835.2). Taxonomy (NCBI): domain Eukaryota; kingdom Viridiplantae; phylum Streptophyta; class Pinopsida; order Pinales; family Pinaceae; genus Pinus; species Pinus albicaulis. The sequence goes on from CM076584.1 coordinate 365,013,068, forward strand.
CGAAAAATGATGTTGAGAATGAATCCTTCCAAGGTTGTGATGCAAGGTTAAAATTTGATTTGATTGAGGTTGTTAACACCTATGATGAGATGTTTCGAGAACCTAAAGGATTTTCTCCTAAAAGAGGAATCCAACATGAGATCCAATTGCATCAAGATTGTCCTCTTCCAAACATTGGCATGTACATGAAGTCAGTCATGGAGAATGCATAAATCAAGAAACAAATCCAAGAGTTACTTGATAAAGGGGTCATTAGACCAAGAACATCGCCATGTGGGTCACCTATTGTTTTATTCTAAAGAAGGATGGTACATGTCACATGTGTGTGGAATATAGAGCCTTGAACAAAATCACGGTAAATAATCGTTACCCTCTTCCTCGAATTGAAGATTTACTTGATCAATTAAAAGATGTTGTTTATTTCACTAAGTTGGACTTGAGGAGTGCCTATCATCAGATTATGATTGTTAAAGGAGACATTTGGAAGACAACCTTCAAGACAAATAAAGGTTTGTTTGAGTGGTTGGTTATGCCATTTAGGCTTTGCCAATGCCCCTGCTACATTCATGAGAGTTATGAATGATGTTTTAAGGCATTTTCTTGATGATTTTGTGATAGTCTACTTAGATGACATATTAATTTTCAGCAAGACTCGTGAAGATCATGTAAAGCATGTTAGGCAATTACTAAATGTATTAAAGAAAGAAAATTTTCTTGTTAAAATGTCTAAATGTCAATTTGGGAAAACTTCTTTAGTATACTTGGGTCACATTGTTGGAGGGGGTGAGTTGAAGATAGATCCCTCAAAGGCCGAAGTCATTTTGAATTGGACAAAACCCAAGACTCTAACAGAGGTTAGAAGCTTCTTGAGAGTATCCCAAAATTGGAGAAAGTTCATTTATAACTTTTCATCCATTGTAGCTCCATTACATGCATTAACAAGTGTGAAACGGGTTTTTCAGTGGGGAGACAAACAACGAAAAGCCTTCAATGCATTGAAAGAAAGAATTAGTACAATACCATTGCTTGCACTTCCATATTTGAGAGAATCATTTGAGATACAAACTGATGCAAGTGACTATGCCATGGGAGTAGTCTTGATGCAACATGGTAAGCCCATATATTATCATTCTGAAACTTTTATTGGTGTAGTGATTAACTATCCTACTTATGACAAAGAATTGTATGCTTTGGTTCAAAATGTGAAAAAATAGAAACATTACTTGATGGGTAAGGAAATTATCATTCACACTGACCATCAATCGTTTCAATACTTGCAATCACAAAACCAAGCTACAAAAAGTGAGGCACTTCAAATGGATGGGTTTCTTACAACAATTCCACTTGGTGATAAGGTATAAGAAAGGTATCTATAACAAAGTTGATGATATGATATCTACGCCAATTTTTAGTGTGTCCATTATTCTTAAGCATAATTCTATCATGCATGAGATTTATGTTGAGAAATATGCTTTAGATGAGGATTTTAAGGATGTATATGAAACTTTGTGTCAAGGTAACCAAGTAGAGGAATTAGATTATCACGTGCACGATAAATTGTTGTATAATCTTGGAAAGCTATGTATTCCATGGGGAGAAAGAGTAAACATCATAAGGGAAGCACATACTTCTCTTATTGTTGGCCACTTTGGTGTAGGCAAGACAGTGGTACAATTACAGAGGTATTGTTACTGGCCTCTTATAATTAAAAGTGTGTCACGATATGTAAGAGGATGTTCTTTATGTGCTATCAATAAGCCTAGAAATAGAAAGTTGGGATTGTATACTCCATTTTGTGTTTCTTCCTATCCTTGGGAAAGTGTTTCTATGGATTTTGTGGGAGGTATACCTATGTCTAGGAAAGGTCATGATTATCTTTATGTAGTTTTGGATCGTTTCAGAAAAATGTGTATTTTGATGCCTTGTAAGAAGCAGGTTGCAGCTGAATAGACTGCATAATTGTTCTTTCAAAATGTATGGGTGCATTTTGGGTTTCCTGCATCAATAATTTCTAATCGAGATTCTCAATTTGTCGGGAAATTTTGGTCAAGATTATGGGGACTCGTGGACACCAAATTTAAAAAGAGCACAACATTCGATCTGCAACCCGATAGTGAAACATAAGTGGTGAACATAATAGTAATACATATTCTTCGTGGTTATTGCAGCAAGCATCCTAAATTGTGAGATGAAAATTTTCACTACATTCAACATGCTTACAACCGGTCCAATCATTCATTTACTCAAACATGTCCATTTGAGGCATGCTTGGGATACTTACCAAAATCTCCTCTAGATTTTATCTTTGGGAAAGATGTTGTTATTAATGGACATAGTGACATAGATAAGGCCAAGTGATTCATTGAACAAGTTCAATTGGTGCATCAGATGGTTCAAGAACAATTGGAAAAAGTCAAGCCAAGTAGAAGACAAGACATGATAAGCATCGCATTAATCAAAGTTTTCAAGTGGGAGATGAAGTTTGGCTTCACATTAGCAAGGAAAAAATCCATGGAGAAGTTAAAAAAATTAAACCAATCAGATATGGTCCATTCAAGAGTTTATAAAATATTGGTAATAATGCCTTCCGGCTAGATTTGCCTCCATATATGCAAATCTATGTAATTATTAATGTTGAAAATTCGAGATTATATGAGCCTTCTTTAATCGAGATCAAGGAGAAAATGTTCAGATTCCTTCAATTGAAGATTTCTCTCCTGAATAATTGCATTAAGACACCATCCTTGACAGGAAAACAAGAACTTCAAAATGAGGGAATGTGGAGTACCTTTGTGTGGGGCTCAAAGGTAAAAATCCAATAAAATCTAAATGGATTGAGATTGGAAGGGTGAGGGAATTGTACGCTCATTTTTTTATTGACTAAAAATGATCTTTTTGAGGTCCAAAAGCTTCGAGTGGGGAGGAATGATCCAATGTATCAGTAAAGTGCTCAAATTCAAGTGTTCAAAAGTGCTTGAAACTAGTTCCAAAACGTAGATCTTTTTTCCCTGAATCTAACACAACTTGAATCACTCAAAACTGATATCGTATGCTCCCGATATCGTGTTCTAATCATTTTCCTAAACAACTAAAAATTGTATAGGTTGGATGCAGGTACATTTACTGGGCAAGTTGGTTGTGTTTCTAGGGCAAATGGCATGCTTCCAAGTGGCCTCACCGCATTGGTTTGAATATGGTGTGCTTTGATTGGTCGAATGGTTGGTTTGAGTGGCCCAATGGATGGGAGCCACGTGGGCCAATGGTGGGAACCACGTGGCCTCCCAACTGTCAAGTAAAATTTTTGTATGGTCGAAAGATCCTTTGGGTGAGTCGAACATGAGACTGGTGGAGTGGTAGCACAATGCATTACCATTACGTTGTCGGTGGGACTTAACCACTATATTTCCCATGTTCTATTAAAGCTTTCGATGGTTCATGTTTGGGGGATCGGGTCGGGGCTAAGCCCTGGTCCCCGGTCACCCCATGCCCACGAGATCGCGGGTAGGGGATCCTAGTGCTCTAGCTTAACCCCAAACCAAAGCCTCGATAACATATCACCCAACCACTGTTTTGGCGCGATAAGGCCCATACCCCCGGTACCATGAAACTCAACCATAGTCAACTGAGGATTGGTACACCTCGGTACCATGGAACCCAACCACAATTATGAGCGCGTGTTTATAACATGTTTGGTATAGAGTTTCGAGAATGACCCCGGATAAAGGGGCACGTGGCCCAGTTTTTCTCTCCCGAAGGGGTCATTGACCATTTAAAGGAGGCGATAATTTTCACCCAATTTGGCATGAATCTTGCTGACGTCGGACGAAATTGTCACTTAGAGGTTCCAGAAAAGGCGGATTCGCAGAAGAGCAGTTAGTAGTAAAACTTCTCTAAAGCATAACTTCTTCATTTTTTGACCAAATTGAGCCCAACAAGAGCCCAGCTTGGGGTTTTTACTATTATGGAGCCATTGGAGACATTATTTTTTCATTATGAGCAATGTAAATCCATGCAATCACATATTTGAGCACATAATGAAAGAGGCCCAACATTGGAAGTTGAACCGGGAGATGTAGCCTAGGAGGAGTGAACTCCTTCATCATTATGTTCTCTTGTGTTACTATATATGGTATTTATTATCTCTGTTTACACTTTAAACTGAGTTAAAAAAACCATTAATTTATGTGCTTTTGAAAATTGACTAATTTCCTAAAAGACATAAAATTTTACTTGCATATTTCATCAAACCTTCAAATTTTAAAACACAGATCAGGAAGACTAAGGAATAACATCAAAATATAGAGGTCAATCCAATTAACAATTTTCAATTGAGATTAATAGCAAGAAGTTCCTATCATCTAATGGTTCTATTAATCAACCACCACCCACCAGGAGAACTTAAGAATTGGCTTTGATGGCTTGAGGCCAATCTAGTTAACAAAATCTATGCATAAGCCCCCCTTTTGGATATCTATCTATCATATCTCCTCACTATCCCACGTGACTAAGGGCCATGCTAAAATCCCCTAATCCCCAAATCTCCAAATTTGACTTCGCAACCCCAAATTTCCAAACATTCACTAGGTTATCCAACTAGTTGCAGAGAGCTAAAATTGGCTCTAATGGGGCAGAATACTTTTAAAGGATTAGAAACCTTCTACAACCCACGACGCAACTCCAAACACTACCCACTCCAGGATTCTTCAAAAAAATAAGACAAAGGACCCTTGGCCTAATCCAAACATCATCGAATGAAGTGAGGCCTTGCGCACTTCTTTGGGACTACATCATCACACTACAACTTCGACTCTTATAATATAAAGGCCATCATTTTGGCTTATTTCTAGAGGAAAAAAAATTCCCCTCAACAAGGAAGAACCTTCAAATATTTTTATCACCTAATGAGGATACAACCACAATTATTCCATCCCAAGAATGCCCTAGTTAGGGCCATTCACATAATTTAACACTTTGAAGAACCTTAGAGCTCAATTCAACTTATAAATTCTACTTCACAACATTACACTGTCTCACATTCAAGAAAATATGTTTCAAACAATACTTATGTATATATAGTAGATACATAAAGAAGATAAAAAATAGTAAACAAGCACATTTGCACATAGTTAGCTCACCATTATAAGACTTCTTAGTAAACCAACACAAAAAATTTCATGAAAACTTTGAAAAATATTTCCATTAAAAGAGAAATAGTTACACTTATTTGAGTTACTTGAGATTTTCTAGAATTTCTTGCAACTATCCACCCTCAATCCAGATCCGATGGCTTGAGAAGAAGACTCCGACAACATAATATATTCAAATAAGGTAGATAACGTGAAGGCTACTCTCCTTCATACATAGGAATCCAATCTGATTCTTTTCAACAACTAAACTAGGGTCTATTATCTTTCATTGCGTTGCAACACTGAGCTTGCACAACACAAAGGGAGTCCTTCTTTAATCCATCAATCCCTTGGTACAAACTTTCTCAACAATTTCCTCTGGCCCTCTAGCTCAGATTGAAAGCTTCAACACTGACTTCCCCAAACAATCAGGTAAACCACAACTCCATACTTTTTGTTGCATCTTAGAAGGATTTTCTCCCATTTTATAATCAAAGCCACAATCTTAGAATCCATGTGTGGTGTTGGTTTGTTCCACGAGTTACTTAGGTTCTTAAGCACACCTTGTTTCGAGTCACACACCACCAAAATCTCTTCTCATTTCCTTTATCTTCCCAACTTCCATCATTTTCCTACCAATTTAGTCTCCTCTTGGTTTCTTGGTCAATTCCAAGGGCTCTAGATGAATATGTCACAATACCTCTAGAGCATTATTGTACCCCTCTAATTCTCCCTCATAACTGCTAGAGTTGGGTAATTCAACTACCAAATAAGAAATATTGACATTAAATCAAGATAGATAGGAAACTTCTCCATTCCCCTTATAGCTTCCCTTAGGCATCAAGATCCATGTGGGTTGCTCTCTTCTTTAATTTTTTGCAATATAATTGTATATTTCATTAATTAAAAATTTTCAAGGTGTTCATGTTGATCCAAGTAGTACAATATTAACTTAAATGTCCTTCTATTTTTATAAATATATTTATTTTTTACCATTTGCTTATCATAATGTATTCACTTGGTAAAAATATTAAAAAATTATCTCTGTGTAATTTTAACTTCTTATCATAATAATTATTAAGATAAGTTTGAGTTAGTTATTTGATGGGTTTATCTATGGTGGGTTGCAAACCCATGATATTACATAATCTATGGTATTTGTTATGATGAAGTCTATTTAAAGGCTTGAGGACATCTATTATGGAATGCAATAGTACCAACTTAGATCCATCTTAACTTGGTAGATAAAACGAATCTTTCAAAGAAATGAAAAATCATTATACCCTAATTATTAGAATATCAATATATTTTATGCAGCTCTTGATAAATGTGATATAAATATTCAATAAAAACAATTAGCTCAATTATTTTTAAATAATACTTTTAAATAGTGTTTTTTATGTTTAGCTAAAAATACACCATCTTTAAAGAGCCACTCCCATTTAGATTTACTATTTTCCATTTAAACCAACATTGAACTCAAATATGTTAGTGTCACATGTCATGCTCAAAACATCTATATTTTTACTGGAAATATTTTTCTTATATCTCAAGCCTAACACGATGTTAAATGTAAAAAAAATTGAAATTGTATCTTAAATTTTTCTCTCCTATCTCTAACATAAATTAATTAAAAAAATCTTTACTTAAATCAATATAAATAAATATCTTACAATAGAAAACCATATTCTTAATTTTGTCAATAGTTTTAAGAAAACCATTATAATGTTCTAAAAAGGAGATAGTCATGAAATTAATACATTGTCTACGAAGATTATAAGTGAATGTTAAAATTGTTGATGTGTTTAGTGTTAAACACCATGTTAAACACACACATGGTGTATGTGGAAGATAAACACACACACACAAGAGACTCAACACACAATGAAGGATAAGAGTGAGGTTTTCCTATTTTTCCATTATACATGATGTACATTTATAGTACAATGGTGTGACTCTTGGTTTCACATTCCAAGGTCACTTGGACTCCATTGTGTTTTAGCATTCACTACCCATAGAGGATTAGGTGTTTCAACATCCTTAATCGAAGGTATGTGTGAAGTCCAAGAAGAGAGTTGTGTACAAATGTAAATGTACATAGCGACACTTAGGGGCTGAATCAACTCTACGAAATGTTGGAAAAAAGAGGTGGTTGGGATGACCACCAATATTCTAAAACATTTGGATTAAGACAAAGCGGCAGAAAGGCAGAAAGCACGCACTGGAAAGGTGTCCCTCATAAAAAAGGAAGACCTTCAACCTAAAAGAAGGGAGGTCTACTACCTGTGATGGTTTTAGGATTACCAACAACTCTGGAATGCTTGAAGCATTTCCTGGAACTCAACCAAAGCTGGCAAGAAGCTGAAGGCTTTTGCTAGAGGAAGTGTTCCTCATATATGAAAGGGAGACCTTCGACCTAAAAGAAGGGAGGTCTACTACTTGTGGTGGTTTAAGGTTGTCCATCAACCAAAGATGATGGTTTAAGGTTGTCCACCAACCGAAGGCATGCTCATGGGCATCCGTGCCTCTGGCTACATCTCTGAATCTGGAATGATGAATTGTGGCTCAGGCTTGCTTGAACTGCTGTGTCTCTGGCTACAAATCTGAACATGGAATGAGAGATTATGGCTCAGGCTCACTTGATCTGACGTCGAAGCTTGTACATGACCACCATTTTCCCCCCTATCAGGGACAAGGTGAGATGATGAAGAAACTCAACTGCAAGTTTGCTCAATATTCGAGAACAAGATCTGACATGTGTCTTAAACATCTTCTTGGCTGCTAATGCCCATTACCAAGAAGCGATCCATTCAAGATGAATCTTGGTTCTTGCAGGAGGCTTTTTTCTGAAGCATCTGTCTGAAGAATGGTTGTGCCGACCACAGTGCTTGCATGGATGAAGATAAAAACAATGATCTTTCATATGGCCAACTCGATCACAATGTTGGCATTTTACAATCTGTTGTGGTTGTGGAAGTGGAGCAGGATCTGGAATAGCTGCAGGTGAACTCTCATACAGGAATCCGGCACTCTGAAATATGATGGGCTTGGTGTAGTCTGGAATATGAAAGGACACATCCTTGTCATATCCAAGACCAGTTCGGTGCTTGTTGTGGACAAGCTCTTCCCAAGGTCTGATGATGGGCTTGAGAAGTGCAAGCTGAGCTGCTGCATCTGCATGTAAATCTGCTCTTGTACAAGGAACTAAATGGGAATCAACTGCATCTTTATCTTCTTTCTTCTGATAATATTCCTTCACAATGTTCTGAATAGAAATAGGTTCAGAATGGTGAATCTTTTGCTGAAGTTCATCTTGTTGGAGCTGAGATTCCAACTGCAAAAACTCAATCTTTTCTTGTGCATCTTGCAAACAACTTTGAATATTACAAAGAGCATTCTTGCTCATTTTTATCATGTCATCAATATTTGAATGAATGAGGTTATTCAACAACTCTAATGTCTCATTTATTTTAGCCATTTCAACAACTTAGGCTCAAAAAATAAAGGGTGTCGGCTTCAACCGAAAATGCACCCGTTTACAATGTGATTCAACAAGAAATACAAATGAATCCAAAGAATTTCCAACTATGGAAATCTCAAAGTACAAAATGTGCTCCTCAAATGATGGAGGACAATCAACAATTTTTGAAGCAACACAATGTCAGTTCAATACATCATCTTTGCAAAATATTTGTTTGAATGTGCAGCTGAAAACACTTGTGCAAGAAGCCTTTAAGGCAGCTGAATTTTCCTTCAAAGAGCTGTTTTGCACCAATAACAACTCGTCTTCAAATGTCAATTTCTTCAGAAAATCACCCTTATGCCACAAATCACACAATGTCAAATATGCAATTTTCTCTATGTATTCAGTCCAATTGCTCAAATGTCATTTCCTCTTTTTCTGCTATTCATATTCTTTCTTTCCTCTCTCTCTGCTGTTTTTTTTTTTTAAATGAATTAATTGAAAAGGGAAGAGGAAAGCAAACTTAAGGGATTTTTTTTATTTTTTTTTTAAATGTAAATCATTTGGAATTAATTAAAAAAATGGAAAAAGGGAGAATTTTAATTGAGGGAAGGTATTATATGGGAGGTAGAGGGAATATTAAAAAAAAAAATTAAAAATTAAAAAACAAATTCAAAAGAGGGCAAGGTCGAGCGGCCAAGGTGAGAGCTGTGCCAAGAGTGTAAGGGGGTGGTTGTTGGAAGCGTGGAGAATGGGGAAGTAGAGCGAATAGGGGAGGGGCCGCGCGAGTGCTGAGGGAGAGCGATGGGAATGGAGAGGGGGTGTGTTTGCACGTAGAGTGTAGTTGTGAGGGGGAGGGCTCACGATAAGGGGAGGGCGAGGGTTTGTTTGGTCGGGAGTAAGGGGTCATGGTAGCAGAGTTCTTAGAGTCATTAGGGGAGTCGTTCCAGGCAGGATGGGAAGCGGAGTTCGTGGAGTATAGAGCGCAGGTAAGGTGGAGTGTGCGCAGGGTTAGGGAAACAACTACATTAGGGGTGAGTGCAGATAGGGAGGAACAATAAGCTGCGGGTAGAGCGTATGGAAGGGGGGGCGCGTTTGGGTGAGTTGGGTAGTGGAAAGGGTGCCGTGAGATTGCAGGTCAGGGCGTATAACAAGGAGAGAGGGTGAGGGCGTATAGAGAGAGTGAGGGTGGTATTTTAAAATATTATTGTATTGTATTGACAGTGTGGAGCGATAAGGGCCGAGAGTGCAGTTGTGGGTTGGGTAGAGCCGTAGGGATGTGAGTATTGAGGTATGGCAGAATGTGCAGTCGGTGAGGAAAGCCGAGGGGCCGAAAGGCCTGAATCATTTTTTTTTTTTTAATAAAAAAATACAGCAGAGTAGAGCAAAGGGGATTCGTAGAGATTTGTAGACTCAAAATTTTTCAGGAAATTTCACCAGTAAAAACTCAAAATTTTTCCAGTAGCCCAGCAACAGGAAATTTCGCCAGAAATGCAGGGTTTTAAGCAGTAATACACAACAACAGATTGTAGAAATTGCAGGAACTTGTAGACTTGGGGCAAAAATGATTTTTCCAGCAGCAGAGAAACCCAAAATTGCAGAAATTTTTCAATGAAAAAACTCAGAAAATTTTTCTTTCAGAGACCAACTTTGAAACACTATTCCAGCAGCTTTTCAAAATGTAGAATTTAAAAGGCAGAGATTGCGGGAAAAATAAGCAGTGAGAAAACCTTCAAATGCACAAGGCTGCTCTTCTTCAAAACAAATTTTTGAATGCTGCAAAATCACTGCTACAAAAACTCTGAGTGTTGCAAAAATGCCAATAATTTTTGCAGATATGCACAAGCCATAAATACAAATGTCTCACTCAATGTGGAGTAGGGCCAGCAATCGCCCGCTCTGATACCATGTTAAACACATACATGGTGTATGAGGAAGATAAACACACACACACAAGAGACTCAACACACAATGAAGGATAAGTGTGAGGTTTTCTTATTTTTCCGTTATACATGATGTACATTTATAGTACAATGGTGTGACTCTTGGTTTCACATTCCAAGGTCACTTGGACTTCATTGTGACTTTTTGCATTCCACACCTACCCATAGAGGATTAGGTGTTCCAACATTTAGTTTTAATGTTTTATATAAATTATTTTATATATAAAATAATCATAATAATCATAATAATATATATATATTTTTAAGATTAAATATCAGTTTTTTTTTTTTTTTGGAAAAGAGATGCATTTCTGCATGACTATAAAAATTTAAGATAATGTACATACTCTACTCAAAATAATGTATGAGATGATCTTGTTTATGGAACAAGGGACCCACCCAACTTTGCAGAGCGATTAGATCCCTTATTTTTAGAACAAGGCATCTACATTTGCAAAGTGATTTGACTCGTGTGCATACTCTACCCCTATATAAGACCTCCTTGTTTATGAGACAAGAAACTATCTTGCTAAAGTGATCCAAGTGTTCATGTTGATCCAAGTAGTACAATCTTAACTTAAATGTACTTCTACTTTTATAAATATAATTTATTTTTTACCATTTGCTTATCATAATGTATTTCACTCAGTAAAAATATTAAAAAATTATCTCTAGGTAATTTTAACTTCTTATCATATATTTTTTAATAAAAACATAAGTGATAAATTAGAAGTTATCAAGTATTTCTAATCTATTTTAAAAGACATATTCACCATATAAATTTAAACAATTATCATTCATATGTATAATTTGTGTATTTTAATATTTTATTTTTGGAATTCAATTTTCTTATTATTTATGTAAGTTGTATTTAGGTCGAAAATTAGTAGGGCAATGATGTTGTAAAATGTTATGTAATGTAATGTTATGTTGTCTAGATCAAATTGTTTAAAATAAAATTAAAAAATAATAATTATTAAGATAAGTTTGAGTTATCGGCAAGGTACATCTATAAGGATCTACCTCAACATAAGGGAAGTAAGGAATATGGCTAGGGTTTCTTCGAAGGTGCAGAGGGTCTTCCGTGCGTTTTCCGCAGGTCTCGAGGTCAGCTCTCGGTACGTGTCGACATGATCCAGACCTTTTCCAGTATGGGGCCTCCTTCTGGACGCGCATTTGGCACTTATCAGTTTTTTCCGGAGTCTAGGGCTGCTGCAGGGAATCGAAGATCGAAGGAATCGGAAGTCAGTTTAAGAAGGGAGTTTTTTGAACACGATGGGCATTGATAGTTTTTCAGTTGAGCTTGAGCCGTCGCCGGAGGACTTGCTCACCGTATGGGGGTTAGAAGTCTCAGAAAAAAACCTTGATTTCCATTTTCCTTCTCGCGCCTCGGTGGATTTGGAGGCTGAAAATGATTGGAAGGGGTTCCAGAATGGGTTTGGTGGCTTTGCTTTAAATTTCTTGGAGCAGAAGAGTGTTTCAAATCTTGGTTCTCAGCAAATTCCGGATAGCTGTCGGCCCTTGACTTCGGAAGAGCTCTTTGCAGAAGGTCTCAAAGCTGCGGCGACCACGCAGTCAGCGGCGCTCCAAGGTAACTTTCTTTCTTGTGGCTTTTCTGGTGGTCCGGAGCTAAGGTGTGCAAACGAAAGGTTTCGGTTCGGTGAGGGTTTTGCAGGGTTAAGAGCCGAACCCTTGGGGGTTCTTCCTGCGCTGAGTAACCCTCTCCCTGGGGCGTTGAATGACTGTAGGGCGATTGAGGAGGTGAACAGTCTCCCTCAAGCAAACCCTGGCGGAGTAGTGGGAGGGATTTTGCCTTCGTTACCTTCGGGAGGAGGGGTTGTTGCTCCAAAGAAGGATGGGGGCCGTATTTGTGAAGCTCTGTCTAGGGTTTCTTCGAGTAAGGCTGTTGATTTCGTCCCAATCTCTATTGCATCTGAAAATTGTGGGGTTGTGCCGGAGGGTGGTGCAGCTACAGGGGTTGGCGCTCCGCCTTTCCTTGACAATGGTCTCGGTTCACTGCGTTCAGTAGAAGCTCTGAAGCTCTTTCTGGTTGAAACTATCCGTGCGGAGTTTCCCATTTCAAAGTCGGCACCTGAGGAACAAGAAGTCAAGAAAGCTGTGGGAACCAAGAGAAAGAAGGCCAAGTTCATCAAATCTAAGGAAGGAAGTCCGAAGTGTCTGCTTGGGGTCGATATCAGTATAGAGAAGGTTATGGAACTAGCTGAGACCATGCTAGTGGGGAGAGTCAGGGGCAGGAAGTTCTCGGAGGCCTTTATTGCTGATTGGGTGCAGAATATGTGGAATGAGTCTCCAGGACTTCCTGTTGGTATCAAAATCTTGGCGCGAGGATGGTTCACCATTACCTTCGAGAAGAAAGATCAAGTGGACCAAGTCTTGGGAAAGAATTGGTTTTTTGGCAAAAGGCCGGTGCTCTTCAGACGCTGGACTCCTCTCTTCGACGCCCAGAAAGAGAAAATGGCCGACTCTCCGGTGTGGGTCAAGCTACCCGGCCTCCCTCTTCAGTTCTGGACCGATTCGGTGTTCATCTCGATTGGGAACACGTTGGGCACTTTTCTCGAAGCTGACAAATCTTACTTGCAGACCAATGATAGGAGTATGGCACGCATCCTTGTGAGCTTAAACCCTCGCGAAGGACTTGCTGAGACCATGACGATGCAATACAAGGATATGGAGTTTGTGCAAGTTTTGGATTATGAGCACCTTCCTTTCAGGTGCAATAGGTGTCACAAGACAGGCCACCTGGCTCGAGACTGTCCCTTGGGTCACCAGCGTCACCGTAGGCAGAGGAGGCAGAAAAGGGCTCAGAAAAGTCCAATCTCAGCACAGGATGGGGAAGCTTCGGATGTAGCCCCCGACCTTCCGGCTCAGAAAGATTCCGTTCCCTTCATGGATGCTGAGATGAAGAACGCAAAGGTTGATGATTGCCCCTCTATGCTCCCGGCTGAGGACCTGGGCGACCCTTCGGTTCATCCTTCTGCTGCCGACTCTGGATTAGCGAATCTGGCAGGTATGTCCCCCTCTTTTCCTCCCTTGTCCTCGTTTCCTGTTTTACCTGTTGATGTCTGCTTGGAGCCTGGTCCTTCCAGGCAGATTGTGAATGAATTTTCGGCCCTTAACCTTTCTTCCCACCCCTCAGATAGCCTGGTCGTCTCTGTTTCTGTCGGCCCGAGTCTTTCCCCCTCTTCTCTGTCGTTTCCCTGTGACCCTTGCCCTCGGTCGTCCGATTCTGGGCCTTTCCCTTACAATCTCCGACCCCGGTCGGACAGAAGAGCCCTGGGCTTTGAAGTGGGTGGACTAGCCTCGATTATTGTTGATGCTGGCTCCAGAAAGACTAGAGGTAGGAAGTCTAAACTCTCCTTAGCTCAATCCAAGGCGGTGGTGGATATAGCTGATGGCAAACAACTAACTCTTCCCAGGGTGCTTAGAGCAGAGCGGCCACCCTCTGGGGTTCCGCCATGATTGTCCTCTCCTTCAATTGCAGAGGCCTAGCTAGCCAGGCCAAAAGGCTAGCCTTAAAGGAGCTTGTGCGTGCCAATAACCCTGACATTATTTTGCTTCAAGAAACTCTGGGCAAAGGAGAGGAGATTGTCTCTGTTCTTACCAAGATGTTGCCTAGATGGTCTTTCTTTGCTCTGGATGCTGTGGGAAGTTCTGGAGGAGTGGTCTCGGGCTTCAATCCTGTTAAATTGAAGTATGTTTCTTCATGGGGGACCCAGAATGTGCTAGCTGTGGAACTTTTCTCAAGCGAGCTCAACAGGCTCCTGCTCTCTCTGAATGTTTATGGACCCTGTTTGGAACGGGAGAGGTTCTGGTCTGCCTTTTTTCGCTCTTCTTGGATTGGAAAACCTTTTTTACTCTTGGGAGGAGACCTCAATTTCTCGATTGGGGAAGCTGAATCCTGGGGGGCCATGGCCAAAGCTGATCCCTTGTCTGATTTTTTCCTTAATAATATTGCTTTGGCCCACCTGGTTGACATACCTCTTCTGAAGTCAAAACCTACATGGCGGAATCGAAGAATTGGGCAGGATTGGGTGGGAAAAAGGCTGGATCGGTTTCTCTTAAGCGAGCCTCTGATGGAAATGCTTGTGGAATATAGGCACTGGATTGCGGAAGGAGGAATTTCTGATCACTTTCCTATTCTCCTTGACATTAAAGGCACTGGAAGTAAACCTGGTCTGCCTTTCAGGTTTAATCCGGGTTGGCTCAAAGATGAATCCTTTCAAGGGCTTTTTGCTTCAACCTGGGAGTTGGACCCAGGAGGGCCTGACTCGTCCAGGAGTGTTTTTTTCTGGAATAATCTGAAGAAAATGAAATCTGCTACTAAGATCTGGGCGGCCAACTTGAAGAAAAAAGAGGAGGAGGAACTCCTAAAAATTAATTCTGACCTAGCTCTTTTAGAAGACCCTGAAGGAGGAGGTTATGAATCCCTTGAAGCTAGAAGCAGAATTAAGGAACTGGAGGCAAAAAGAAGGAGTATTCTACAGCTAAGAGAAGAAACTTGGAGACTGAAAAGCAGGGCCCTTTGGCTTCATGCAGGGGATGATAATACTAAGTTCTTCCATAACTATGCCAAAGGCAGGAAGATGGCCAATACCATCTGGGAACTTCCGAAAGGAAATGGGGAACTGGCCACCTCTTTCGAGGATCTATCTTCCTTGGGATTGGATTACTTCAAAGATCTCTTTAAAGCCCCCCCTGAAGTCTCCATTGCTGAAGTGATCAGGGTTTCTCAGCTCTTTCCTAGGTTCGTGGACGAGGATGAAAATGAGGCATCAATGGCTTCTGTATCCAAACAGGAAGTGGAGGATATCCTCAAAAGTATGGCAAAGGACAAAAGCCCAGGGCCGGACGGCTGGACTGTTGAGTTTTTTCTGCATTTTTTTGAAACTCTAGGTGATGACCTGGTAGCTGTTGTTGAAGAATCTAGAGTTACAGGCCAAGTCTATGGTCCCTTCAATTCTACCTTTCTCGCCCTGATCCCCAAGTCGGACCACCCCTCGTCTTTTGCAGATTTCCGCCCCATTTCCCTGTGCTCTTGTGTCTATAAGATTATTGCGAAAGTCATAGCTGCAAGGCTTAAACCTTTCCTTTCTGCTCACCTCTCCCCTGAACAGTTTGGTTTTTTAAGTGGGCGCCAAATCCATGAAGCTGTAGGTGTAGCTCAGGAATCCCTGCACAGCTTAAAAAGGAGTGGCAGGAAAGGAATTATTGTTAAGTTGGACTTATCTAAAGCTTATGATAGATTCAGTTGGCTTTATCTAAGGCTTCTTCTTACTCACCTCGGGTTTCGGTTTGACTTTGTTCGTTGGATTATGAGTTGTGTTTCCTCTACAGATATTGCTCTCCTGATTAATGGCGCTGCAACTCCTTTTTTCACTCCGGAACGAGGTCTAAGACAGGGCTGCCCGCTTTCGCCTTTGCTGTTCTTGTTGGCAGCAGAAGGCTTAAGTCTCTTAATTCACAGAGATAAAAGACTGGGCAGATTAAAGGGCATTGAAGTGGCGGCAAATTTCTGGATCACACACCTTCTTTTTGTTGATGATATTCTGATTTTTCTGAATGGGTCTACTGATGACTGTCGTGCCCTAAATTCTTTGCTGGAGCTCTTCTTAAAAGCAACTGGGCTCCAAATAAATGCTGCAAAATCAACTATTACTCCTTCTGGTCTTTCTGATGTTGAGCTTATCAGAGTTCAAAGGCTCTTGAATTTTGAAGTCCGCCCAATTCAGGATCATTTCAAATACCTGAGTTTTTTTTCTAAAACCAGACTCTTACCGCATTCGGGATTGGAAATGGCTTCTTGCTAAAATCGAAAAAAGGCTTACTCATTGGAGTTTCAGGTGGTTATCAAGGGCTGGGCGTCTGGTTCTGATTAAATCTGTTCTGTTGGCCATTCCTGTTTTTTGGGCCAGTCTTTCCTGGGTACCTAAAGGCATCTTGGCCTCAATTGAAAAACTCTGCAGAAATTTCTTGTGGTCCGGGTCCAATCAGGATTCGGTAAGCCCTTGGGTGGCTTGGGATAAAATCTCAAGGCCAAAGGAGTGGGGCAGCTGGGGAATAAAAAACCTGGGATCCTTTGCAAAATCTTTGGTGGCTAAATTAGCTTGGCGCCTGCTCTCAACAGATTCTCTCTGGGTCTCACTCATGAAACGCAAATATATCAGCCAAGATTCTGTTCTGGATTGGGTTCGGCACCCTGTCAAATCTTCCTCAAATGCTTCTTCAGTTTGGAAAGCAGTTGTGGCCTCTGTCCAGCTTATTGAGAGGGGCTTGGCCTGGCAAGTGGGTGATGGAAGCCAGGTTCGGGTGGGTTGTGATCCTTGGGTTGGCTGTCCGCCCAATTTCGCCCTGTCACGAGAACTGGTTGCGCATTTAAATTCTGAAGGTTATTTCTACCTTAGTCAGGTGGCTGACCCTAGGTCTACTACCTTTGTCAAGCAAGGTTGGTTGTCTGGTTTGGACCTGCAGTTGGATAATAGATGGCTAGAAGAGTGGAACCGGTATGTTGCTGATCTCTCTCTTTCCTCTGTTAGAATTTCAGATTCTGTTGACACCTTGCGATGGGTGCATGCTCAAACAGGTATTTACACCCCAAAATTCGGTTACAAGTGGATTATGCTGCAACAAGGCTGGGGGAATCCAGCATGGTGGTCCAAACCCCTGTGGAAACTTAAAAGTCCAGCTAAAACCAGACTCTTTTTTTGGTGCATTCTTCACAAAAAAGTTCCTACTTGGGACTTTTTGCAAAAAAGAGGCAAGCAGGGGCCGAGCTGGTGTTCGCTCTGTAAATCTGCAGAAGAAACGCCTCTCCACCTTTTTCTCCTATGTCCTTTTAATGTTAGTCTCTGGACATAATATCTGCGCCTGTCCAACATTCCCTTGAGGTGGCATGGGGATGATCTTTTGCAAGCATGGGAACACTGGTGGCAGGAGGCGTCGGATGATAAAATCAGGGCCTTTCCTCTTTTAATAGCTTGGGGTACTTGGTTAGCACGAAACAGGGCTATTTTCAATGAGACTACCTTTCCTTTAGCTAATCTGGCAGCTGAGGGAGTTGCTATTTTTGACAGCATTCCAACGCCTGCTGACAAAGGTCCTGTCCGTATCGTACAGCCGGAAATCATCAATGATTCCCTTCCTTGGGCATATTTCGATGGTGCTTCTGATATCAATGATATCTGTGGTGCAGGGCTGGTTATTAACCTCTCAGCTGAAAACTCCTTTCGAGCCTCTGTTGGCCTTGGGCAAGGGTCTAATAACTTTGCAGAACTTAAAGCTCTCCATTTGCTTCTTTGCTGGCTTATTTCAAAACAGATTTATCAGATTCAGATCTTTGGTGATTCTAGGAATGTTGTCAACTGGTTTAATGGAACTCATCATTGCAGGAACTTTCTTCTTCTTCCTTTACTTCAGGAGATTCGTCGTCTTAATTCCTTTTTCACGAAGATTTCTGTTGTTCATATTTACAGGGAAAGGAACCAGAAAGCAGATATCTTATCTAAAGAAGGTCTACAACTCGCTTTGGGGACCTGGGCAGTAGTGGAAGTAGTAAATGGGACTGTTCATCCTCAGGAACAGCCTCTTTTTGAGTAAATTTCCAGTTTATTTTCAGCATTGTACAGTGGACCTTTATAAACCTATGTGTTTTTCTTGATACTATCTTGGGTCCTGAACTGTTTCCCTTATGTAAGGGGGTTCTGGGCCCGCTTTTTGTTTATATTTATGGTTATATGGGGTTGGGATAGTTTTTACTTCCAGCCCTCTTGGGCGCTGGAGCATCTCGCTTGCACTGACTCTTACTGCTCTCATTCTGTTTTGATGAGCTTAAAGAGATGCATAGATGCTTAAGATGTGATCTTTATGGTGTCTTCTTGGGTTGCTGACATCTTCATCAGATGGGAAGTAGCCTGATTTCATTCTCTTTTTTAAGGGAATGGTTGTTTTGGTTTCAGAAATGCTTGGCATATGTTCAGAGACTATCTATATTAATAGAAAGTTCGTTTTTTTCTGTGGAAAAAAAAAGATAAGTTTGAGTTAGTTATTTGATGGGTTTATTTATGGTGAGTTGCAAATCCATGGTATTTGTTATGATTAAGTCTATTTAAACCAACTTAGATCCATCTTAACTTGGTAGATAAAACAAATCTTTCAAAAAAATAAAAAATCATTATACTCTAATTTATTAGAATATCAATATATTTAATGCAACTCTTGACAAATGTGATATAAATATTCAATAAAAACAATTAGCTCAATTCTTTTTAAATAGTGCTTTTATGTTTAGCTAAAAATCCACCTATCTTTAAAGAGCCATTCCCATTTAGGTTTACTATTTTCCATTTAAACCAACATTGAACTCAAATATGTTAGTGTCGCTTGCCATGCTCAAAACATCTATATTACTTTTCTTATATCTTAAGCATAATGCATAATACCCAATGTTAAATATAAAAAAAATTGAAATTGTATCTTAACTTTTTCTTTCCTATTCTCTCCTATCTCTAACATAAATTAATTAAAAAAATCTTTACTTAAATCAATATAAATAAATATCTTAATATAAAAATCCATATTCTTAATTTTGTCAATAGTTTTAAGAAAACCATTATAATGTTCCAAAAAGGAGATAGTCATTAAATTAATACATTGTCTACGAAGATTATAAGTGAATGTTCATTATAATGTTCTAAAAAGGAGATAGTCATGAAATTAATACATTGTCTACGAAGATTATAAGTGAATGTTAAAATTGTTAATGTGTTTAGTTTTAATGTTTTTTTACTAGGTAAATTATTTTTTATATAAAATAATAATAATAATAATAATATATTTTTTTAAGGTTAAATATCAAATTTGTATATAAGAATTTTTTTTTTTTTTTTTTTTTTTGTGAAAAAGAGATGTATTTTTACATGCAGAGATTTGACTATAAAAATTTAAGAAAGTGTACATATTCTACTCAAAATAATGTATGAGACGACCTTGTTTATGGAACAAGGGACCCACCCATCTTTACAGAGCGATTAGATCTTTTATTTTTGGAAGAAGGCATTTATATCTGCAAAGTGATTTGACTTGTGTGCATACTCTATCTCTATATAAGACCTCCTTGTTTATGAGACAAGAAACTATCTTGCTTAAGTAATTTAAGTACTAAAATTTATAAAAATATACATACTCTATCCCAAAACACATATGGTTAACCATATTATATCATACAAAATATGATAATTTTTTTCCAAAATAATTCATATTAAATAAAATTTCAAAATTAATAATATTCGTCCCTTTCTTCTTAGTATCTTTGTAAGTAAATAGTGTCCATAACATCCAATGAAAATTAAAAACAATATTAAATTAAATCAAATCAATTTAATTTAATTTACAATTCTACGCCCAGCTGAATGTGAACATAAAAATTCTAGACTCAGCCTGAGAAGAATTTGAACATGCAAAATCATTAGGTAAATTATTATGAACCTGCAAAATCATTAGGTAAATTAGAATAATAGAATTAAAAAATGTCCCATCTATATCAAAGGGGTTAAATTTCTTCTCATTGTACAAAGGGAATATAAAACCAGATTTCAATAAACAGGGGGCGCCGACCATACCATGGAACGCCATATTCAGAACTGACTAAACCGGAGGCGCCGACTATACCCGACAGTGTAGTAAAAACACCATTATGTGAAAATTTCCAAAACCTGTCCCACTCCGCTCTAGATGGCGTGCGCTGCGGTGGGCCCTTGTCGCCATTTCGTCTCTTGAGTTGCGATCATTACACGTGGCGTCAATTGAACGGTGGATATTCGTGCCGTGATATCACGGTCGCAAGGAGGAGCTTCTAGAATATGTCCCATTCATTTCTTTATTTCTTTAAACAGCACCTCTTCTTTGCATAAAGCGGGCGTCCCCTGACACTCCCTTAACTTTTGGACATTTAATTTCGTCGATCTTTCCCATTGTCCAACGAGAAAAAAGGGTTCTGGAATACCCTCCCTAAATGTAAAGCCCATTAATTAATTTTTCCTCTGTATCGACCGTGAATCGAACCCTGTTCGCCGGAGTCTTTGGCTAACGATGCATTTCTATCACGGAACGAGTTCTGTTCCTGCACGAAGCTTCATACAGAATCACGCCGGACAGGCGGAGGCTTAGAAATGGAGGATTTGGGAGGTTCTGAAGTTTGTTTTCTCTGATCGGATAGGACATTTTCTGGCTTTTCTACGGTTTTGTAGCGCCGTGGAGGCTCTCGGGTTTGTAATGCGCGAAGGATAGGGTTCGTTGCGTTTTATTGCAAGAATATGTGTCCTTTTTCATTTTTTCCTTGATTTTTTATGGCACTTTCAAGGTTTTCAACAAAATGCTATGTTTTCTCAGCCCTGCCTTTTTTTCCTGCGGCTCGAGGCTCAGGTCAATGTTTTCATTCCTGTTAAATTTTCTTTTGTATTTTTCTCCATTTTCGATGCCTCTGTCGAGTTCTTTTTTCTGAGATTTTTGCAGTCTTCGAAGGTTCGAGTTTGGCCTCAGCCTTGGAAGTATCTCTTTTGGTCTTAGGTAATGGAATTGTAACCTTCCCGAATAACGGCGGTAGAGGTCTGGAGTTTCGAATGTTTATTGTGTCTGCAAGAAGATAAAATGGCGCAATCGGGCGAACAACCTAATGAAGCCGCGGTTCCTCGCCCTGCTGATACTCATAGATCTATACCAACGCCGTTTCTCATGAAAACCTACCGGCTTGTCGACGATCCGAGCTTGAACGACATTGTTTCATGGAACGAAGACGGCACTACGTTCATCGTTTGGCGGCCTGCGGAATTCGCCCGTGATTTGCTGCCGAATTACTTTAAACACAACAATTTCTCCAGTTTTGTCCGGCAGCTGAATACATACGTAAGCTTAAATTAGTTTCATTGTTTATTTTTCCAGTCTTTTTCCTTTTCATTGAGATTTACGTTATAGAATATTCGGCACAGGGATTTCGAAAGATTGTGCCAGACAGATGGGAGTTCGCCAACGAGTTTTTTCGTAGAGGAGAAAAGAAATTGCTCTGCGAGATCCATAGAAGAAAGAATCCACAAGCCAATGTTACTACGGCTAATAGGCCTGCATCTCCGTCCATTACAGGCGAGGATCAGCAAGGTTGTTCTTCCACATTGCTCCCTCTGTCCTCTCAGGCTGAAGCCGGTGGACTTTTGGACGAAAATGAGAGGCTGAAACAGCAGAATTTGTTCTTGATGTCAGAGGTAGCGCAGATAAAAAGTTTGTGCAGCGATATTCTTGCATTTATGTCTAAGCATGCAAATATATCCACAGAAGGTTTAAGAAAATCATTAGACCTACACAACGTTCCAGATCGTTTTCAGCCAGGAGCACCTATGGACGGATCCCCAGCCCAGTCTAAAGATTCATGTCAAAGGACTCAGCTGTGCTCGTCCGTTCATCATTCTGAAAACGAGACAGCAAACGGCTGCGGAAATTCCAGAGAAATGGCCGACAGTAAATGCGTTGATTCTGTCAAGGTCGAAGATAAAGATAACTCCGGCAACCCCAAACTTTTCGGCGTGCCTTTGCTTGGCAAGAAAAGGTCGCGCCCTTGCTCTCCAGATAATGACGATAAACCCGAAGTGAACGGAAATCCTTTTTGCGTCGGAAACGATGCAGCTTTAAAATGCGTGAAAGCAGAACCAGGACTGGAAATGGAGCTCAGACAGAAGCAGGCTCCGTGGTTGAAGTTTCGCTCTGCTCGTAACGAGAAAGTCTGCAATTAAGGTTCGATCACAAGATCGACGTGGATTTTGTCTCATAGAAATTAGAATCATCGTCCGGTTGTAAGTTTCATCTATGTAATCTCATCCATAAACATGTTTACGGCAGTATTCTCCATACATCAATAAATTATATGTTAATTATCAGTTCTTCATTTTCCTTTAATCTTCATGGAAATAATGGCGGCGACTGATCTTTAAAGTCTAAATTTCAGAGCATCGTCTTCTAGCTGTAAGTTTTCTCTGTAATCTCATTCATAAACATGTTTCGGCACTATTCTTTAAATATTAATAAATTATTTGCTAATTATTAGTTTTTTTACTTACCTTTAATCTTCATGAAAATCATGGTCGAGACCGATCTTCAAAGTTTAAATTTCTCAGAACATCATCGTCCGGTTGTGAGTCTTCTCCCTAATTTCATTCATAAACATGTGAACCGCAGTATTCTGACATCAGTAGTTCTTCATTTTCCTATTATCTTCATGAAAATCATGGTCTCGACTGTTGTTGAAAGTCCCTCCCAGGCTGCAGGGATGTGCAGCCGCCTGTTACAGCTACTTTTGATCTGACATCTTCGTCAAACGTCGATACGTCATATACGTGTTCTTTGTTATCATAGTCTTGGTCTCTCGCATGTGTTAGGTGTGGAATCCCGCTGGATTCATGAAAAAGCAAAATATCTGGTTACCCTGCATTTTTGTCAAGCTTGATGCGTGTTCTTTCCGTATACTTACGAAATGCTTTCGCTTGGTCTTTCGTCATCTCGGCGAACAGTTTGTTTAAAAATTATTTAACTAAAATGATTGGGTGGTAAAGTCAAAATTTGAGACGTTCGGTAACCTTGGGGATAGAAAAGAAAACCAGAGCTGATGACAGCATGGGAAATTGAGCTTGTAAGTTTATAAATATGTTCAGGGAGATAAATGACATTTTCTTCCGTCGTTTTCGAGGGTAAGGAAACTTTACGTAATCTTTCTGGCCGCTTCCAATTTAATTTTATTTTTTCTAAAATTTCAGATGTCATTCCTCCGACGTGTTGGATGTCATTTTATGTTACTGTTTAACCCGTCTGTGAGTTGGTCAAGCGTTTTTTCTCCTTTGCCCTACAAACTACATGGTGACATCAATTCCCAATGGTTTCTGAAGGGAATAAATAACGACAACAGAAGACGACGTTGGTTTAAAGTGATTTTTAAAAATCATTGTCCGTTATTATATAAGTTTTATATTTTTTATATTTAATAAAAAATACAATTTACGAAAATAATTTTAACTTCAATCATATCGAATTTTCAAAATTATATATATATTTTTAAAATCCAAACACTCTAAGATATTACTTAAAAAGGTTTTGACTAAAACTACACATGGCTAGAAACCAAAGAACATTGATAATATTCACGTGACAACCTTTAGTAAAAAATTACACAGCAAAGTTCATACAATAAAATAATAAATGTTAATATGAACATCTTTAAAGTGCTTTTTCCTTGATAGCCTCAATTATAATTATTAAAAAATAATAAAGTATGCTTCATCCTTACCCAACAATGCCAACAATGCCTTTAGCTTTAGTGGGTAGCATAGGATGATTAGCCTTATTTCTGTGTAGGATGATTGTGCACCTAGAAAAAATCACTTTGCCCTTTACCTAGCTGAGTGTGATCATATAGAGGATGAACAGCTTGTTAGCTTTGATAGCCTACTTTTTTTTTTCAATTATATATTTTTCAAACACTCTACACCTACATTTTTTTCCAATTTTATATTTATAATGTTTTGTCCTTATCGTTAATACTGCCTTAAAGTTTTGGTCAACCTTGAACAATTTAAGAAATTCCTCGGCTTTGTCATGGTTCCATTCCATTGAGTAGAATAACATTTTGTGATTCTTGAATCTCGGTAACCCTTTCAAGGATAAGGGTTATGCATTTTTTATACATACAATGTGTTTTAAAATTAGTTTACAATATAAAATTTTGATTTAAAAATAATGTATTATATTATTTTAAAAATAGATAAAAAAATATTGCGCTATATTATTTTAAAATTTGGTTTATATATATATATTTAAAATTTTATTTGAATAAAATAATTATAATAAATTATGTTTTAAATATATTTAGATTTATATTTAAATTTTTATCTGAATAAAATAAGTATAATAAATTATGTTTTAATTAATATAATTATTAATTAGTTTAGATATCATTTTGTGGGATTCAATTGTGTTAAAGTAATGCAATGAGTGCTAAGTGTATTATTCAAAAATCATGAAAAATTAATTAGTTACAACTATCTCTTATGAAAATAGTCATAGATGAATGACTTGTAACTATTTCTCATGGAAAGGCATAGATGAATAGCTTACTTTAACCAATTAAATCTCAAAAAATGATATCTAATATAATGTACTAAGAAAATCCTTCAATATTAATTAGTTATAAAATAAATAAATTTATTTATTTAATTTAAATTCTTTTATATATTTTAATTATGAATATAATTAATTAATAATTTTCAAATAAAAAAATTTATAATATTTATTTAAAATTTTTTCTAAAATATTATATAATAAAATAATTATTAATTAATATATATTTATTTTGATAATATATTTTGAATTAATCACATTTCAAGTGGTTAATTAAATCAATTTATATGATTTATTCTCTAACAAATAATACTTCTTTCATAAATATGTTTATAAAATGTTCAATTAATAATAGTTCATTTTATATGCACATCTAAAATATTAAAAGAAAATCATATGTACATAATTTCCTTTATAATATAAACCATAGTTTATCATTTTATAATTGATTAGAAAACTTAAAAATAGTTTACCATCTTATAATTGGTTAAAATAATTATTTCACAATATGTTATTTGTTGAAATATATCATAGTGTTTGGGCACACCAAAAAAATTAATAACTTTATAAATATAATAATTTATTAGCCCAAAAAAAATATGAAATTGGGTATACTTCTCTTATATTTACTCAAAACCAAAACCATTTTTTATTTGAGTTTGATCTTCACAACAACCATTTTTTAGTTTGAATATGTGTATTGCTTGGCTTGAATAATTGGTGTTTTTAATTTATAAATAGTTTACTGGTTTTTTTAATAATTTAAAATTAATTTATTATCATTAAATAATAATATGTAAATATTAAATATATAAATAATAATAATAATAATAATAAATATAATAAAAACAATGTAATAACGTTTTTATTAGTAGATTTTTTTATAAATTACTTTGTAGGAGTATAAATAACTATTTTATGTTTTGGATTTTGTTACTAAAATTTAAAAATATAAATTTTGATGAGATTGTCATTTTTTGTTTCTTAAAATATGTTTTTGAATAAATAAATAGATTATCTGGATACTTAGATTATGAAGATGTACAACTTGAAGATTGGTAGTAGATGTTGAGTGTGCACATAAAACACTAATAGTATATGTGGAAAATTTGCACATATTTATAATTTTGTATAATTAACATGGGAGAGATTTGAGTCAAAGTATGTTGCCCCCTTAACCACCATAGAGCCACTACCCCTAAATTATAGTTGTCAATAATTATGGAAGGCCACCCAGGGTGCTTCCATTTAGACCCAAGGGGTTTTACGTGCCACATGCCCCCTTAACCACCATAGAGACACTTCCCTTAGACTCTAGCTATCAATAATGATGGAAACCCACCAAAGGTAGTTCCCTATAGAGGTGCTTCAAGTGGAAAAGGCCATTGTAAAATATGGGTATTTGTTTACAAACTTTTATTTAGACATCAAATACACACCATTAAAGCTCAAGTAAGCATTATATGACATGGCATTAGCCACTTTTGGTCAAGATCTTTGCATATTTGTCGTTATTGATTTGTTGGATCGATTAAAATTACACTTCCTCTCATTATGAGGATATATCCAAGGTAAATTGGATTTTTTAGAAGCTTGAGGCTTTGTCATATTTTGTGGTAAATTATTTATAAAGTAAACTTTTTGTTTTATATGGTGAATTACTATAAAGGTTTACAAAATTTTATTTACCGTGTATCAACAAGTCTCCCTCAATATGATCTTCGTAATCTATGCCCCGTAATCCTTAGTATACAAATTTTATGCCCCCTAACTCTTATGATACAAATTTTAGATATATTGAAATACACAAATGTTCCTTAATATTTATGATACTAGCTTTAGATGTAAGCTAACATGTGATACTAACATCGAAATAATGAACAAATTTCAAGTTTTTTCATTTTTTACTATTTCAATATTTTTTCATAACATGTGATACTAGTATCGAAATAACAAACAAATTTCAAGTTTTTTCATTTTTTACTATTTCAATATTTTTTCATTTTTTACTATTTCAAGATTTTTTCCTTTCTTACTATTTCAAGATTTTTTTCCTTTTTTACTTCAGTCATCTTATTTTTTTTATTTGCAATAACTCATAGATTTGTATTATACTAGCAACAATGCATCCTAGTGGATACTATAAAAGTGCAATAGTTAGGATCTCTCTTTAGAAGGAACCATACAGAAACACATTAGGGGAATTTTGAGGTCTAAAATGGGCCTCCTAAGAAAAATGTACAACCAAAATAAACTTTATAAGACCCAATAGGATTCAAGATGATGATGTCAACCATGGGGGATGATTCACCATTTTTTAAGTAAAAGGATAAAAATATTAAACAATAATAAAATAATAAAACTACTTTTTCAACTCGTATTTTCAACTTATCTCTGAAAGTTTTTACTCAACTTTCGAGTGGGAATACTCATTGGATGCAAAATTTAATTATTCATCCAAGGAGTACCCATGTTGTGTACTTTCGATGCACCCTGCTATGAAAAAAATTAGAAATACATGAAAAAACGTGATTGCAATCACATTTTTCATGTATTTCTCATTTTTCGTGTAGCAGGGTCCATAGAAAGTATGCAACATTGTTACTCCTTGGATGAGGAATTAAATTTTTCATCCAACAAGTACTCCCGCTCGAAATTTGAGTAAAAACTTTGGGAGATAAGTTGAAAATACGAGTTGAAAAAATAGTTGTTTTTTTTCCCTCTAAAATTTGATGATGTCATCAAATCTTATTTTATTATTTCCACTATAATTTTATAACTTCCTTAGGAGGCCCATTTTAGACCTCAAAATTCCCCTAATGAATAGGCACTGAAATAATAAGTAGTTTTGAGTAGTAGATACTATGTGGTTCAACAAAAATCCTTATTATGTAGATCCAAAGGTACACTCCTAAAACATACATATAGAACAAAAACATTTACAATAAACCTACGGGGGGTGAAAAGCCTTTAAATTATGCAACAAAGTTGATGCCGAGGAGAGTCGAGTTAACTTCTAACATAGAAATCAAGCTAAATTTCTCAAAGGAGGAGAATCGCACAAAAGCCTCATGATGCCTAGCACTGGTTCCTGAAAGCAGGCCCTGAATTGCATCAATCTTAAAATTAGTGGATGAGATCCATGTGTTGAATCAATATCTCCATCATTATTCCTAGTCGAGTTGCCAAGTTGGGAAATTGAATTTGCATGGAGTGAGAGGTGGAGAGAAGTTCAACGATGTCACCCTCGAGCTAGTATAGGGTTATCTTAAAGGTGGAGAGGCTACACATAGCCATAACAACAATGCAGGTCATGGAGGGAAAATTACACAGTGAGAAAGGGCTAGGAGAAATAGGTGACATAGAGGGATAAGTAAACAAATGTGGAAAAAGAGGATAGCGATGAAGGAACAAGAACACCATAATTCTTAACCATGTGTGCATAATTATGTATACTATCTAGGATGAAATCCACATAGAGACATGATTATTCAACCAAACTACCATTTCCCTTACAATGTGCAAGATCCCACCTCAATCCATGGTGTTTTGTGAGGGAGCTTTATGATGGGGGATGTAGAGTAATGAGAGTATATGGGGTGATGGAGAGGACATATCATGCATGATTATGAATTGATGCTTGTGTAATACATGTTTCGGGAGTAGGTGAGGAGGTTTAAATAAAATTATTCTCATGGAATTGAGAATATGAAATGTTTCCCATGGATAACTTGAACCCAACATTTTTTAGAAGTTCTTTTTTCTCTTGAAGGTTCACTAAACGGTTGTTGAATCTAGGGGTGTGGAAGAAGGATAACTTATAAAAAGAGGGAAAGAAGTGCTAGAGCTAAATGAAAATGGATTTCAATGAAACAGGTGGGATTAGTATCAAAACACAGATGTTAGATGGTTTTTTTGGAGTCACCCATGATGTTCAAGTTTTGACACTTGGGGAGGAGGACAATTCAAAACCTAGTAGGAGAGTGTAGGTCTCAACTTTATTTTTTGTAGCAATGCTAAGATTTCAAGAATATGTGGTTTTAATGTTTCCTTTGGGGTCATAAATGACCCACCCACTCTTGCCACCCCTTACATTATATTCCTTTGTATTTTTCATAATTTAATTCTTGATAATAAAGGAAAGCATCACAATAACTAATTTTCACCAATATTTAAGGAAAACCACACCTCCTAAATGAAATGAATTTTATAAGTTTATACTTGTGAGAAAGTAAAGATTATTTGAAATGAATTAAATAGAGAGAGATGCAACCTCACTAACCCCACTTTTTAATCTAATGAACTTTGATTGATTATTGATCTGATTAAGGTATGTTAGTAATGTTGTGCTAATTCCTCTTTCATATTTTGAAACAAATATTTTACATTTTCTCAAGGGTTCAAGTCCTCTTGCA
The DNA here is from genome assembly GCA_034641835.2 of Pinus albicaulis. NCBI lineage: Eukaryota > Viridiplantae > Streptophyta > Pinopsida > Pinales > Pinaceae > Pinus > Pinus albicaulis. The sequence goes on from CM076584.1 coordinate 365,042,184, forward strand.
AGTTATTGAGTCTCATGAGTGATTTTTATGTTAATTTTAAGATCAACTTAAAATAAAAAAAAAGACTGAACAACATCCATAAAAAGTACAATACATCACCATATAACACATCAACACAGGGATTTGATGGAGTTCACCCCTCCTGGGCTCCATCTCCTTGGTCCAACATCCATGGCTTGGGCCTCTATGTTATGCTCAAATTTGCAAAATGAAACTGTTATAATGTTTTTATGCTCCTGAAACTTGCTTCATTGAGTCCATAACACTAAAAAATGGTACCCTAACCTCTTTCTGCTCCTGATTTGGTTGAAAATTGAATGAGTTAAGACTTGACCTAATTTTCCCACAATTTGCACAAAATTTGGGCCGGTCCTACAAATCCGCTTGAAATTTGGAAAACTGTCCTACAATTTCACTGACAGGTGTTGCCAATTGTCGAACAGTTAATTTTGTTAATAGCTCCTTTAAACTAGATTAGCGCTAACAAACCCGCATTAGCCACTAATTAGACCGGATTAACATTGTAATGGCGCATTGTTCATAAATTTGTATTAACATTAATTAACTCATATTTACGTTAATTAATTGTGGTTAGGCTCTAGCACCTCTTGCTCCGCTGGTGGCCCTGGGCATAGGTGACATGGCTTGGGGGCTAGCCCCACGGGGCTGGCCTCCTCTCCCCCCATTGGCGCATTTGGTAAACTTTAAATAAATGTGGAGATGCATATATGTTAAGAACTATTGCATAGGAGAGTTGGTAGTGTGGCATGTTAGTTGGATAAAGGTCTCATGTTCAACCCCCGGCTGGTCCCTCCGGTCCATAACCAAAGTTTTACATTGCCATGAGGGGGAAATGTGTCGGCCCCAAGCTGAGCCACGTGCCTCCTCATCATTGGCCTCATCAAAACCAATAAGAACTTGCAACACACAACCATGAGCACCGACCAAACTCTGCCACTTGGCAACCAATCATTTGTCGAAGAGATGGGTTAAACAACATGTTGATCTTCCCAGTCATCATGCCATGTCAGCAGTACGGACTGCTGACTGGGCTCCCTGTTTGCAATTTTTTTTCCATATTTTTTTGTTTAGGAAAGCAAAAAGAACTCGTTTCTAAAGCCATAAGGAGTCCATTTCACACAAAACAAGTTATGTCGGATTCAGAACAACGAACACTACGCGGTCGTTCAAGTTTCGTGTCATTATGAGAACTTTGATTTTTGAGCATAATTCTAAGCACATGATCATTCCTCCCCATTGGAAGCTTTTGGACCCCAAAATATCTTTCATTACTGAACATGTGGATGAGGATACAGTTCCCTCACCCTTCCAGTCTCAATCCACTGGAATTTTCCTAAATTCAACAATTTGAGCTTTTCATAAAACTTATCTTTTTCCTTGATTCTGGAGACCTTGTCTCACTGTTGTAGACACCATCATGCTACAATTTCCCAAAATTTGCAGAACAACAAGCTATCCTTGAACAAGCAAACATGTTTCCACCTCAGTCGTCAATCAAAGGAAACTTGAATAACTTGAAAACTTTCTCACCTAGAACATTGTCAACATGGCGATTCTTAGATTGTCTTGCCTTGTACTTGCGTTGACTTTTGACCAAGTGCTTTTGCCATTGCCATGTACCATTTTGAAACCAAAAATAAGTACTTGTGGAAACTATGAATTCTTTGTCATCTTTATTTTTCACTTTTTCTTTGATTTTTGCACCATCCAGCACTGGCATCTTGTTTCCATCATTGTTCAACACTAATGTGGACTGTTGTTGGGGAAAAATAATTGCATGTCATTTAATTTTCAACCCAGGGGTTTCGTAAACTTGTGAAGCATGCGTGCACTGTATGTGCTAGAAATTGTCTTTCAATTTAGATAAATCTATATACAAAATAACAAAAACCAATTCATCTAATCTATGAAATCAAATAATGAAAATTAAATTCAACTAACCTATGAAATCAAGTAACGAAAAGAAAAAAAACAAATTCAAAAAAAAATATAGCGCGCGCAATCACACTCGCAGGAATTTAAATTTTAATCTAAGAAATCATTTCAAAGCATGTAAAGAAAAACTCAATTACTGTATAGGTTAAACACTAGAGAACCCAATTTGTGTTGAGATTCAACAATATGATGAGCTTAGTGAAAATTAAGCACCTTCACTCAGTGGGGCCCATAGGCTATTTTTAGGTGTATGTCTATTTTTAGACATGGTGAGCATATTCTATAAGTTGCAGGATGCTATTTGTAGATGGTTGATCAAGTTGGAAAAATAGATGAAATTCTATTTTTAAGATGAATAAGTAGAAGTCTATTTATAGATACTAATCTAAAAATAGATACATGTTGATTATTATTAGCCCTTAATAATAATCTGACAATAAATATCAACTTATTCTCTTGGAGCACTTTATTTCAGTGAACAGTTTTGGAAAATTAGTGGGATGAAAGAATTATACAATTCCTAGGGTGGTTGGTGACTCATTCATGGAGGACTCAGTTAGAACTGAAGTGGAAAGTTGTGACATAGTTGGAAGCGTAGTTATGTGAGCTATTATTTAGTTTAACTCAGTTAAGTGAGTTAAAATCAGTTGTGCTAGTTGTATCTAGTTCTAACTGAAGATACACTAGTGAGAGTTTAGTGAATTAATTATTTAATTAATTCACAACTAGAGACTCACTTGCAACTAAACAAATACAATAGTTAACTACTTGCATGTTAGCTCCAGTGGAGACCTAGTGGATAGATAGGTGAAAGGGTGAGATGGACTATATGTATTGACTATAGTGATGCATTCAATGCATTTGACACACATTGGAGATGCCAATGAGGATTGCGTAGTAAAGGCAAGGCAAATTTTAATTCATTTAGTGGTCTTCTTCAGCAAGGATTGCGTAGTGGAGGCGGGTTATCAGGAGGCAAGAAATTGGTGCATAGATATGCAAATTTCTACATGACAATGTGTAATGATTGTTGATTGTACTAAGAGCTTGATGTACTAATATTTGTATGATATTGTTACATGTTCAATTGATATACATAATATATGATAGTTGGGGTTAGCTTTAAGCTTTCTCATTAAACAACTATGTTTATGTGCAATTGATTTTGCTTCATATGTGTTTTGCAATTGGCGATTTAATTTCCGCAAAGAATTAAGTGGAAGGATTATGTATTTAAAATAAGATTAATTTGTTAGATCAGGGGATTCCGGTAATATACATGCATCTTGTATAATTTCTACATGGTATTAGAGTAGTGTTAATCACTGGAGATTGCAATATTGAAGCGGTGCTGAGTTTTGTGCTAGTGGACAATTCGAATTTGTTGCAGAAATTTCTTGGTGCGACAATTGAGTATTCATTGAAATGGATTTCAATGGGTTGTGGTTGGAGTATGCCCTTGAGGGTAGCTTGAACTACATAGCCTGGAAGGACAGGATGGAGGCGGTGCTTGAATATAATGGTCTGAAGGTGTTCATCTATAGCGATGTTCCTAAGCCTACTTCTAGTGATGTTGCATTACTTGACGCTTGGAAAAAGAAAGTAGCAAAGATAAGAATAATTCTGTTGGAAGGTGTGAAGGACCATATTGTGTCAAGCCTTCATGGGAAAGCCACTCCATTTGAAATGTGGAAGGCTTTGACATATATTTTCCAAAGCAGCAATGACCATAGGAAGTTGGCGCTGAAAGGTAAGCTCAGAAAAATCAAAATGGAGAAGGGCGACAGTATTCCAAAATATCTCTGAAGTTTTTCCAATGTAGGGATGATATGGGGAGTGTGGGAATCACAGTTGCGGATGATGACTTGGTGAGCTTGGATCTCCTTAGGCTGCCGAAGATTTGGCACAGTTATCAGGACTCTGTCAATGGATGGGAGAAACTGTCGGATTGGGAGCGACTTTGGTTGGATATAGTGCAGGAGGAGATAAGGTGAAGTACCAGGGATGGCTCTTCATCAAAGAATGATGATGAAGAGAATTTCTCTTTGGATGCCAAAGCAAGGAAATGGAAGGGGAAGAAATCCCATCCAAAATCCAAGGCTAAAGGCAAGAAGCTGGATTTGTCCAAGGTGAAGTGTTTTCACTGTCACGAACATGGACATCTCGCCACTAAATCCCCATAGATAAAGAAGAACAAGAAGGCTTCTGGAGCTGCAGCTGGTGAGGCCCTTGCCTCGCAATTTGAACTTGATTTATCTTTGATCACATGCTTGGTTTCAAGCGCAATGGGATCGGTGTGGTATCTTGATAATGGTGCTTCCTTCCACATGATGGGAGACAAGGAGTTGTTTAGTGACTTGGAGGAGAAAGATCTCCAAATGCATATAGAGATGGGCGACGATGGTAGATACGATGCGGCCAGAAGTGGAGGCTGTTACCTTTTGAGTCGGGTAATCCATTTCTGTTGAAAGATGTTATGCATGTTCCAGGTCTGAAGAAGAACTTGGTATCAATCGCAATGTTGGAAGACAAAGTTTATGACGTTGTTTTCAGTGAGGGAAAAGCGTTCGTTTGAAATAAAACAACCGGTAAAACTAAGAAGATAGGGATTTGAGTTAAGAATCTCTACAAGCTGGAGGTAGATAGTCGTGCTACAATGATGGGAAAAGTAGAAGAAGTGGTGAGCTGGGATGAGGGCGAATGATGGCACAGGAGATTGGGCCATCTTCACCATGGTGCTTTGAAGATTTTGCAGCAGATTTATACTAGACTTCCCAAGGGTACTCTTGCATAGTAAGATCAGTGCAAGGGATGTACTATAGGTAAGTTTTTGAATACCACCTTTCATGTGTGGACCTTTCTCGGTTGCTTCAACAACAAAACACAAGTATTATGTTATATTTTTTGATGACTATTCTCGTAGATGCTGGATATTCTTCATGCAGAAGAAGATTGAAACTTTCTCAAAGTTCTGTGAATTCAAAGCATTGGTGGAGAAGGAGTCAGGGAAGCAAGTGAAAGCTCTATGGATCAATAATGGTGGTGAATACATCTCAGGCGAATTCAAATAATTCTGTAGAAAAGAAGGAATTTGAAGAAAAATCATAGCACCTCATAATCCACATCAAAATGGGGTTGTGAAGAGGAAGAACAGAACGATCATGGGTTCTACACGAGCTATGCTGCATGACTAGGGCCTACCAATGCACTTGTGGGTGGAAGCATGTAACACTCTGGTTTATGTGAAAAATCATTGTCCTCATAGAGTACTTGGCATGAGTACACCTGAAGAAGCTTTTACTGGTAATAATCCGAATATTTCTCATTTAAATATTTTTGGCTCATCTGCTTAAATTCATGTATTGAAAGGATTCCGGAAAACGAGCATGGCCATTGCGAAGTTGGGATATTTGTGGGGTACACATAAACACCCCAAAATTATCATGCTTATTTTACAAACAGTCATATGACTGTGGTGTGATGGGATATAAAATTCAATGGGGAGAAAGCCATGAAATTATCGCTTGAGAGGGAGCTACACTTGCATGGAGAGGAGGAACTTCTTGTTCCCAAAGATGAGCCTCAAGATGTGGATCAGCCACAGAAGGAGGATCATGGAATGGAGGAGTTGTTGAGATTGCAACAAGATGATGAGCTTAGTGGAAAGAAGTCGCCTTCACTAAGCGGGCCCGCAGGCTATTTTTGGCGCAAAGTCTATTTTTAGACTATGTCTATTTTTAGACATATGGATCATGTTCTATGAGTTGCAGGATGCTATTTGTGGATGGTTGGTCAAGTCGGAAAAAATAGATGGACTTCTATTTTTATACATACTGGGTGGAATCTATTTTTAGATTTCCAGTCTAAAAATAGATATGTCGAATATTATTAGCTCTTAATAATATTTGGACTCTAAACATTATCTTATCCTCTTACAGCACTTCAATTAAGTGCACGGATGTGGCACATGCAGCTGACAGAAAGAATTACGCTATTCCTAGGGTTTAGTGGAGCTATTGCATGGAGACTTCAGTTAGAACTCAGGTGACAGAGTTTGGTGGAGTTGATTGAGGAGTTAATGGAGTTGTGTTCAGTTTAACTCGGTTAAACATAGTTGGGCTAGTTGTATCTAGTCTAACTGATTGATACACTAGTGAGAGTGGTGTGAATTATTCTAATTATTAACTCATAAATCAACTAAATAATACTTGTTAACCCCGTGCATGGACGAGTTTCGGTGGAGACCGGTGAAGAGGTAGGTGAAAGAGCGAGTGTGACTATCAGTTGTGACTATACTGGTGCATCGGTTGCCACATTGATGGAGATGCCAATGAGAATTGCGCGGTGCAAGCTAGAGGGTTCGAAATCAGATTGGGCCATTATTCATCTTGGATTGCCTTGATAGATGCGGGCTAAGGAGTGGAGCGAGATTGGAGCATGTGTTTTGCTAGATCTAGCTTGATTAGTGTGTAGCAATTCGAGGTTGTGCTGAGAGCTTGTGAGGAGCTTTGTAAAATGATTGTTACATGATCTCTATGACATATAATATACAGATAGTTGGGGGTTTTCAGCTTTAAGCTTTCCCATGAAATACTGTGTTCATATGTGTGATTGTTTATGGTTTTAATGTGCGCATGCGATTGTTTTATTTCCGCAATTAATGATCAATGGTAGAAGAGATTCTGTATTGTGCATGAAGTTAAAATAGTGTGTGATCAGGAGAATCTCGGTGAATAATATATTATTTATTCAAATTTATACATGGTATCAGAGCGTTATTGATCATTGGAGCAATTTCAAAACATTGAAGCGGTTGAGTTTTGAGCTGGTGGAATTCGAATTTGCAGTAGTGTTTTCTTGGTGTTGAAGTTGAGATGTCTTTCAACAGATTGCGATTGGAGTATGCCCTTGAGGGAAGCTCAAATTATATTACATGGAAGGACAGGATGGAGGCGGTGCTGGATGATAATGGGTTGAAGGAGTTCATAGATGCAGAAATTCCAAAACCTACTTCTAGTGATGCTGCCATACTTGACGCATGGCAAAAGAAGACAACAAAGTGTTGAAGGATTCTGTTGGAAGGTGTGAAGGATCACATAGTGTCCAGCCTTCATGGTAAGGCTTCTCCATTATTGATGTGGAAAGCCTTGACATATTTATTCCAAAGCAAGAGCGATAAGAGGAAGTTGGCGCTCAAGGATAAACTCAGAAACATAAAAATGGAGAAAGGCGACAGTATGCCCAAGTACCTCATGAAGTTCATCCAATGCAGGGATGACCTAGGAAGTGTGGGGGTTACTGTTGATGATGAGGAATTGGTGAGCTTGGATCTCCTTGGGCTTCCGAAGAGTTGGCATTCCTATCAGGACTCTGTCAATGGTCGGGAGAAATTGCTAGGATGGGAGCGACTTTGGTCGGATCTTGTGCAAGAGGAGATAAGGCGAAGTACCAGGGACGGATCTTCATCAAAGAACTCTGATGAAGAGAATTGCGCTTTGGCTACCAAAGCAAAGAAGGGGAAGAGCAAGAAATCTTCTCATTCCGGTGCGAAAGGCAAGAAGCAGGACATGTCCAAGGTGAAGTGCTTTCACTGTCACCAACACGGACATTATACCACAAATTGTCCGCAGAAGAAGAAAAATAAGCAGGCTACTGGATCTGTAGCGGGAGAGGCCTTAGCCTCTCAGTTTGAGCTGGATTTTTTGCTGATCGCATGCTTCGTATCAAGTGTGATGGGTTTAGTGTGGTTTCTGGACAGTGGTGCATCTTTTCACATGACAGGAGATCGAGATTTGTTTTCTGATCTGGATGAGAAAGATCTTGGAGTGCACATCGAGATGGGCGATGATGGTAGATATAGTGCGACCGGTATCGGTACCATTTCCTTTGAGAGGAAGTCTAGTAAACCCTTCATATTGAAGGAAGTGATGCATGTTCCAGGATTGAAGAAGAATATTATCTCTGTGGCGATGTTAGAAGACAAGGGATATGATGTTGTCTTTAGCAAGGGAAAGGCTTTCCTGCGCAGTAAGACAACTGGAGAAACCCGGAAGATAGGGTTTCGAGTTAAGAACCTTTATCAATTGCGGGTAGATGGATTTGCGTAGCAATAGCGGGCAAGGCGAAGGAGTGGTGGTGAGATGATGGCGAGTTGTGGCACGGAGATTGGGCCACCTTCACCATGGAGCTTTGAAGATGCGCAACGATTTCTACTTGGGCTTCCTAAAGGCACTCTTGCGCGATCAGATCAGTGCAAGGGGTGTACCTTGGGAAAATTTGTGAAAGCCACCTTTCACGAGAAGGATAGTCGCGCCACGACGATCCTTGAGAGAATTCACATAGACGTGTGTGGACCTTTCTCAGTAGCTTCAACAACAAAGCACGGGTATTATGTGATATTTTTTGATGATTTTTCTCGTAAGTGCTGGATCTTCTTCATGCAGAAGAAGAGCGAGACATATTCAAAGTTCTGTGAGTTCAAGGCACTGGTTGAGAAAGAATCGGGGAAGTAGGTGAAGGCTCTAAGGAGCGACAATGGTGGTGAATTCATCTCTGGCGAATTCAAGGACTTTTTCAGCACAGAAGGAATTCGAAGAGAGCTCATAGCACCTCATAACCCACAGCAGAACGGGGTTGCTGAGCGGAAGAACAGAACGATCGTGGGTGCTGCATGGACGATGTTGCATGATCAGGGCCTTCCCATACACTTGTGGGCTGAGGCATGCAATACTGCAGTATATGTGCAGAACCGTTGTCCTCACAGGATACTTGGAATGAGTACACCCGAGGAGGCGTTTTCTAGTAAGAGGCCTAATATTTCCCAATCGAGGATTTTTGGTTCACCTGTTTACATTCATGTGACGAAGGATGCCAGGAAGAAGCTGGAGCCGACTGCAGAGGATGGGATATTTGTGGGGTACACTGATACGCCCCACAACTATCATGTGTATTTTTCATACAGTCGCAAGACTATTGTGCGACGGGATATCAAATTTCATGAGGAGAAATCCAAGTGTTCACTTGAGAGGAAGCCACACTTGCATGCAGATGAGGAGCTATTAGTTCCTAAGGATGAGTCTCTAGATGTGGATCAGCCATAAGAGGAGGTTCATGGAGTGGAAGAGACCACTCATGCAGCGCCAACCATCAGAGGGCGGAAGCGCACTATAGAAGCTGAGCGACTGGCTCAAGATGCAGAGAGGGTTGTAGGAGCACCTACATCACAACACAGACAGAGAAAATCACCTGATCGGTATACTGGATACATGGCTCTTATGAGCAAGTGTATCGTGATAGAGCCATCCTCTTTTGAGGAAGCTGTGGAGGATCCTGCATGGGTAGATGCCATGGTGGAAGAGTATGATTCAATTGTCAGAAAAAATGCATGGGAGATTGTCCCAAGGCCGGAAGGGAAATCAGTGGTGGGTTCGAGATGGATCTACAGAGTGAAGCAGGCAGCTGACGGGAGTGTGGAGAAGTACAAGGCAAGATTTGTTGCCCGAGGCTTCTCATAGATTGAGGGGATCGATTATGAGGAAACCTTTGCACATGTCGCAATGTATTCTTCCATACAGACGATTCTTGCTCTCTCGGCGCGGATGGGGTGGCACATTCATCGGATGGATGTGAAGAACTGCGTTCCTCAGCGAGGTGATTGAGGAGGAGGTGTACATAGAGCAGCCGAAAGGTTCGAGATCTTCGACGGCGGAATTCCACATGTGGAGCTCAAGAGAGCGTTATGGGTTGACGAGCACCTCGTGCTTGGTACACATGGATAGACAGAGATATTTCATCGGACTTGGATTATCCAAGAGTGAGGCGGATCCTAACCTATACTAGATTGTGGTGGAGGGTAAGTTGCTGATCATTGTACTTTATGTAGTTGATTTGATTTTGACAGGTGATGAGTTGTTGATACTCTCATGCAAGGATGATCTTGCAAAAGAGTTTGAGATGAAGGACTTGGGCCTCCATTATTTCTTGGGATTTGAAATTTGGTAGCACAGTGATGGACTATTTGTTTCTCAGGGTAAGTATGCCCGGGAGATACTGGAGAAGTTCAACATGCAGGGCTACAAGCCTGTTGATACTCCTCTTCCTGGAGGATGGAGGAAGGAGGATGCTACTTCGGTAGAGGTAGTGGATGCCACTGTTTATCGACAGTTGGTGGGGTCTCTTGTGTCTCTGGTCAATACACGACCCGACATATGCTATGCTGTGAACTAGCTTTCACAAGCTATGGTTAAGCCTACTAAGCTCTACTGGAAGGCAATAAAGCATGTAGTGAGATATCTTAGAGGCACATCGGGATATGGATTATGGTATAGACAGTTGGATGAGGTGAGGCTATGTGGCTTCATGGATGCAGTTGGGCGGGGAGCCCAACGGGCGAAAGAGCACATGTCTGTGGGATTTACTGATATTGGGTCGACAACAGTTTCTTGGTCGGCCCCGGGGAAGTAGAGATGCTGGCACTCGGTTCGGCGGAAGGCCTAAGTATATGGCGGCGAGTTTGGGCATGGGGAGCTATATGGATGAGGAAGATCCTGGTCAGGTTGTTTGGTTCAGACTTAGATCCTATTGTGATATATTGTGATAATCAAAGTTGTATCAAACTCTCGGTTAATCTAGTATTTCATGATAGATATAAACACATTGACATCCAGTATCATCTTATTAGAGATTGTGTGCAACGAAAGATCATGTTACATTCTTAAATTCCTACGGAGGATCAGGATACTGATATCTTGACGAAGGCGCTCACCAGGAGCAAATTCAAATACCACAGAGGTAGGATCAGGGTGGTAGATAATCCCTATATTGTTGAGAGGGAGTGTTGAGATTGCAACAACATGATGAGCTTAGTGGAAAGAGTCGCCTTCACTAAGTGGGCTCGCAGGCTATTTTTGGCGCAAGTCTATTTTTAGACTATGTCTATTTTTAGACATGTCGATCATATTCTATGAGTTGCAAGATGATATTTGTGGATGGTTGGTCAAGTTGGAAAAATAGATGGACTTAATTTTTAGACATCTGGCGGAATCTATTTTAGATTGCCGATCTAAAATTAGATCGAATATTATTAGCTCTTAATAATATTTGGACTCTAAACATTATCTTATTCTCTTGGAGCACTTCGGTTAAGTGCACAGATGTGGCACAGGAGCTGACAGAAGGAATTACACTATTCCTGAGGGTTAAGTGGAGCTATTGCATGGATACTTCAGTTAAAACTCATGTGATAGAGTTTGGTGGAGTTTTAGAAGTAGTTGGTGGAGTTGTGTTCAGTTTAACTCAGTTTGACACAGTTGAGCTAGTTGTATCTAGTATAACTGATTGATACACTAGTGAGAGTGGTGTGGTGGTATAGGTAAACTGCTAATTGTCTTTCACCAATCCTTCTAAAGAATACATCAGTTAACTTTAGTGCATGGACAGTTTCAGTGGAGACCAGTGAAGAGGTAGGTGAAAGAGCAGTGTGACTATCAGTTGTGACTATACTGGTGCATGAGTTTGCACCACACATTGATGGAGATGCCAATGAGGATTGCAAAGTGCATACCAGAGGGATTCGAACTCGGATTGGGCCATTATTCATCTTGAATTACGCAGTAGAGGCAGGCTAACAGGTGGAGCAGATTGGAGCATGTGTTTTGCTAGATCTGAGCTTGTGTAGTGTGTAACAATTGGAGATTGTACTGAGAGCTTGTGAGGAGTTTGTACAATGATTGTTACATGATCTCTATCATTATAATATACAGATAGTTGGGGGTTTTCAGCTTTAAGCTTTCCCATAAATGCTGTGTTTATATGTGTGATTGTTTATGGTTTTAATGTGCGCATGCGATTGTTTATATTTCCGCAAATTGATGATCAATAGTAGAAGAGGTTATGTATTATGCATGAAGCTCAAATAGTGTGTGATCAGGATAATCTCGGTGAATAATTTAATAGTTATTCAAATTTCTACACTACTCATGCAGAAGGCATACCACAAAAGCTGAGAGGCTGAAGCTTGATGCGGCACATAATGTAGGAGTACCTACATCACAATGCAGACAGAGACAGTCACCTGACCGATTCACTGGATACATGGCTCTCATGAGCAAGTGTATTGTGACAAAGCCATCTTGCTTTGAGGAAGCAGGGCAGGATCGCACATGGGTAGATGCCATGGTGGAGGAGTATGACTCCTTTGTCAAAAACAATGCTTGGGAGATTGTTCCAAGTCTAGTTGGTAAATCAGTGGTAGGTTCAAGATGGATCTACAAGGTAAAGCAAGCTGTTGATGGGAGCGTCGAGAATTAAAGGAAAGATTTTTTGCCTGGGGCTTCTCACAGATCGAGGGGATTGATTATGAAGAAACCATTGCACCTGTCACACGGTATTCTTCCATAAGGACCATCCTTGCTCTATCAGAGAAAATGGTTTGGCACATTCATCAAATGGATGTGAAGATTGCATTCCTTAATGGGATCACTAAGGAAGAAGTGTACATTGAGCAGCTTAAAGGATTTGAGATCTTCAGCAGTGAGTCGCATGTGTGCAGACTCAAAAGAGCATTGTATGGGCTGAAGCAAGCACCCTGTGCTTGGTACACACAGATCGACAACTATTTCATTGGACTTGGCTTCACCAAGAGTGAGGCGGATGCAAACCTATACCAAATTGTGGTGGAGGTTAAGCTTTTAATCATTGTTCTTTATGTTGATGATTTAATACTAACGGGTGATGAGCAGTTGATACACTCATGTAAGGAAGATCTTTCAAAGGAGTTTGAGATGAAGGATTTGGGCCTCCTTCATTATTTCCTTGGATTGGAAATATGGTAGCGAGAAGGTGAAATATTTGTGTCTCAAGGAAAGTACGCTCAGGGGATACTTGGTAAGTTTCACATGCAAGACTGCAAGCCCATGGATACTCCTCTTCTAGGAAATTGGAAAAAAGAGGATGTTACATTGGTAGAGGTAGTGGATGCTACTGTCTATTGACAGTTGGTGGGTTCACTCATGTATTTAGTTAATATAAGACCGCACATATGCTATGCGGTGAACCAGCTTAGTCAAGCGATGGTTAAGCCTACCAAGCTCTTTTGGAAGGTAGGCAAGCATGTCTTGAGATATCTCAGGGGCACATCTGAGTATGGCTTATGGTACAGATAGACGAGTGAGGTGAAGTTTCATGGCTTCACAGATGCATATTGGGTAGGCAACCCAATGGAAAGAAAGATCACATCAGGAGGGGTTTTCAGTATCGGATCTACAACAGTTTCTTGGCACAATAGGAAACAAAGATCTGTGGCACTCAGTTCAGCGAAAGAAGAATACATGGTAGCAAGTGAAGCTGCATGTGAGGCTATTTGGATGAGGAAGATCCTGGTCGGTTTGTTCAATTCTCATTTAGATCCTACAGTGATACATTGTGATAATCATATTTGCATTAAACTCTCGATTAATCTTGTGTTTCATGATAGATATAAGCATATAGATATCCAGTATCATCATATCAGAGTTTGTGTGCAACGGAAGATGATGTTGCTTTAGTACATTCCTATGGAAGATCAGGATGCAAATATTCTGATGAAGAAACTCACCAGGAGCAAATTCGAATACCATAGAGGTAGGATCGGGGTGAAGGATAATCCCTATCTTGTTGAGAGCGAGTGTTGAGATTCAACAAGATGATGAGCTTAGTGAAAATTAAGCACCTTCACTAAGTAGGGCCCGTAAACTATTTTTAGGTGTATGTCTATTTTTAGATATGGTGAGCATATTCTATAAGTTGCAGGATGTTATTTGTAGATGGTTGATCAAGTTGGAAAAGTAGATGAAATTCTATTTTTAGAATATTGGGCGAAGTCTATTTATAGATCGCTAATCTAAAAATATATGCATCTACATTATTATTAGCCCTTAATAATAATCCGACAATAAATATCAACTTATTCTCTTGGAGAACTTTATTTTAGTGAATAGATTTGACAAATCAGTGGGCTGAAGGAATTATGCAATTCCTAGGGTGGTTGGTGACTCATGCATGGAGGACTCAATTAGAACTGAAGTGGCAAGTTGTGACAGAGTTGGAAGAGTAGTTATGTGAGCTATTATTTAGTTTAACTCAGTTAAGTGAGTTAAACTTAGTTGTGCTAGTTGTATCTAGTTCTAACTAAAGATACGCTAGTGAGATTTTAGTGAATTAATTTAGAACTAGAGACTCACATGCAACTGAACAAATACAATAGTTAACTACTTGCATGTCAGTTCCAGTGGAGTCGCAGTGGAGAGATAGGTGAAAGGGTGAGATGGACTATTTGTTGTGACTATAGTGATGCATTCAATGCATCTGAAACACATTGGAGATGCCAATTTGCACGGTCAAGGCAAGGCCAATTCAAATTCATTCGTGGGTCTTCTTCAACAAGGATTGCGTAGTGGAGGCAGGCTGTCAGGAGGCAAGAAATTGGTGCATAGATATGAAAATTTCTGCATGACAGTGTGTAATGATTGTTGATTCTACTGAGAGCTTGATGACTAAGATTTGTATGAGATTATTACATGATACATTGATATAAATAATTTATGATATTTGGGGTTTTTAGCTTTAAGCTTTCCCGTAAAACAACTGTGTTTATGTGTGATTGATTTTGCTTCATATGTGTTTTGCAATTGGCGATTTAATTTACACAAAGGATTAAGTGGAAGGATTATGTATTTAACATAAGTAAATTTGTTAGATCAGGGGAGTCTGGTAATATACATGCATCTTGTATAATTTCTACATGGTATTAGAGCAGTTTTAATCATTGAAGATTACAATCTTGAAGCGCTGTTGAGTTTTGTGCTGGTGGACAATTCAAATTTGCTACGGAAATTTCTTGGTGTGACAGTTGAGTATTCATTGAAATGGCTTTCAATGGGTTGCAGTTGGAGTATGCCCTTGAGGGTAGCTCAAACTACATAGTCTGGAAGGACAGGATGGAGGCAGTGATTGAAGATAATAGTCTGAAGAAGTTCATCGATAACGATGTTCCTAAGCCTACTTCTAGCGATGCTGCATTACTTAACGCATGGAAAAAGAAAGTAGAAAGACAAGAAGAATTATGTTGGAAGGTGTAAAGGACCATATTGTGTCAAGACTTCATGGGAAAGAAACTCCATTTGCAATGTGGAAGGCTTTGACAAATCTTTTCCAAAGCAGCAGCGACCATAGGAAGTTGGCGTTGAAAGATAAGCTCAGAAAAATCAAAATGGAGAAGGGCGACAATATTCCAAAATATCTCACGAAGCGTGTCCAATGTAGGGATGAGCTGGGGAGTGTGGGAATCATAGTTGTGGATGATGACTTGGTGAGCTTGGCTCTCCTTGGGCTACTGAAGATTTGGCACAGTTATCAGGACTCTGTCAATGGACGGGAGAAACTGCCGGATTGGGAGCGACTTTGGTCAGATCTAGTGTAGGAGGAGATAAGGCAAAGTACCAGGGATGGATCTTCATCGAAGAATGATGATGAAGAGAATTAAGCTTTGGATACCAAAGCAAGGAAAGGAAAGGGGGAGAAATCCCATCCATAATCCGAGGCTAAAGGCAAGAATATGGATTTGTCCGAAGTGAAGTGTTTTCACTGTCACGAACATGGGCATCTCGCCACTAACTGCCCACAGAAAAAGAAGAACAAGAAGGCTGCTAGAGCTGCAGCGGGTGAGGCCTTGCCTCGCAATTTGAACTTGATTTCTCCTTGATCGCATGCTTGGTTTCAAGCGCAATGGGATCGGTGTGGTATCTTGATAGTGGTGCTTCCTTCCACATGATGGGAGACAAGGAGTTGTTTAGTGACTTGGAGGAGAAAGATCTCCAAATGCAGATAGAGATGGGTGACGATGGTAGATACAGTGCGACTGGAATTGGATCCATTACCTTTGAGAGGGAGTCAGGTAAACCATTTCCGTTGAAAGATGTTATGCATGTTCCAGGTTTGAAGAAGAACTTAGTCTCGGTCATGATGTTGGAGGACAGAGGTTATGAAATTGTTTTAGTGAGGGAAAAGCCTTCCTGCGACATAAAACAACGGGTAAAACCAAGAGGATAGGGATTCAAGTTAAGAATCTCTACAAGCTAGAGGTAGATGGTTGTGCTGTAATGATGGGAAAAGTAAAAGAACTGATAAGCCGAGATGAGGGCGAATTATGGCACAGGAGATTAGGCCATCTTCACCACGACGACTTGAGGATTTTGCAGCAGATTTCTACTGGAATTCCCAAGGGTATTATTGCATAGTTAGATCAGTGCAAGGGATGTACAATGGGAAAGTTTGTGAATACCACCTTTCATGAGAAGGAGAGTTGTGCTTTGGTGATCCTAGAAATAATTCACACAGACGTGTGTGGACCTTTATTGGTTGCTTCAACAAAAAAACACATGTATTATGTTATATTTTTTGATGATTATTCTCGTAGATGCTGGATATTTTTCATACAGAAGAAGAGTGAAACATTCTCAAATTTCTGTGAGTTTAAAGCATTGGTGGAGAAGGAGTTGGGGAAGCAAGTGAAGGCTCTGCGGAGCGATAATGGTGGTGAATATATCTCGAACGAATTCAAAGAATTTTGTAGCAAAGAAGGAATTCTAAGAGAACTCATAGCACCTCATAACCCACATCAAAATGGGGTCATGGAGAGAAATAACAAAACAATCATTGGTGTTGCACGAGCTATGCTGCATGACCAGGGCCTACCAATGCACTTATGGGCGGAAGCATGCAACACCGCGGTTTATGTGCAAAATCGTTGTCCTCATAGAGTACTTGGCATGAGTACACCTGAAGAATATTTTACTAGTAAGAAGCCTGATATTTCTCATTTGAAGATTTTTGGTTCATCTGTTTACATTCATGTGACAAAGGATTCCAGGAAGAAGCTGGAGCCGACTACTGAAGTTGGGATATTTTTGGGGTACACAGAAACACCCCAAAATTATCGTGTGTATTTTCCAAATATTCGGATGACTGTGGTGCGATGGGATATAAAATTCAATGAGGAGAAAGCCATGAAGTTGTTGCTTGAGAGGGAGCTACACTTGCATGGAGAGGAGGAACTTATTGTTCCCAAAGGCGAGCCTCAAGATGTGGATTAGCCGCAGAAGAAGAATCATGGAGTGGAGGAGTCCACTCACATAGAGCCAAACATCAGAACAGGCAGAAGGCGTACCATAGAAGCTGAGAGGCTGAAGCTTGATGCGGCACAGAATGTAGGAGTCCCTACATCATAGTGAAAATAAAGACAATCACCTGACCGATTCATTGGATACATGGCTCTCATGAGCAAGTGTATCGTGACAAAACCATCTTCCTTTGAGGAAGAAATTCAGGAACCCACATGGGTAGATGCCATGGTGGAGGAGTATGACTCCATTGTCAAAAACAATGCTGGGGAGATTGTTCCAAGGCCGGTTGGTAAATTAGTGGTAGGTTCAAAATGGATCTACAAGGTAAAGCAAGCTGTTGATGGGAGCTTCGAGAAGTATAAGGCAAGATTTGTTTCCCGGGCTTCTCACAAATCGAGGGGATTGATTATGAAGAAACCTTTGCACCTGTTGCACGGTATTATTCCATAAGGACCATCCTTGCTCTCTTAGCGCAGATGGGTTGGTACATTCATCTGATGGATGTGAAGATTGCATTCCTTAATGGGATCATTGAGGAATAAGCATACATTGAGCAACCTGAAGGATTTGAGATCTTCAGCAGCAAGTCACATGTGTGCAGACTCAAAAGAGCGTTGTATGGGCTGAAGCAAGCACCCCGTGCTTGGTACACACGGATCAAAAGCTATTTCATTGGAATTGGCTTCACTAAGAGTGAGGCGGATGCAAACCTATACCAAATTGTGGTGGAGGGTAAGGTTTTAATCATTGTTCTTTATGTTGATGATTTAATACTAATGGGTGATGAGTAGTTGATACACTCATGCAAGGAAGATCTTGCAAAGGAGTTTGAGATGAAGGATTTGGGCCTCCTTCATTATTTCCTTGGATTGGAAATATGGCAGTGAGAAGGTGAACTATTTGTGTCTCAAGGAAAGTATGCCCGAGAGATACTTGGTAAGTTTCACATGAAGGACTGCAAGCCCATGGATACTCCTCTTCCAATAAATTGGAGGAAAGAGGATGCTACATCTGCAGAGGTAGTGGATGCTACTGTCTATTGACAGTTGGTGGGTTCGCTCATGTATTTAGTTAATACAAGAAAGAACATATGATATGCAGTGAACCGGCTTAGTCAAGCAATGGTTAAGCCTACCGAGCTCTTTTGGAAGACAGGCAAGCATGTCCTGAGATATCTCAGGGGAACATCTGAGTATGGCTTATGGTATAGATAGACGGATGAGGTGAAGTTGCATGGCTTCACTGATGTAGATTGGGCAGGAAACCCAACAGACAGAAAGAGAACATCAGGAGGGGTTTTCAGTATTGAATCTACACCAGTTTCTTGCTACAGCAGGAAACAAAGATCCGTGGCACTCAGCTCAGCGGAAGCAGAATACATGGGAGAAAGTCAAGCTGCATGTGAGGCTATCTGGATGAGGAAGATCCTAGTCATTTTGTTTGGTTCTCATTTAGATCCTACAATGATACATTGTGATAATCAAAGTTGCATTAAACTCTCAATTAATCTTGTGTTTCATGATAGATCTAAGCATATAGATATCCAGTATCATCATATCAGAGATTGTGTGTAGTGGAAGATCATGTTGCTTTAGTACATTCCTACAGAAGATCAGGATGTTGATATTCTGACGAAGGTGTTCACCAGGAGAAAATTCGAATACCATAGAGGTAGGATCGGGGTGAAGGATAATCCCTATCTTGTTGAGAGCGAGTGTTGAGATTCAACAAGATGATGAGCTGAGTGAAAATTAAGCACCTTCACTAAGTGGGGCCTGCATGCTATTTTTCGGTGTATGTCTATTTTTAGACATGGTGAGCATATTATATAAGTTTCAGGATGTAATTTGTAGATGGTTGATCAAGTTGGAAAAATAGATGAAATTCTATTTTTAGAAGATTGGGCAAAGTCTATTTATAGATCCTAATCTAAAAATAGATGCATGTCAATTATTATTAGCCCTAATAATAATCTGACAATAAATATCAACTTATTCTCTTGGAGCACTTTATTTCAGTGAACAAATTTGGGAAATCAGTGGGCTGAAGGAATTACACAATTCCTAGGGTGGTTGGTGACTCATGCATGGAGGACTCAGTTAGAACTGAAGTGGCAAGTTGTGACAGAGTTGGAAGAGTAGTTATGTGAGCTATTATTTAGTTTAACTTAGTTAAGTGAGTTAAACTCAGTTATTATAGTTGTATCTAGTTCTAATTGAAGATACACTAGTGAGAGTTTAGTGAATTAATTATTTAATTAATTCACAACTAGAGACTCACTTGCAACTGAAAAAATACAACACTTAACTACTTGCATGTCAGTTCCAGTGGAGACGCAGTGGAGAGATAGGTGAAAGGGTGAGATGGACTATTTGTTGTGACTATAGTGATGCATTCAATGCATCTTACATACATTGGAGATTCCAATGAGGACGATGCAGTCAAGGCAAGGCCAGGTCAAATTCATTCAGGGGTCTTATTCAGTAGGGATTACGCAGTGGAGGCAGGTTGTTAGGAGGCAAGAAATTAGTGCATAGATATGCAAATTTCTGCATGATAGTGTGTAATAATTGTTGGTTGTACTGAAAGCTTGATGTATTAATATTTGTATGAGATTATTACATGATCCATTGATATACATAATATATGATAGTTGGGTTTTTTAGCTTTAAGCTTTCTCGTTAAACAACTGTGTTTATGTGCGATTGATTTTGCTTCATATGTGTTTTGCAATTGGAAATTTAATTTCCGCAAAGAATTAAGTGGAAGGATTCTGTATTTAACATAAGTAAATTTGTTAGATCATGGGAGTCTGGTAATAGACATGCATTTTTTGTAATTTCTACATGGTATTAGAGCAGTGTTAATCACTGAATATTGCAATATTGAAGTGGTGTTGAGTTTTGTGCTGGTGGACAATTCGAATTTGCTGAAGAAATTTCTTGGTGCGACAGTTGAGTATTCATTGAAATGGCTTTCATTGGGTTGCGGTTGGAGTATGCCCTTGAGGGAAGATCAAACTACATAGCCTAGAAGGATAGGATGGAGGCGGTGCTTGAAGATAATGGTATGAAGGATTTCATCGATAGCGATGTTCCTAATCCTACTTCTAGCGATGCTACATTACTTGATGCATGGAAAAAGAATGTAGCGAAGACATGAAGAATTCTATTGGAAGGTGTAAAGGACAATATTTTGTCAAGCCTTAATGGGAAAGACACTCCATTTGCAATGTGGAAGGCTTTGACAGATCTTTTCCAAAGCAGCAACGACCATAGGAAGTTGACCCTGAAAGCTAAGCTTAGAAAAATCAAAATGGAGAAGGGCGACAATATTCCAAAATATCTCATGAAGTTTGTCCAATGTAGGGATGAGCTGGGGAATGTGGTAATCACAGTTGCAGATGATGACTTGGTGAGCTTGGCTCTCCTTGGGCTACCGAATAATTGGCACAATTATCAAGACTCTATCAATGGACGAGAGAAACTGCTGGATTGGGAGCGACTTTGGTCGGATCTAGTGCAAGAGGAGATAAGGTGAAGTACTAGGATGGCTCTTCATCGAAGAATTATGATGAAGAGAATTACGCTTTGGCTACCAAATCAAGGAAAGGAAAGGGGAATAAATCCCATCCAAAATCCGAGGCTAAAGGCAAGAAGTTGGATTTTTCCAAAGTGAAGTGTTTTCACTATCATGAACATGGGCATCTCGCCACTAACTGTCCACAGAAAAAGAAGAACAAGAAGGTTGTTGGAGCTACAACGGTTGAGGTCCTTGCCTCACAATTTGAATTTTATTTCTCCTTGATCACATTCTTGGTTTTTAAGCGCAAAGGGATCGGTGTGGTATCGTGATAGTGGTGCTTCCTTCCACATGATAGGAGACAAGGATTTATTTAGTGACTTGGAGGAGAAAGATCTCCAAATGCATATAAACATGGGCGATGATGGTATATATAGTGCGACCAGCATTGGAACCATTACCTTTGAGAGGGAGTCAGGTAAACCATTTCTATTGAAAGATGTTATGCTTGTTCCAGGTCTGAAGAAGAACTTGATCTCGGTCATGATGTTGGAGGACAGAGGTTATGACGTTGTTTTCAGTGAGGGAAAATCCTTCCTACGACATAAAAAAACGGGTCAAACCAAGAGAATAGGGATTCGAGTTAAGAATATATACAAGATAGAGGTAGATGCCTGCGCTGCAATGATGGGAAAAGTAGAAGAAGTGGTGATCCGAGATGAGGGCGAATTATGGCATAGGAGCTTAGGCCATCCTCACCATGGCACCTTGAATATTTTGCAGCAGTTTTCTACTGGACTTCCCAAGGGTACTCTTTCACAGTCAGATCAGTGCAAGAAATGTACTATGGGTAATTTTGTGAAGACCACCTTTCATGATAAGGAGAGTCATGCTTTGGTGATCCTGGAGAGAATTCACACAGACATGTGTGGAACTTTCTCGGTTGATTCAACAAAAAAACATAGGTACTATGTTATATTTGTTGGTGACTATTCTCATAGATGTTGGATCTTTTCATGCAGAAGAAGAGTGAAACATTCTCAAAGTTCTATGAGTTTAAAGCATTAGGGGAGAAGGAGCCGGGGAAGCAAGTGAAGGCTCTGCAGAGCAATAATGGTGGTGAGTATATCTCAAATGAATTCAAAGAATTCTGTAGAAAATAAAGAATTCGAAGAGAACTCATAACGCCTCATAACCCACAGCGAAATGGGGTCATGGAGAGGAATAACAGAACAATCGTGAGTGCTGCATGAGCTATGCTGCATGACCAGGGCCTACCTATGCACTTGTGGGTAGAAGCATGCAGCACTGCGTTTTATGTGCAAAACCGTTGTCCTCATAAAGTACTTGGCATGAGTACACTTGAAGAAGCTTTTACTGGTAAGAAGCCTGATATTTCTCATTTGAAGATTTTTGGCTCATCTGTTTACATTCATGTGACAAAGGACGCCAGGAAGAAGCTAGAGCCGACTGCAGAAGTTGGGATATTTTTGGGGTACACAGAAACATCCCAAAATTATCATGTGTATTTTCCAAACAGTCGGATGAATGTGGTGCGACGGGATATAAAATTCAATGATGAGAAAGCCATGAAGTTGTCACTTGAGAGGGAGCTACACTTTCATGCAGAGGAGGAACTTCTTGTTCCCATATATGAGCCTCAAGATGTGGATCAGCCATAGAAGGAGGATCATGGAGTGGAGGAGTCCACTCACGTAGAGCCAAACATCAGAACAGGCAGAAGGCGTACCACAGAAGTTGAGAGGCTGAAGCTTGATGCGGCACATAATGTAGTAGTCCTTACATCACAGCACAAACAGAGACAATCACCTGATCGATTCACTGGATACATGGATCTCATGAGCAAGTGTATCGTGACAGAGCCATCTTCCTTTGAGGAAGCAGCGCAGGAGCCCACATGGGTAGATGCCATGGTGGAGGAGTATGACTCCATTGTCAGAAACAATGCTTGGGAGATTGTCCAAGGCCGGTTGGTAAATCAGTGGTAGGTTCAAGATGGATCTCCAAGGTAAATAAAGTTGTTGATGGGAGCGTAAAGAAGTATAAGGAAATATTTTTTGCCCGTGGCTTCTCACAGATCGAGGGGATTGATTATCAAGAAACCTTTGCACCTGTCGCACGATATTCTTCCATAAGGACCATCCTTGCTCTCTTAGTGCAGATGGGTTGGCACATTCATCAGATGGATGTGAAGACTATGTTCCTTAATGGGATCATTAAGGAATAAGTGTACATTGAGCATCTTGAAGGATTTGAGATCCTCAGTAGTGAGTCGCATGTGTGCAGACTCAAAAGAGTGTTGTGTGGGCTGAAGCAAGCACCCCGTGCTTGGTACACACGGATCAAAAAATATTTCATTGGAATTGGCTTCACCAAGAGTGAGGCGGATGCAAACCTATACCAAATTTTGGTGGAGGGTAAGCTTTTAATCATTGTTATTAATGTTGATGATTCAATACTAATGGGTGATAAGCAGTTGATACAATCATGCAAGGAAGATCTTGCAAAGGAGTTTGAGATGAAGGATTTGTACCTCCTTCATTATTTCCTTGGATTGGAAATATGGCAGCGAGAAGGTGAAATATTTGTGTCTCAAGGCAAGTATGCTCGGGAGATACTTGGTAAGTTTCACATGCAGGACTGCAAGCCCATGGATACTCTTCTTCCAGGAAATTGGAGGAAAGAGGATGCTACATTGACAGAGGTAGTGGATGTTACTGTCTATCGACAGTTGGTGGGTTCGCTCATGTATTTAGTTAATACAAGACCAGACATATGCTATGAGGTGAACCAACTTAGTCAAGTGATGGTTAAGCCAACCAAGCTTTTTTGGAAGGCAAACAAACATGTCCTAAGATATCTCAGGGGCACATCTGAGTATGGCTTATGGTATATACATACGGATGAGGTGAAGTTGCATGGCTTCACAGATGCAGATTGGGCAGGTAGCCCAACAGATAGAAAGAGCACATCAGAAGGGTCTTTCAGTATCGGATCTACAACATTTTCTTAGTATAGCAAGAAACAAAAATCTGCGGCACTCAGTTCAGCGGAAGAAGAATACATGGAAGCAAGTCAAGTTGCATGTGAGGCTATCTGGATGAGGAAGATCCTGGTCGGTTTGTTCGGTTCTCATTTAGATCCTATAGTGATACATTGTGATAATCAGAGTTGCATTAAACTCTCAATAAATTCCATGTTTCATGATAGTTCTAAGAATACAGATATCTGGTATCATCATATCATAGATTGTGTGCAGCAAAAGATCATGTTGCTTCAGTACATTCCTACAAAAGATCAGGATGCAAATATTCTAACGAAGGTGCTCACCAGGAGAAAATATGAATACCATAGAGGAAAGATCGGGGTGAAGGATAATACCTATCTTGTTGAGAGGGAGTGTTGAGATTCAACAAGATGATGAGCTTAGTGAAAATTAAGCACCTTCACTAAGTGGGGCCCGTAGGCTATTTTTAGGTGTATGTCTATTTTTAGACATGGTGAGCATATTCTATAATTTGCAGGATTTTATTTGTAGATAGTTGATCAAGTTGGAAAAATAGATGAAATTCTATTTTTAGAAGATTAGGTGAAGTCTATTTATAGATCGCTAATCTAAAAATTGATGCATGTCGATTATTATTAGCCCTTAATAATAATCCGACAATAAATATCAACTTATTCTCTTGGAGCACTTTATTTCAGTGAATAGATTTGGAAAATCAATGGGTTGAAGGAATTACGCAATTTCTAGGGTGGTTGGTGACTCATGCATGGAGGAATCAGTTAGAACTAAAGTGGAAAGTTGTGACAGAGTTGGAAGAGTATTTATGTGAGCTATTATTTAGTTTAACTCAGTTAAGTGAGTTAAACTCAGTTGTGCTAGTTGTATCTAGTTCCAACTGAAGATACATTAGTGAGAGTTTAGTGAATTAATTATTTGATTAATTCATAACTAGAGACCCACTTGCAACTGAAAAAATACAACAGTTAACTACTTGCATGTCAGTTCTAGTGGAGACCCAATGGAGAGATAGGTGAAAGGGTGAGATGGACTACTTGTTGTGACTATAGTGATGCATTCAATGCATATGAAACACATTGGAGATGCCAATGAGGATTGCGCAGTCAACGCAAGGCCAATTTTAATTCATTCATGGGTCTTCTTCAGCAGGGATTGCGTAGTGGAAGCACGCTGTCAGGAGGCAAGAAATTAGTGCATATATATGCAAATTTCTGCATGACAGTGTGTAATGATTGTTGATTGTATTGAGAGCTTGATTTAATAAGCTTTGTATCATATTATTACATGATCCATTGATATATGTAATACAATGATAGTTGGGGTTTTTAGCTTTAAGCTTTCCTGTTAAACAATTGTGTTTATGTGCGATTGATTTTTCTTCATATGTGTTTTGCAATTGTCGATTTAATTTCCGCAAATAATTAAGTGGAAGGATTCTGTATTTAACATAAGTAAATTTGTTAGATCAAGGGATGCAATTTGGAAGTACGATAGAGTCACCCTCTTGATATGATCCTTAGGAGCATTCAATTATACATTTAACTAAGGATCTTATCTAAGAAAAGCAGTATAAAGGCATGTAAATGAAAACTCAATTATTGCATAGGTTAAATACTCGAGCATGCAATTTGGAAGTATGACAGAGTCACCCTCTTGACATGATCTTTAGGAGCATTCAATTATACACATAATTGAAGATCTTAATCTAAGAAAGCAGTTTAAATACATGTAAATGAAAACTCAATTATTGCATAGGTTAGATACTTGAGCATGCAATTTGGAAGTATGACAGAGTCACCCTCTTGACATGATATTTAGGAGTATCAATTATACACATAATTGAGGATATAATCTAAGAAAAAAATGTAAAAACATGTAAAGAAACTAAAGTGAGCTCTAATGCCTCAAACATAATCCAATTGGAAAATAGAAAAATCTACTTTCTTGAGATGTTATAGGAAAGCAAAGATTACACAGTCATTCTAAGACTAATACTAAGAAATCAAATAAATTTTATTCTATAAAAGCAAATAAATCTCACACATTTTAGATGGCTGATCCAAAAGTATGTGAGATGGTAAATCGAGATGCTCCATATGTAAGTAAAACCAAGTCAAAATGAAAGAACATTCATGAGTGAGGTGCCACAATCTAATTCTTTTATTCAAAGCTTGAGCATAACTCCATTTTTACACATGAAATGATAGGAGAAAGCTTCCCATATTTATACAAAAATATGGGAAGCTATCTCATTAATGAGAGTCCATGAATCTCTCCCTATATCTCTAGAGTTACAATCCAAATAGGAAGTGATAAGGCACATGTCTTATTATAGTTACAATACAAATAGGAAATGAGACACATATCCTTATGATCCCATGATCTGCTCCATCCAAATTCGAATTTGGCCTTAGGAGGCCACATAAGGGTATTTTGAAAGCTTCGTTTTGACCTACACATGGCAACAAACTCAATCCACTTGTTAGGTATAAGTATGTGCATATTATTTTATAGTTTTTAACCATAAATTCACTTTAAAATACTAGGAATTAATAAAGTTTGGAAAAACATAAATGTAACCCAATAATGATAATGGTAAGGTAAATGTAATAAAATGGAGGTGGAATGAAGGTGATAATATAGAAATATAAGTGAAAATGCAATGGAAGTAAATGACAATTTCAAAGCCCAACATACCCCCCAACTGAAGCTATTACATGTCCTCATGCAATCTATTACATTATTTTTTTTTTAATTTTCTTTTGGAGCTTTGGCTTAACTTTGCATGATATCATTTGATAATTTCATACTTCTGCAAAGTCTTTTAGTTTAATTGTAACATGGTTGGTTCTTGTGTTTCAACCATATTTTTTTGTTGCATTCAATTTTGGTATTTGAACTTTTCATAATGGTAATTTGATTATTGTTGCAAAGTATATCTTTATTGGATTGCATCATGGTTGGTTCTTGTGTGACAACCATGATTGTATTTGTATCCAATTATCTTTTAAGTATTTTTGAAAAGTCATTGTATTCTCATATTAATAATGTAATAGTTAATATCTTTTGAAATTATGTAGGTTTTTTTAACGTGATATGAATATGAATGTATTCCACCCCTCAACCATGGAAAATTTAGGGGTTAATATTCGCAGGTGGGCTAATTTTTCATGTTTTTTCCAAAAAAATGATTCGCCAATTTCCATTTTTTCCAAAAATTATTCGCCCAAATTTTATAGTATAAAATTATTTTACCTTAAAAATCGCCAGAATTTTATACATATCAATATAAAATAATTATAAACCTAAATACTTTTAAATGAATATTTCCAAACTGTTTATAATTTTCATATTAGAATCTATTAATATTCGCCAAGGTTTCTAAACTTCAAGATACATTTCCATCCTTAAAATTTTCCCTGCCCTCAACTGATGGTATTGGAAAAGAAATGAGAAAAAGAAGTGTTTTTTCCAAAAATTATCATTCCAGCCTTTTAAGTAATTCTATGGTAAAAAGTTATAAAATGACATACCTTAACTTACCCTTTGAAAATGGATGAGTTGTATGTGTGGTGGTTGAAAAATTCTGATCATAATCTTCTTCAAGTGGCTATACAAGTATTGGATAAAAGAGTCAATATGACTTTTTATTGCTTCTACTAAAACTGCTGAATTTTCTGCAAAATGGTGCTGATTCTATTGCTGCCTTCTGATTCTGCAGTTGCCATCTGATTCTGTAGCTGCCATTTGATTATGCAGCTACAAAATGGTGTTGATTATGCTGCTGCTCTCTGATTCTGCAGCTGAAAATGGTTTTGATCTGTTGTAGCTGCATATCTTCTTCATTTGCTCTAAAATGTTGAAAATGATAGTCTTCATGTCTTCAAAACTCATTGGCACAATTCCTACTATGTGAATAGATGTTATGATGTCGAACATAGCAGGAAACTGTTGACTTAGTGACCATTAATGGATGAAAATATTCAACATGAGAACTCTCACCATTGATGACAATGGGAGTTAAGATGCCCAAATACATCTTGCTAAGTACAAATAATTTTGTTGTTGTCGAGTACCTAGAAGATCCAATGAACAAGGGACATTAATGTATTCCCATTGTTTGTCAGCAAGAAGACCTACCCTTAAAGCATGCAAGCCTCAAGGTGTTTTTTGCAATGGATAGGTCCTACAGTGCTTGCCTTTCATATGCTACCTTTGCTTTCTTCATTTACCAGAAAAAGGCTCAGGAAGTAAGTGGTGGTCCCGATCTGTTCGGTCCTAGCGCTAAGGTCCTGGCCTTTTCTTTATTCCCTCAAGGTCTTGATATGAGATACTGTAATAATGGTAAGTACAGGTCCGAATACTAGAAGTAAGTATGGAACCCAATTGATAAAGCCTTCTAGAAGAGGAAGATCCATTACCCAAGCTAGATTGAGGGAAGAAACATAGTATCCTGAAAGAAAGGAAGATTTACTTGCCATGTGTTATCACTCAGATTTTCCTTGAAGTTGTTGGAAGAGGAAAGGGGTCCAAGGTAACCACAAACCAACCTTCAGGTACAGAATCTAGCCAATCTGTACCCAGAGAGGGCTCTCTTTGTAGAATTTAGCTTTTTTTTACAAGGTATTAGGCTAGTTATAAAGTCCAGGGGTTTTGTTTGAATTTGAATGGTGGAATCTGCCAACTGAGGGCAAGATTGAGTATTTCAGGCCATTGGGCTATGGAGTCGAAAATATGGCTTTACTGGATTAAGTTTTTACACAAAAGATGGCTTTGCAGGGCAAGATAGCCAAACAAAGAACAATTTTAGATCTAAAGTGAAATGGGATGATTTTAAAATGGATGAAAGGCAATTGAGAATCTTTCAGCACATTCAAAGAGGGAAAATGAATGATTATCAATAAAGAGCAATTAATTATTCTTTACTAAACAATCAGAATGCTTAAACTAGAAAACAGGAGCAATTAAGAATTCACTGTTTAAAACTAGTTTAGAAGAAAACATTTAGAATAATAATGATTGAAATCAGATTACACTTAAGTACCTTCTGATTTATTATTTTTCATTAATCATTCAGACATGAAACACAATGATATAATAAACAAGTATAAAACTTTAAAACATGAGATAGAGATGACTTATTGATCTGTAGTCTGACATATGAATCCTGCAAAAAGTCTTTAGCTTCAATTCATCATCCAGCAAGCCACAAAGAAATTTCTCCAAAAGAAATTTATTCCAAAAATTCAATGTTACAACAAAGTAGAAGAATCCACCCTCAATACTCCAATTGAGGGAGTATTTATACAAATTCGAAACTAAAATATCTTGAAAAAAATATCAAGATTTGTTCACAAATCTCTCCAACTATTTAACATAAATAGAACTTAAGTAAATGACACTCAAACTAATGCATCTATTTGGCACTATTTATTATGGATAGGTGATGACAAAGAGGAGAATTCGAATTTGATCCAACTCTTAGTTGATGATGAGGCATCCAAGTCACTAACTGCTTCCTTTCTTTGTGCATTCTGCTCCAACAATTCTGCAAACTTGGGGTCCAATGATATATTTTTATTTCTCAATCCGTAATAGATATGTAAAAAGTGAAAGAGGTTATTGTGTATTAATATGTTGGTGAGATAAACCTCTTTCAGTTTCCTAAAATTCCTTTCCAGCTGTGCACAATAGGCTCCGTAAAAATATGTGTAAAACAGAGTTTTACAGAGTCTGAAAATAGCCTGTACAGATGTGCATGTATCTCTAATTCTGAAATCACTGTGAAAAAAGTGGGATAGGTTTTTTTAGATGGGTCTCTGAGGAACAAAAAAATCCTTCCATTTTGTATGATGTATTTCGGATTGGCCACAATATTCTCTGCAAAATGATGACTTAACTGGTATTTTCTGCAAAAAGTGCTTTCCAACATTGTTTAATATTTCCAAAACCATAATCACTGTTAGAAACTTGAGAGAGGTTTTTGTAGATGGTCCTCTTAAGAACATAAACTGCCTTCAGTTTTTCAAAATTCATCTTGGATTGATCACAATAGTTTCTGCAAAACAATGACTTAAACATGAAATTTCTGCAAAAATGTTTCTTCTTCTTGTGTTTTTCATCTTTTCACTTTTTTGTTCTTTTGACTGTTTCACTTTCACTTTGGATAAAATTCATTGTGGCTGGTGAAAGTGTTTTCATCTTTGTTTAACCCTTAATATCTTCATGTTTACTTTCACTGTTTACTGTTTACTTTTTACTTTTTACTGCTCTATTTTTATCTGTCTTCACTTTGTCATGAACTTGTATGTTCTGTTTTGTAATTGTCTTCCCTGCTGTTTATCTTCATGCTAGCTGATTTACTTGACTTGGTCTTCAATTTGATACTCTTTAATCCTGATACTCTTTAACTGTTCTTTACTATGTCCTTTTACCTTCAATGTGTAGTTTAGGTTTTTACTGTCTGTTTCAACAATAAATTGTTTAATATCCTGTTTCCTTTGTTTGTCTTTCAACTGTATGTTTTATCTTCCATCTCTGTTTGAATAGATTTGGTAACACTCTTGGAGTAAACAAGTCTTATGACTAGTATTAAGACTGTTTATCCAATGATGTGGTATTCTGATCACCTGTAAAACAAAACAAATTGTTAAGAAAGCATTGGTTTGCAGGGGAGGTCGAAAAGGTTTCATTTGATTTTGAGAGGTCTGTGGAGTGAATGTAGAATGATTTTTGGGAGGTAAACCATGCTCGAATTTGTTAACAGAGGCTTCAGGTGGCGCAGCTGGGTTACAAAGGATTTTACTACACAATCAGGTGAAAATGAGCAACACTAGGGTGTTTGTGTTTAAACGGGTAAACAGTTGATATTGGCGGGTAAGCTTTGAATGAACAGTGGACAGATGGCGCTGACTTGACGATGTGAAGTTTTGTCGTTAGTGGGAGGCGGTAAGTGGTACGCGATCGCACCGCTATTGGGGAAAGGTGGTTTTAAGCAAACGAGCAACGATTCCATACGATGAACGACACATGACTTTGTACGATCCAGAAAACCGCTTGGCCATCGCGCGTTATCTTTCGGATGTGGATGGCTAGCGAAATGGATAATAATTGTTGATCTCAGACAAGTCGATCAGACGGTTTTCGGGGCGATAAGGTGATGGGAAGTTAATATGGAGGGCCCGATGCAATTAAACGTTAATTAATCTCATCAGGGGAAATTTGATTGGCAGAGTTAGGCTGTTAATTAATCGTGAGGATTAATTAATTCCTTTGTACGATGAAGGGTCGGGTTAGGTTTGTAAACTGGGTTTTAACCAAGGTTAAATTTTGCAAATGTGTATTGGGGATTTATTATTTTAATCTTGGGTAAAGGGAGTCGGGGAATGAAAATATGGTTTATTTTTTGTTTTAAACACATATAAAATATGTCTAAATAATTTTTCGAATATTTTTATTATATAGTAATTAAATCAAAACGATTTATTTACCATAGGGGGCGGGAATAATATAAAGATATATTTTAGCCAAAGGGGGTATAATGTGGCTTTTAATTTTAACAAGTGGGGATTAAATACTTTGGCTAAAACTATAATACATGGGTTTTTGGGGATATTTAAAAAGGAGTTATATATAATAGGAGAAGTTTTTTTTTGTAAGGAGTTAATACATAAAATTAATGTTAATATGACAAATGAACTAAAGTGCTAAGTATAAAACATTAAAATAATGTATTTAACTTATGCTTACATGAAAAGGGTTTTTATGGAATATTGCATGATTTTCCTAAGTAAAATGGAATTTTACTTAGGAAATTTTTTTTTAGAAGTGAATGAGTGTGATGATGAATAATTTTAAGTACTTAGGTTTTTTCCAATTATTGGGCTGAGGGTCTGGTCCCTCCAAAAGTCAAGGAAATGCCTTGAGCCCCTTTAATCTTCAAATACCTTAGTACTTAGGGGAAATTAGTGAAATGTTTAGGGAAAAAGTGAGAGGGGAAGTTAATGATCTGACTTTGCTTGAAATTTTCTTAGTGTATTGTCTGCCTTTGCACTTGTGATGAAAGTAAAAGATTTAACACATCTAAAGCCATTATTCATCACATGTAATTCTGCAACATCATCTACCTACCCTACCTACTATACTCTACCATTTTTTCTTCTTTATTAGGGTGCACTTAGACTGGCAAACCCTTATCACACCTTTTCTTTTACATCTGAAAATCTATCTAGTTCTAACCTTATTAAATCTAAGGGCTCAGATTAAACTGTTGAGCTCCTTTTATTTACTCTACCTATCTACTTATTTGCCAAGATTAAATAGTTTGGTCAGATTTTATTCTCTATCTCTAAAACATAAAATTCAAATATGAACAAGCCAAGTTTAAGCTGTTTGGTTGTCCATCAATTGTGGCATTAGATACAAGTTGCACACAATTTGTTTATTACATAAGAGAAAAAAGTAGTGGCATTTAGACTTGCACACTTTCGTTGGCCTTTCTTTTGGTGGGGTTCATTTTCTTTTACTTTTTCGGCCATTATTATTGTTTTACCCTTTTATTTTTCTTTTAGGGCATACCCTCTTTACATTTTTAAAATTTTTTGATTCTTTTAGATTATGGAAAAACTTTACAACAAGAAAAGGTATGAACATATTACATAGCTCATCAAGTCAATCATGAAATATGACACCTATTAGTATAGGAGTCTAACACTGGCTCCACTTGGGGATGGCTTTTCCTGGTGAAAAGTCAAGAACAGCAGGTCAGTTGGCTTCAAAATGATTTTGACTGAACCATGGAATCTTCTTCTACTTGTTGCTTTATTGTATGTATGACAGTAATACTTCTGAAGCTTAGGGCCTTCTCCTCGGGCTTCAATTCCAGTAAATTACTATCCACTCTAAACTTAAAACTTTGTTTCCCAGTTGGAAATTTTCTGCCTTGGTCCAATCCCAAACATGCATTTACTGTGGCTGGAAATCTTGAATTGAATATAGTCCTTTTTCTGCAACCTGAAATCTGATCTGAAACTTAAAACAACACACAAAAATTTTCAAACCAACTTAATGAAAAACTAGCTGAAAATTGAAAACTAAAAAAGAAAAATGCTCAAAATCCTGAGCTTATTAGCACTCATCTACCTACTCAATCTACTAAAAATCTTATTTGAATTAGGTAATACAAAAATGCCAATGAAGCTAATCAAGTAGCTGTAAAAATAAATGGATAACTTGATTTCTTGTGATCAAAATTGGAAGTATGTCATGATCATGTGCCTTTATAATCAACGATGAGATGTGAAATGGCAATTTCTGATATATTTGATCCTCATAGATAAAACATGTTTGCAGATTTGAGGTAAAAATATTCTCCATATAATTTGCTATAGGATCATTAAAAGCATAATGTATGATTTATGTTTCTAGGCCTTCAATGACTAGTTGCTCAGTTGTATTCTGAATATTAATACTTGAAACTATTTCCTCAGTCTTGTGTTTGAAAGAATAATCATCCTCAATATGCAGGTCAAAAGATGGTACAATTTCCTCTTGCTTTGGAGAAGGAATATTTTCAAAGAATTCTTTAGGATTTCGGAAATTGTATGACTGAATTTGAGAATGCAAAAGTTTGATTTCATTTTCATAATTTTCAGAAATTATCTCAAGAACACATATTTTCAGTTTAGGAGAATGTTTTCTTGATTTCAAAAGAAGAAAGAAAGCTCTTAGAAAATCCTCATCAAGCTGAAGTTCTAATATCTCATCCCTCAAAATAGCTAGTGATTGTTCAGGGAAATTATCTTGAATTGGGAGAACATAATTATCATCATACTGATCATATTTAGGAAAACTTTCAGAAGAAGGAAAGTCATCAATTATAAACAATGGATCAGCAGATTTTTCTTCCAACAATCCTAATATATCTTGATTAGATTGGTTGCATTCTATTTGAAAATCATTGTTTTGTTCAATAGGCGTGCTATCAAGCAATGGGCCTTTTTGGGAAGGTAGAATAACATGAGAATCAACTTTTTCTTCTGTCCCTTCATGGATAAAAACTTTTGTACATTCATCAACATTAGAAGAAGTAGAAACAATTTCTTCATTATGTAAATATTTTGAGGATGGTTGCATGTTTAGAAGAAAATTGATTTGTTCTTTGGTGAGGGGGGTTGGGAATCTCTGAATTCTTAGATTGAAATGACAATTGTTTTTTCCCTTATTTAAAAGTTGATCATGAGGTTGATTATTGTCTTTAACTTCATTCAAAACATTAAATGAAACATCATTTGTTAATATAGAGGGGTTTTGTGGATCTTGATTTATCTCCTGATTTATTTCATCTTTGTTTAACTCCTCTTGATTATTATGACATTTAACTTGAGAATGAAAGTTTTGGACTTCTTCTAATAAATCTTTAGGAAACCAATTTCCAAAATCTTCATCAATATTTTTAAGGTAATGTATAAGATCTTCAGCTTGATCACAACAATTTTTAGCTAATGATAAAGATGGAAAATCTTCGTTGTAATGCTCATAAAATACCTTATGAAAATATTTTAGAGAAAACAAACTTGCAGGTTTGAGAGCTTCGTACCATTCCCTTGCTTTTCCTTCTAAGGTTCCCATGAATATCTTCATGAGGAAATCCTCATGCCAATCACCCTTCAATCTTGATGAGTGTATATGAAATTTAATGAGATGTAGTAAAGGATCATCAATATTCTCATCTTGAAGCATGGGCAGATTTTCACCCCAATTTACCTTCGGCAGTTTGTGTGGAAATCCAAGTATGTGATCTCTGCTCATGGGAGCATATCTTCGTTTTATTCTTGGATCATCTTGAAAATCAGCCATAATGAAAGGGCACAGTATCTGTACAACCAAGTTAGATCCTTATATAAAATACAATACATATTGAAAACTGTTCTTAATGTGAAAGAACATAATGTCTTGGATTAATATCCAAGTCGAAAGCCTGATCTTTCCATATTGTTCTTCCAGGTTCATTCCTCCAGTGGAGTCTTGATTGTGAAATGGATTTGGAGTCGCCAGGTGGATGATTTTAACGTTTGTGTGTCTGATCAGTGTCCACCATCATAGATCAGATCTAAACCTGTAAAAAAATTTTGAAGTTAGTTCTTCAGGAAACCAAATTTTGAGTATTTTATGATTATTTTGTTTTTTTTAATGAATTTTCAAAACAACTTCTATGATTTCTTTAAGAGGCTTTTAGATATGAGATTTAAACTTTCTTAAAGACTTATTTGACAAGAGGAACTGATCAAGTATTTGAAACCAGATGTTCAATCCATAAACTAGACCGGAGATAGACTGAAACAACATTTATTTACTTTTGCAATTGCAAAGAAAGAGCAATTTCAAAGGCTACCTGGCTAATCTTCAGGCTCCGTCTGTAGTTTATAAAATAAATAATAGTGACAAATAAATTATTCAGGTCCCCAGTATGGTCGCCACTATGTTATCACTCAGATTTTCCTTGAAGTTGTTGGAAGAGGAAAGGGGTCCGAGGTAACCACAAACCAACCTTCAGGTACAGAATCTAGCCAATCTGTACCCAGAGAGGGCT
Organism: Pinus albicaulis; assembly: GCA_034641835.2. Taxonomy (NCBI): domain Eukaryota; kingdom Viridiplantae; phylum Streptophyta; class Pinopsida; order Pinales; family Pinaceae; genus Pinus; species Pinus albicaulis. The sequence continues at coordinate 365,077,456 of CM076584.1, forward strand.
CTCTCTGTAGAATTTAGCTTTGTTTTACAAGGTATTAGGCTAGTTATAAAGTCCAGGGGTTTTGTTTGAATTTGAATGGTGGAATCTGCCAACTGAGGGCAAGATTGAGTATTTCAAGCCATTGGGCTATGGAGTCAAAAATATGGATTTACTGGATTAAGTTTTTACACAAAAGATGGCTTTGCAGGGCAAGATAGCCAAACAAAGAAAAATTTTAGATCTAAAGTGAAATGGGATGATTTTAAAATGGATGAAAGGCAATTGAGAATCTTTCAGCACATTCAAAGAGGGAAAATGAATGATTATCAATAAAGAGCAATTAAGTATTCTTTACTAAACAATCAGAATGCTTAAACTAGAAAACAAGAGCAATTAAGAATTCATTGTTTAAAACTAGTTTAGAATAAAACATTTAGAATAATAATGATTGAAATCAGATTACACTTAAGTACCTTCTGATTTATTCTTTTTCATTAATCATTCAGACATGAAACACAATGATATAATAAACAAGTATAAAACTTTAAAACATGAGATAGAGATGACTTATTGATCTGTAGTCTGACACATGAATCCTGCAAAAAGTCTTTAGCTTCATTTCATCATCTAACAAGCCACAAAGAAATTTCTCCAAAAGCACTTTATTCCAAAAAGTCAATGTTACAGCAAAGTAGAAGAATCCACCCTCAATACTCCAATTGAGGGAGTATTTATACAAATTATAAACTAAAATATCTTGAAAAAAATATCAAGATTAGTTCACAAATCTCTCCAACTATTTAACATAAATACAACTTAAGTAAAGGACACTCAAACTAATGCATCTATTTGGCACTATTTCTTATGGATAGGTGATGACAAAGAGGATAATTCAAATTTGATCCAACTCTTATTTGATGATGAGGCATCCAAGTCACTAACTGCTTCCTTTCTTTGTGCATTCTACTCCAACAATTCTGCAAACTTGGGGTCCAATGATATCTTTTTATTTCTCAATCTGTAATATATATGTAAGAAGTGAAAGAGGTTATTGTGGATTAATATGTTGGTGAGATAAACCTCTTTCATTTTCCTAAAATTCCTCTCCAGCTGTGCACAATAGGCTCTGTAAAAATATGTGTAAAATAGAGTTTTACAGAGTCTGAAAAATAACATGTACAGATGTGCATGTATATCTCATTTTGAAATCACTGTGAAAAAAGTGAGATAGGTTTTTGTAGATGGGTCGCCGAGGAACAAAAAAATCCTTCCATTTTGTATGATGTATTTCAGATTGGCCACAATATTCTCTGCAAAATGATGACTTAAATGGTATTTTATGCAAAAAGTGCTTTCCAACATTGTTTAATATTTCCAAAACCATAATAGCTGTTAGAAACTTGAGAGAGGTTTTTGTAGATGGTCCTCTTAAGAACATAAACCACCTTCAGTTTTGCAAAATTCATCTTGGATTGATCACAATAGTTTCTGCAAAACAATGACTTAAACATGAAATTTCTGCAAAAATGTTCCTTCTTGTTGTGTTTTTCATCTTTTCATTTTTTTGTTCTTTTGACTGTTTCACTTTCACTTTGGATAAACTTCATTGTGGCTGGTGAAAGTGTTTTCATCTTTGTTTAACCCTTAATATCTTCATGTTTACTTTCACTGTTTACTGTTTACTTTTTACTTTTTACCGCTCTATTTTTATTTGTCTTCACTTTGTCATGAACTTGTATGTTCTGTTTTGTAACTGTCTTCCCTGTTGTTTATCTTCATGCTAGCTGATTTACTTGACTTGGTATTCAATTTGATACTCTTTAATTCTGATACTCTTTAACTATTCTTTACTGTGTCCTTTTACCTTCAATGTGTAGTTTAGGTTTTTACTGTCTGTTTCAACAGTAAATTGTTTAATATCCTATTTCCTTTGTTTGTCTTTCAAATGTATGTTTTATCTTCCATCTCTGTTTGAATAGATTTGATAACACTCTTGGAGTAAACAAGTATTATGACTAGTATTAAGATTGTTTATCCAAGGATGTGGTCTTCTGATCACCTGTAAAGCAAAACAAATTGTTAAGAAAGCATTGGTTTGCAGGGGAGGTCAAAAAGGTTTCATTTGATTTTGAGAGGTCTGTGGAGTGAATCTAGAATGATTTTTGGGAGGTAAACCATGCTCGAATTGGTTAACAGAGGCTTCAGGTGGCGCAGCTGGGTTACAAAGGATTTTACTACACAATCAGGTGAAAATGAGCAACACTAGGGTGTTTGTGTTTAAATGGGTAAACGGTTGATATTGGCGGGTAAGCTTTGAATGAACAGTGGACAGATGGCGCTGACTTGACGATGTGAAGTTTTGTCGTTAGTGGGAGGCGGTAAGCGGTATGCGATCGCACTGCTTTTGGGGAAAGGTGGTTTTAAGCGAACGGGCAGTGATTCCATATGATGAACGACACGTGGCTTTGTACGATCCAGAAAACCGCTTGGCCATCGCGCGTTATCTTTCGGACATGGATGGCTAGCGAAATGGATAATAATCGTTGATCTCAGACAAGTCGATCAGATGGTTTTCGAGTGATAAGGTGATGGGAAGTTAATATGGAGGGCCCAACGCAATTAAACGTTAATTAATCTCATCAAGGGAAATTTGATTGGCAGAGTTAGGTTGTTAATTAATCGTGAGGATTAATTAATTCCTTTGTACGACGAAGGGTCGGGTTAGGTTTGTAAACTGGGTTTTAACCAAGGTTAAATTTTGCAAATGTGTATTGGGGATTTATTATTTTAACCTTGGGTAAAGGGAGTCGGGGAATGAAAATATGGTTTATTTTTTGTTTTAAACACATTTAAAATATGTTTAAATAATTTTTCGAATATTTTTATTATATAGTAATTAAATCAAAACGATTTATTTACCATAGGGGGTGGGAATAATATAAAGATATATTTTAGCCAAAGGGGGTATAATGTGGCTTTTAATTTGAACAAGTGGGGATTAAATACTTTGGCTAAAACTGTAATACATGGGTTTTTGGGGATATTTAAAAAAGAGTTATATATAATAGGAGAAGGCTGTTTTTTGTAAGGAGTTAATACATAAAATTAATGTTAATATGACAAATGAATTAAAGCGCTAAGTATAAAACATTAAAATAATTTATTTAACTTATGCTTACATGAAAAGGGTTTTTATGGAATATTACATGATTTTCCTAATTAAAATGGAATTTTACTTAGGAAATTTTTTTTTAGAAGTGAATGAGTGTGATGATGAATAATTTTAAGTACTTAGGTTTTTTTTCAATTATTGGGCCGAGGGTCTGGTCCCTCCAAAAGTCAAGGAAATGCTTTGAGCCCCTTTAATCTTCAAATAACTTAATACTTAGGGGAAATTAGTGAAATGTTTAGGGAAAAACTGAGAAGGGAAGTTAATGATCTGACTTTGCTTGAAATTTTCTCAGTGTATTGTCTGCCTTTGCACTTGTGATGAAAGTAAAAGATTTAACACATCTAAAGCCATTATTCATCACATGTAATTATGCAAAAATCATTTACCTACCCTACCTACTATACTCTACCATTTTTTCTTCTTTATTAGGGTGCACTTAGATTGACAAACCCTTATCACACTTTTTCTTTTACATCTGAAAATCTATCTAGTTCTAACATTATTACATCCAAGGGCTCAGATTAAACTGTTGAGCTCCTTTTATTTAATCTACCTATCTACTTATCTGCCAAGATTAAATAGTTTGGTCAGATTTTATTCTCTATCTCTAAAACATAAAATTCAAACATGAACAAGCCAAGTTTAAGCTGTTTGATTGTCCATCAATTGTGGCATTAGATACAAGTTGCACACAATTTGTTTATTACATAAGAGAAAAAAGTAGTGGCATTTAGACTTGCACACTTTCGTTGGCCTTTCTTTTGGTGGGGTTTATTTTCTTTTACTTTTTTGGCCATTATTATTGTTTTACCCTTTTATTTTTCTTTTAGGGCATACCCTCTTTACATTTTTAAAATTTTTTGATTCTTTTAGAATATGGAAAACCTTTACAACAAGAAAATGTATGAACATATTACATAGCTCATCAAGTCAATCATGAAATATGACACCTATTAGTATAGGAGTCTAACACCATGAGTCCTCAATAAGGTCAGGCCGGCCCTAGGCGCTGTAAATACTTCGTTCCAGATGAGAAAAGGTAAGTCTCAAAATGAAGTGACGAAGTCAACCGAAAATGAAAAGCGAAGGTAAGGCAAGGATTTTAGACTCAAAGGATTATGGACTCAATAATTTTTATTGGAGCAGGGTTTATTTGTGACATGAAAATGATAGGAAAAGGAAAATGAAAAATGGAAGCTGACAATGGAAAATAATAATGACAATGGGAAATAAGCATGTAAGTGAGCTTCTTGCTTTTATTTGTGGGTTAGGAGTAGACAAAGAGTAATGGAAAGTGTATGTGAATAAAAATGAATTGACTCTTGCTCGGAAAATAATTATGGCTTGCTGTGAATTGCTTGGTTGGATTTATAATTCAAAAGGGAGGAAAGGTAATGGTCTTGATGAATATGGACATGGACTTGTTCTTATGCTTCTCATGAAATCGGTCATTTGAAGACCAATTGTGCACACAATTGATTTTCTTCAATGATTATTCGATCATACGAAACCTGCAAAAAAACTTGGCATAAAGAACATAAGTGTGTTAAAAAAAAAGGCCAATTCCTTCTTGATTCTTACGCACAATTTGAGTGCCAAAATAAAACAGATTAAGGAAAATCAAAAGTGATATATTCAGTCCAATTTATGATATCGATAACAATGTATTTTTAAGAAATAACCATGAAAAATAAATCAACTCCCTGTTTTCGGATGACTTCATGCAATGTGCTCAGCAAAATGATTGGCATCACAAAGATTCGCTATGTCCTGCAAGTTAAAGCTTCATAGAAAAATACACAGCGACAATATTATAATTTTAAATGTCAAATATTTAGAAATCATTTAAATAATCTTTTAATTGTTCTGCAAGTCACTGTCAAATTTAATCATCATCTGTGCTGCAAATTATTTTTAATTTTTTTATGTTTTAAATTTTTTTTTTTTTTTTTAAAGGAAAAAGCTATTACTAGTAAATACTAATACTTGAGTCTTACATAGAATATGTTGTCCTTCACAAAAAAATGAAAACGTGGTAACAAAATAAATGCATTGGGCAACTTGAGTCATCATAAATTTATTCACACAACTAGGTTGCAAAGCAGAATATAAATTAAATACTTGAATCTGCTTGAGCCTCCTCATGGAAATCTAATATTTGTTCATAAAGCCATTATTAAAACTAATTTGCAAAGAAAATTATTGTATTTTTTTTTTCGGCGTTGAGGAGTCTAATCTAAAATTCGAAAACAACGACAATCAGCTTATATGAGCATATTCTAATTTTGATAGAAACTTCTCATTAATTTTTTTCGGTGGCAAATGGATAATGTTTTTGGAGATTTCAGGATCCCAATTAAATCGAGAAACATAATGATGAAATCTATATATTATGTTGGAAAAATTCCAAGTGGAATGAGCATGGTGATTCACCCTTAACCGTTAACTTCATGGACCCTTGTGAAGTTGTCTTCTACCTTACAGTTTGCCGCAACTCTCTTAACTGATTTCCGTGCATTTAAAAAATAATGTTTTCCTCACGCAATATGCAAATTTAGGCTTCATAGAACCCAGAAATTCTCCTAAACAGTTGTAAAATCCTGAAAATCACTCATATGTTACCCAATTTCTCCAGTTCCCGAAAAAACCCATGTTTTATTTTTTCCTAATTCATCACGGTTTGCTCTAGAAATGCGTTTTAAAATCATGTGTCAAAACATTTACGTTTTCTGGCAATCACCTCTGCAACAGAACCAATTGTTGTGGTTGGATTTTTTTTATTTGCAGGTTTTGATGTGAGGTCGAAGGTTATCTATTCCGAAACGATATCTACAATCTTGAATTGAATACATAACAATGATTTCAATTATCATGCCAATCATAATTGAGCAGATGCAGACATTCCTAATTACCATAGTAATGTTCTTGATTCAATCAGAAGGTAAACAAATGGGCAATTGTATAGCACTTTTTACCTCTGAACTTATTACTATTGAAGGTCGAGGCGGCCTAAATGAGTAGCAACTTCATCCAGTTGAAAATGATGAGAAGTACGACCGAGATGGATAAAAGCGCAAAGAAAAGAGCAGTAGTAGGCAAAGAAGCAGAAGCTTTCAGCTTCTCGAAATTGACAATTTCAGGTAAGAACCCAGGAGGTGCTGTGAGGGTTAAGCTTGTAGTTATAAAGCAAGAACTAGCAGTATGGCTATGTAATGGATTGGAAGTATCTAAATTTTTTGTTGTGTTTTCATCAGTAGTGATTTTTAAACTATGCTCTCAGCCTTTTTCAAATGATGTGTTTTTCTATGTTTTTAATGTTTGGTTTGTTTTATTATGTGAGTAATGGATTTAGTTTTTGTTTTTGTTTTATTTTTATTTTTATTTTTTTAAATTGTTTTTATATTAAAATGTTTTAGTTTGTTAAAAAAAATATATATGTTACATTTAAAAAAAAATTAAAATATATACATATATATTTTAATTAAACAAAACAACTTATTAATAAAGAAAATGAATTTGACAATATTTTTTTTTTGAAGTTTATTGAAAAATCAAATCAAATTAAATCAAATGATGGAAACAGAGGTTTAGCTGCAGAATTGTTTTTTTAGATTTTATGATATACTAAGAAAAAAAATTCTTTTTCTGATCCTCCAGGTCACACAAAGTGCAGAAGGAGAGCATACTCGAGTTTTTATTTTTATTTTTTTAGCATAGTCAAGATTTTATCAATTAATTCCTCTGTAAATTTTGCAAATATAAAATGAAAAAGGACCGATCTCATATCTTAAATTATCGCTCGTGATCTTCGCTTGTGCTCCTTGTTCTCAATAATTTGTTTTATTGAAAATCGTTCTTGCCAAGGGTTAGTAAATGGGTGGTTCTTACTGCACCACAAAACATCAAATTTATCCTAAAAATTATAAAAACTTATTTTTATTTTTTCAAAAACAAAATTAAAAAGTCTAAAATTCTAGCCAAGCTTGGTTTTATTTTTATTTTTCCTATTTATCTAAACAAAAAAATATTTCTATTTATTTTTAAGTATGTGAATGCTTCCAATGAAGCCATTTACGGATTAGAATCTTTGAAATATTCATATCCAAATTTATGAAATATACTTGATTGTTTGTAAGGATATGAAAAATAGTCTTGATCTTTCGATTTGCTGCAAGGATCTCTTGAAGAATAGATGAAAGGTGTGGCACAATCGCTTTTTGATACCATTCCTCAATGTAATCTTTGGGCTGCATTCTAGACCCTTTGTTCTTAAATGGTTAGTAAAAACTAAAAATAAAATACACTCTAGACTGAAAGCTAGTTCCTATGCATACTACCCTGGCAACAGTGCCAAAATGTTGGGGCAAAATAATTTCCTGTCATTTAATTGTCAACCCGGAGGTTTCGTAAACTTGTGAAGCATGCATGAATTGTATGTGCTAGAAATTGTCTTTCAATTTAGATCAATCTATCTACAAAATAACGAAAACCAATTCATCTAATCTATGAAATCAAATAATGAAAATGAAATTCAACTAACCTATGAAATGAAGTAACAAAAAGAAAGAAAACAAATTCAAAAGAAAATATAGCACGTGCAATCACACTTGCAGGAATTGAAATTTTAATCTAAGAAATCGTTTCAAAGCATGTAAATAAAAATTCAATTACTGTATAGGTTAAACACTCGAGCACCCAATTTAGAAGTATGACAGGTCACCTTGTTGGCTTGCTATTTAGGAGCATCCAATTATACAATTAACTGAAAATCTTAATCTAGGAAAGAATTTTAAAGGCATGTAAAGGAAAACTCAATTATTGCATAGGTTAAATATTCAAGCATGCAATTTGGAAGTATGACAGAGTCACCCTCTTGGTATGATCTTTAGGAGCATTCAGTTATACATTTAACTGAGGATCTTATTTAAGAAAAGCAATATAAAGGCACGTAAAGGAAAACTCAATTATTTCATAGGTTAAATACTCGAGCATGCAATTTGGAAGTATGATAGAGTCACCCTCTTGACATGTTCTTTAGGAACATTCAATTATACACATAATTGAGAATATTAATCTAGGAAAACAGTTTAAAGGAAAGTAAAGGAAAACTCAATTATTGCATAGGTTAAATACTCTAGCATGTAATTTGGAAGTATGACAGAGTCACCCTCTTGACATGATCTTTAGGAGCATTCAATTATACATTTAAATGAGGATCTTATCTAAGAAAAGCAGTATAAAAGCATGTAAAGGAAAACTCAATTATTTCATAGGTTAAATACTCGAGCATGCAATTTGGAAGTATGACAAAGCCACCCTCTTGACATGATCTTTAGGAGCATTCAATTATACACATAATTGAGGATCTTAATCTAAGAAAGCAGTTTAAAGGCATGTAAAGGAAAACTCAATTATTGCATAGATTAAATACTCAAGCATGAAATTTGGAAGTATGACAGAGTCACCCTCTTGACATGATATTTAGGAGCATTCAATTATACACATAATTGAGGATCTTAATCTAGGAAAGCAGTTTAAAGGCATGTAAAGGAAAACTCAATTATTGCATAGGTTAAATACTCGAGCATGTAATTTGGAAGTATGATAGAGTCACCCTCTTGAAATGATCTTTAGGAGCATCAATTATACACATAATTGAGGATCTAGTATAAGAAAATAGTGTAAAAACATGTAAAGAAACTAAACAACTGTGAGCTCTAATGCCTCAAACATAATCCAATTAGAAAATAGAAAAATCTACTTTCTTGAGATGTTCTAGAAAATAAAAGATTACACAGTCATTCTCAAACTAATACTAAGAAAGCAAAAAAACATTACTCTATAAAAGAAAATAAATCTTACACATTTTAGATGGCTGATCCAAAAGTATGTGAGATGGTAAATCGAGATGCTCCATATGTAAGCAAAACCTAGTGAAAATGAAAGAACATTCATAAGTAAGGTGCCACAATCTAATTCTTTTATTCAAAACTTGAGCATAACTCCAATTTTACACATGAAATGATAGCAGAAAACTTCCCCTATTTATACAAATATATGAGAAGCTATCTCATTAATGAGAGTCCATGAATCTCTCCCTATATATCTAGAGTTACAATCCAAACAGGAAGTGATAAGGCACATGTCTTCTTAGAGTTACAATACAATAGGAAATGAGACACATATCGTTATGATCCCATGATATTCTCCATCCAAATTCGAATTTTTTCTTAGGAGGCCACATAAGGGCCTTTTGGAAGCTTCGTTTTTACCTACACATAGCAACAAACTCATTCCACTTGTTAGGTATAAGTATGTGCATATTATTTTCTAGTTTTTAACCATAAATTCACTTTAAAATAATAGGAATTAATAAAGTTTGGAAAAACATAAATGTAACCCAATAATGATAATGGTAAGGTAAATGTAATGAAATGGAGGTGGAGTGAAGGTGATAATATGGAAATATAAGTGAAAATGTAATGAAATTAAATGAAAATTTCAAGGCCCAATAACTGCTGCAAATATTTCACATCTTGTTTTTAACTTTTTGAAGGCACATTTTAGAGCCTTGAAACATCTTATTTCAAAGATTAGAAACTTCAATGAAATCACCTTGTTCATTTGATGCATATTTTTTAAAGGTCTCTTTCAAAACGTCACTATGCTTGAACATTAACAAAGCCAAATTTTGACTTGCATTCAGTATTCTCTTCATTTCTTCTGCATGTATAAGTGACAAACTCATCTTCTTCTCATGCGTTCTAACTATGTACTCAATTCCATTCTTGAAAAAGTGGTACTTATTTTCATGGCGATGAAATACCTCCCTCCTATCATATATATAAGGAATTCCCAAAACAATACCTGAAATCTCAAGTGGAACTACATCAAGTTCAACTTCGTCAAGAAAGTTTGAATTGATTGCAAACCTTAGGATGCACTTCCTTGTTACCTGCAAGTTTGCATTCTTGCATATCCAGCCTAAAGGATAAGCTCTTGGATGTGTTACAGTTTCTATATTTAGCCTCTTAACTAAATCTTCAGAAATCAAATTGGCTTGAGAACCACTATCAAACAGTGTGTCTATTTTGGTATGTTTTGAAACAACTCTAATATGAAAGAGTTCAATTCTTGTATCATCGACTTGAGTTACATTAGAAAAACTTGAAGAACTAGTGTTTTCTATGTTCTTACCTTTCAAACCCATTTATGTAATCTTGGTTTCATCTCCTGAATCTGAACCTAAGTCATGTTTAATGATTGCAGTTTTTTTCTCCTTCTCTTTGGTTTTAAGTTTGTTGGGATTCAACTCTGGATGGAGTTGCCAACAATGGTGTTCATCATGGCCATTTTTCGAACAATGTTTACATGTGATTTTCTATTTCTCTATTTTAATAGAACCATTTTTCTTTCATTTTCCATTAAACTTACCATCTCCTTTACCTTCATACTCAAGGAAACTATCACTTTTTTCATATGCACTATGTTTCCCTCTTGCTTCTAGATGTGTGGCTTGAACACAAACCTCATCTAAGTTTGCAGGAATGAACATGAGAATAGTATGTCTAATATAGTTGTGAAAACCCCCAATATACTTTAACAAAATGCCTTGAGAAGATAAATTGACACCCAAACTAGTGCTCTTCTCCTCAAATCTTGTGTATAATTTTGAACACTTTTCCCCTTTAGTTGTCTAAAATTTTGCCAATCTATAATGAATTTTTACATGTAAGTTAGAGGGTAGAATTGAATTTAATTGCATCAATGAAATCAGACCAAGAAATTGAGATCTTACCGTGTTTTTTAATCACATATTGTGTATGTGCTTCCCACCATACAAGTGTTGCACCCTCCATTCTCAAGGAAGCCATTTGAATCTTTATGTCATCCTCTTGAAGGTTTTGAATTCTGAAATAAACCTCCAACTGACGAATCCAATTATCTAGCTTCTCTACATTTACTTCACCATTATACATTGGCAACTCAAATTTAATATCAAGTTTAAGTAAGGGTGATTTACCAGTTCTTTTTGAAGTATGTGTATGAACAGGTGGAAGGGTTGTTGTAGTGGAAGATGATGAAGAGGAAGGTGAAGATGGTGGTGAGGATGATGATGGAGTGGATGGTGGTTTATTACCATCTCCATGACCTCCTCCTCCTGGAGAACTCTCTCCTTTAGGAGGCCTAGATCCTTATTCTTGCATCCTTAAATTCCTCTCCTCATAGAGGACCTTTACCATCTATGTCATATCAAATTCCTTTTTGAATGCTCTCTCCTCTTTTGTTATGGTGGGTTCTCCTTCATGATACATGCTAACTAAGACTCAACTTCAATTTGAGGATGTGCTAGTGTTGAAGACTTTGGTAACCTTGCCCTTCTTCTTCTTGAGCCAACTACAAGGCTTTCAACCAGATTCCCTTCTCCTCTTTTGAGTTTTAACCTTGTAAGCACAACAAAAACTTGCAAACAATTAGATCCATTCTTGCACAAAAAACCTAAAGCTCTGATACCAAAATGATCTGATTAAGGTATTTTAGTATTGTTGTGCTAATTCCTCTTTCAAATTTTGAAAAAAAAGTTTTACATGTGCTTAAGGATTCAAGTCCTCTTTCAAGTTACTAAGTCTCATGAGTTATTTTTATGTTAATTTTATGAACAATTTAACATAAAACAAAAACTAAATAGTAGCAATAAAAAGTATAGTACATCACCATACAACACATCAACACAGGGATTTGATGAAGGAGTTCACCCCTTCTGGGCTACATCTCCTTGGTCCAGCTCCCATGTCTTAGGCCTCTATATTATGCTCAATTTTGAAAAATGATGTATTTGAAATGCTTTTCTCCTCTTGAAACTTGCTTCATTAAGTCTAGAACACTAAAAAATGGTACCCTAGCCTCTTTCTGATCCTGATTTGGTCGAAAATTGAATGATTTAAGGCCTGGCCTAATTTTCCAACAATTTGCACAAAATTCGGGCCGGTCCTACAAATCCGCCCTGAATTTGGAAAATTATCCTACAATTTCGTCGACCAACATCGCAAATTGTAGGACAATGAATTTTTCTAATTGTGCCTTTAAACTGGATTAGCACTAACAAATCCGCATTAGTCGCTAATTAAATTAGGTTAACATTGTAATGGTGCATAGTTCATAAAATTTTATTAACGTTAATTAACTCGGATTAATGTTTTAATTTTGCTTAGGCTCTAGTGCCTCCTACTCCACCAGTGGTCCTGGGCATAGGTCACATGGCTTGGGGGCTAGCCCCCTCTCCCCCCATTGGCACATTTGGGAAACTTTAAATAAATTTGGAGATGCATATATGTTAAGAACTATTTCATAGGATAGTTGGTAGCATGGCATGTTAGTTGGGTGAAGGTCTTGTGTTCGAGCCATGCCTGGTACCTTCGGTTGATAACCAAAGTTTTACATTGCTGTGATGGTGACATGTGGCGGCCCCGGGCTGAGCCACGTGTCTCCTCCTCATTGGCCTCACCACAACCAATGACAACCTGCCAACACACAACGATGAGAACCAACCAAACTCTGCCACTTGGCAGCCAATCATTCACCAGAGAGATGGGTTGACCAACTTGTTGACCTACCCAGTCAGCATGCCACATCAACAGTACAGAATGTTGACTAGGCTCCCTGTCTACAATTTTTTTTTCCAAATTTGCATGTTTAGAAAAACAGATAGAACTCATTTCTGAAGCCATACGGAGTCTATTTCATGCATAATGAATTGCGAGGGATTCAAAATGACGAACACTACGCTTTCGTTCAAGTTTCTTGTCAATAAGAGAACTTTGTTTTTTTAGCATAATTCTGAGCATGTTAAGTCCCTATATTAATAGTATAGCCCCTTATTATGTTAGTGTAGCCCCCCTTATTGTTATTATTGTACCCCTGTAACCCCCATATTGTTATTATTGTGCCCTTACATTATTATTATTAGGTCGGCTAGGATTACATTGTGGCCTACTAGGATTGAATTGTATTTATGGACTCTATGACATGAAGGAGGTTTTGTTCATTTGTATCATCCAGGTGTTCCATTTTATGTAATGTCTTGGAGTTTCCTAAAGTGGCTCATTCTAATTAAATATCTCTTTTCTTCTCTTTTTAGGCCCCAGTTTACATAACATTTTAGTATGAGCTTTGGATTCTAGGGTTTCGCTGCTCCAAACAGGTCATCGTGGCATTTTCGCTATAACTTTTTTTTCTGCGAAGTTTCAGAAGCTGAAATTTTTAGGGTGCGAAGCTGAAATCCTGAGGAAGCTTGTCTAAAAATTTCAGAGCTTGGTTCGCAATATTTGAGGAGATATCATCTGTGGAAGTTAGGTATTTTTTCAGGCTCTTAAACAGGTCATCATGGAATTTGCGCTATAACTTTTGTTTTACGAAGTTTCAAAGTCTGAAATTCATATGGTGCGAAGCTGAAATCCTAAGGAAATTTGTGAAAAAATTTCAGAGCTTGGTTCGCAATATTTTTGGAGATATGATCTATGGAAGGTAGTGATTTTTCAGGCTCCTGAATTGCATCTCAAAGAGGTGATCGTGGGAAAAGTTCAATAACTCTCTCTCTGGGCATCGGATTGGAGTGCCGTAAAAAGTGGTTGCAAGTACACAGACTGTAGTTTCTTTTCTATCAATTTCAGAGACAAAGGATGAAACAATAACACGTGGCAAGTCGTACAAGTTCGCTCTACGGAACCAGTCCATAATTAGGTCATTGTGGGATATTGGACACAACTTTGTCTTGAAGAATCCAAATCAGGTCAGACCTGTGGCATTCAAAAGAGAATTCAAAGGGCTACTATAGTGATGAATTTCAGATATTGAAGATCTGTAATCACAGAGATAATACAATTTCAATATCGAGATCCTCAAAGCAAGAAAAATGTGTGTATTTTTTTCAAATTGCACAAGTCTTGTTTGAATAATCAAGTTAAATTGATCCCAAGGGAATATTGTAGAATAGATATCAGTATTGGATTCTAAAATGGTGCCTAAAAATAATTCCATACCCATTAATCCCTCAAAAAGCTATACTATGACGCATGAAGAGGAAGAGTTGCAGTATGAGATATCAAAATTACGGTACCAACTGCAACAAGTTTCAATCTTACGAAGAGAAATTGAAGATGAAATAGATGGTTTAAAAGCAGAAATGGAGGCTAATTTGGATGGTTTGAAGGATCAAATAATAGAAAATATGGATGATAAATTAATGGAAGATCACATCGAGCATCAACAACAAGTTCTCCAACTCTCAAAGGATAACCCAACTTTGGTGCATAATCTAATGAAACAACAAGAAGGTCAACATCACATCGAAAGAAGTTATGAAGCAGTCATAAAAACAAGAACTCGACAAGTACGATCAATTTCAGAGTATCTCAACAAGTGGAAGAACTTTCCTGTAAAATATTTCACATGGGAGGATGAGAATTTTATACAGAAGCATAAAGAAATAATCAAGCGTTGAGGACAACACTTGTTTGAAGGAGAGGGGCATGTTAAGTCCATATATTAATAGTATATCCCCTTATTATGTTAGTGTATCCCCCCTTATTGTTATTATTGTACCCCTGTAACCCCCATATTGTTATTATTGTGCCCTTACATTATTATTATTAGGTCGGCTAGCATTACATTATGGCCCCACTAGGATTATATTGTGGCCCCATGGACTCCTATATATAGAAGGAGGTTTTTTCATTTGTATCATCCAGGAATTGTTCATTTATGTAATTTATTAGAGGTTCCCATTGAAGTGGCTTATTTCTAAGGCGTTGATATCTCTTTTCTTCTATTTTTGGGTAGTTTACTGTGACACAGTCAATTGTCCCTTTCAGCCATTGAAGTGGGAACATCGGAGGAAGGGGAGTTCACTTGTTACTACCAAGTATGTTACGTATTAGAGCACTTAACTAGTTTTCAAAAATAAATACACAAGACAAAGAAATTAGGAAAGCTACTTGGGATATGGTTGAAAAGAAAACAACATGCATTCAAGAAGGGTAAGAAATTCCTTTTTTGTGCCTTATTATTGTGAACCCAAATCATAAAGGAACATACTAAACTATTATTTATGCAAAATGTAAAAAAAATATAAACATGGAGCACAAATTTAAAAGAGATAATAGAATTTACACAATAACTCCTTAGGTCGGCACAACCTCCTACAAATACCTTAATTACTTCCATATCTTCAAATCATATGTTCATGATTATAATAATGAATCTATTTACCTATGTAAATACATATTCTCACTCATTTCCTAGCGGGAATCCCTATCAGGATGATTCCTATAACATATACATTATATTTTATTACATGGTACATTCAACCCCATATGTACTCCCATTAGTGTCATTACATAGTACCCCCTTAGAAAATATTTTTTGTTAAAATGATTTGGACTTATGTAGGAATGGAATAAAATATAGAAATACACATAAACACATAGATGTAGCATAAATAAGACTTCATTTCATTAATATCTCATAACTGAAATATGCTTACAAACGGAATGGTAATAAACTAGCTAGGGCGCTGGTAGCTTATCTCTAAGAAGAGATGTGGCAGCTACATGCATCTGAACTGTGTTACAATGAGGCTTAAAGGCCTATTCATTATTTAGAAACAATGGAGAACCATAAACATCCAAAAATCTAACCCTAGGAGATGAAACACCACATTATGGGCTCCGTCGAGGTAAATTGGTACATCATTTTCTTGGGGTCGTAAATTTGGGATACTATCTCTGTTTGATGCACATGATACATCGTTATAAAGATAAATCTGAGGAATAAAAATGATGAAAATGAATATTTAATCTTTTGTCATCTACGCCAAACCTTTCGTGCCCAAAAAACATCGTTTAGGGCCTCAAAACAACTCCGGAAGTTTAGGACCTGAAAAATTGCCAAAAATAGTAAATTGCGCTACAATTAAGGAAAACCAAGAAACTGAAAGAAACAATGGTGGGAGTCCAAGTGGAATAGGTGGGTGGCTACCAATATCCACCTGGATCATTGATCCCCCCTTAGGAAGCAGTGGTCCCCATTGCATTGAGTTCCTCCATGAGATAAGGAAACTTCTGTTGAACTTGGTCCCTGGTGGGCCTCTTGCCCTGGTAAAGGATTTGGCCTACTTTGACAACTCAATATAGTTGGATCCTCTATTGGCGGGTGTTCTTGATCTATGTGTCCATAATCAAATTAGTTGTGGCTTGTTCCATGCAATCTAGGTTTAACTCTGTTGGTGTGAGTTGTTCTGCCATGTCAGATATGTCCAATAGAGGTGGAAAGTAGGGTCGAAGGCAGTACACATTTAACATTGGGTGTAGAACAAGGAATGGTGGAATACTAAGCTCAAATTAATTTTACCCTACAACCTTGGTGATGGTGTATGGCCCATATCGGAGTGGTCGAATCTTGTGGTGGGGTCCAGCGAGGCACTCCTTCTGCGAAGGTAGCCACACTTTTTCGGCCACATGGAAGTTGTGTGGCACATGATGATGATCATGTAAATTCTTGTAATTAGCATTGGCCTTGCCCAATATTTAATGAACCTATTGGCAGATGTGTTGAATGCGGTCAATGAAGTTGTTCACCTTGGCAGCTTCAAACTGGACATGAGCCAAATCGGCCTGAGTAGCGAGAAATGGCATGGCTATGTAAATGTGACATAGTGGTTGGAATCCCAAGCCCACCTGAAAGGGGTTGTGGTCAGTTGAGTTGTGGAGGGCTCGGTTATAGATATGATGTACATAGGGGAGGCTCTCATCCCATGTGTGTGGATCCTTTGAGTTGTACATGCGTAGAATGTGTACGATTGTCCTTTTGATGACCTCTGTTTGGCCATTAGTTTGGGGATGGAAATTTTTGGACTTGGTGAGCTTCGTGTCTAGCATTTAAAAGAGGTTGGACCAAAATGTACTAAGGAACTTATTCTCCCGATCTGAGATGATATACTATGGGATCCCAAAGTGTACCCACACTCGTTCAAAGAAGACTTTAGCAGTGGCTTCTATTGTGATATTCTTCTTGCAGGCTGCCATAATGGCCATCTTCGAGAAACTGTTGATGACCATGAAAACACATTCATTTCCATGCTTAATATAAGGAAGGCTCAACATGTAATCCTTGGAGATGGATTCCCAAGGTCGAATAGGGGTAGGCAGTGGAGTATAGAGGCCTTGCTACTTGACGGTCAGTTTGGCAATGGCACATGCAGTGCAGGATCTGATGTACTTCCCAACATCATGTCAAAGGTTTGGACAATAGAAATAATTCTATAGTACTTCCACTATTTTCTCGACCCTGAAATTCCCAGCGACCTGACTGTAGTGCACTTCCCAAATCATCTTGGCATTCTCTCTTGAAGGAATTCAAAGGTGTCCCAAGTTGCATAGCAGTGGATCCTGGAGGTGAAAATTTGGAACTCGGTTACCCTACAAGAGCATCTTGTATGTGTGGCTGAATTCTGGATTGCTCTTGTAGAGAAGTGGCCAATCAAAAATCTCATGCCTATAAGAGTTGAGCATAGTGGTTAGCGCAAAAATTGGTGGTTGGTTGAGGCAGTCTGCAATATTATTGGTGTTTCCCTTCTTGTACTTGATTTTCAAATGAAATTGTTGCAGATATGTGGACCACTTCTGATGGAGATTGTTCTGCAACTTCCCTTGTTTCTGTATGAACTGAAGGGGTCGGTGGTTTGTGTGGATGACCATTTCCTTCCTCAAAATGTAATGTTTCCATTGTCGGAAAGCCTACACAATGGAATACATCTCATCATAAGTGGGATACTTTTGGATTGTGTTGAAAAATGTCTCACTGTGATATGCCACCGGATGCCCCTGTTGAGTAAGAACTACCCCAATCGCATAGTTAGAGGCATCTGTCTCAATCTCAAATTGTTTTTGCAAGTTTGGTAATGTGAGCACTGGGGCAGAGAAGAGGTGATGTTTCAACTCTTCAAACACCTTTTGTTGATATTCAGACCAAAATAATTTTTCTTTCGCTCCTCCCTTGGTGACTTGACTCAAGGGCCAAGTGATATGAGAGAATCCCAACACGAACCTACGGTAGAAATTAGAAAGACATAGAAAATTGCGGAGCTCTGTCAGAGTGCTTGGGTTTGGCCAA
Organism: Pinus albicaulis; assembly: GCA_034641835.2. NCBI lineage: Eukaryota > Viridiplantae > Streptophyta > Pinopsida > Pinales > Pinaceae > Pinus > Pinus albicaulis. The sequence goes on from CM076584.1 coordinate 365,095,775, forward strand.
TCCTAAATGACTTGGATCTTGGCTGGATCCACATGCACCCATTGTTCATCAATAATTTATCCCAGATATTGAACCTGGGTCATGCCAAAAGTGCATTGATGACTTGACTCAAGGGCCAAGTGATATGAGGGAATCCCAACACGAACCTGCGGTAGAAATTATAAAGACCTATAAAGATGTAGAACTTTGTTAGAGTGGTTGGGGTTGGAAAATCCCGAATGAATTGGATCTTGGCCGGATCCACATGCACCCCCCACTCATCAATAATGTATCCCAGATACTGAACCTGGGTTATGCCAAAAGTGCACTTCTCCAAATTGGCGCATAACTTGTGTTGCCACAATGTTTAGAGGACCTGTCGGATGTGGTGGAGGTGCTCTTCCCAAGTCTGGCTGAAGATCAAGATGTCATCGAAGTATACTACTACAAATGAGTTGGTGAATGGTCGCAAGATGTCATCCATCAACCTCATGAAGGTTGCAGGAGCATTCGACAACCTGAAAGGCACGACCAACCATTCAAACATGCCCTCCTTGGCTTTGAAGGAAGTCTTCCACATATTAGAGGGTTTGATTGGTGCCTGGTGATACCCAGACTTCAAGTCGATCTTGCTGAAATATTTTCCCCCCTTGAGCTAGTCCAGAAAGTCATCAATCCATGGGAACGGGTACCTATTCCAAGCAGTGAGAGTCTTGTTCAGCTCCCGATAGTCAATACAGAGTCTCCAAGTCCCATCCTTCTTCTGCACCAACACGATCGAGCTCCCAAAGGGTGATGAACTCAGCTAGATGTGACCTCTCTGCATAATCTCCTAAATCTCCCTATTGATTTCATCATTCTCCAGAACAAAGCATCGATATATTGTTCCATTGGGCATCAATGCACCTGGGGTCATATCTATGGGGTGATTGACCTGAAAATGCAGAGGCACCCCTCTGGGTGAGGTGAATATGTCCCCGTACTCCTCTAAGACCTTGTCCATTTGTTGTTGTCATGCAGAGCAGCTATGCCTGGAGGTTTTTGCCATAGTCTTCTTCTTTCCCTGAGGGTGGATCATCAAGAAAACAAATTTCCCGATTTTGGAAATGAGCTTACTGCATTGTTTTACAGTAACCAAACAGATGGCGGCAGATGGTGCTACCTCCAATATCCTGTACAACTTATTTCCCAAAGTAACAATAACAAGATGAGGTTGGGACTCGTATACATCATGTCGTTTGCACAAGTATGATTGGCCTAATAATAGATCACAAACATCAAGAGGGGTAGTGTCACATAATACCTCATCCGTGAAGGGCTTGATGTTGTAGGGAAGGCGACATTGTTGGCTGACATGGAGTTCCCATCCTTGATGAAGCCACCCAATGGTGTACGAATAACGGTGTGTTGTGGTCGGCAAGCCCAGTCGCTTAACGACCTATACTGAAATGAGGTTCTTTTGGCTCTTGCTGGGATAATTAAATGCAGTGGGGAACCCTTTACCCACATTTTGGAATGGAAGAGGCACTCCTCCTCCTCCGGATCTTCTAGTTCCTCCTTTTGGATCTTCGTGGTGGCAACAATGGTGTTAGGCTCCGCATCAATAATTTTATTCCATTTTTCACTCCCCCTTTCGAGTTCTGATTCAGAGTCGGAGCATGCATCTGATTCATAAGCCTTCAGCTCGGCCACTAGTGAATACTTGGACCGTCACTTACTTGTGTTGTGAGTAGAGATTTTATGGAACTCACACCACTTTCCCATGTCCTTCTTTGGCTTCGCAGTGTTTTTTTTGCTTGCGGTTTTGGCAGGTTATCCTCAACTACCTCGCCTTGTCTTTTTCCTTTTTCTGTGGTTTGGGGGCACCTTTCCCTTGATTCTGATTCGTAGATCCAAAGTCTTGCTTCTTTTGTTTTAACTTCTTCTCAATATTGGCTGCATATTGGTATGCTGCACCAAGTGAGGAGATGTCGAGGAACTCCATTTCCTCCTGAATGTATCTGTGCAGACAGTTGAGGTACTTCAACACCAAATGTTTCTCTGAATATTTGATACCCAATTGTGTGTGCAGGGTATGGAACAAATTTGTCAACTCATGCACATCTTGATCCCTTTACTGCCGAAACGTAGTCCATTGTATGTAATTGTCCTCATATCTCCCCACGGGATAACATTGTTCCTTGATGGCGTCTAGGAAATAATTCCATGTGGGTGTGGCCGAAAAAAGATAGGGTTCCCTCTCATACTTTTTCTCACAGTAGGTTTGCCACCAATCCTTGACATCAGGGGCGGCTTTGAGGAGTGAAAAATTAATCTTTCCTCGGTTGGAAAAGTCATGAACCAAGAAATACCCTTCTAATAGATTCAACCATATATCTACGATGTTTGAATCTATTTGGCCCTCAAATATGAAAATTTCAAAGTTTACTTGAACCTTAAAAGGAGTTACACCTCCAGAGTGGTTGCTGGATGCAGATGTGCCGCCAGTGGGTAGTCGTTGAAGAATTTGGGAAAAGTTATCCATCATCGTGTTCCTCTATTTCTCGAGGGCCTCTTCAAGAAATATTTTGATAGGATCTCCTGTTCCCTCGTATTTCTTTTTGTCCCCCATGGGAAGTCGTCAGGGTTTGTGAGGCTGATCTTGCAAAGGCACAACCAAATAGAGCCCTAACTCCTTATACCTCGACCTCATTGGGGACATGAAAAGAAGGATTGAGAAAGAGAATAATTCTCTAGTACCACTGATCCATACTTATTTAGGAACGAAAAAAAATACATAAATACACATAAACTTATATATGCAGCATAAATAAGACTTCATTTCATTAATATCTCATAGCTGAAATATGTTTATAGACATAATGGAAATAAACTAGCTAGGGTGCTGGTAGCTTATCTCTGAGAAGAGATGTGGTGGGTACATGCCTTTGAACTGTGTTAAAATGAGGCTCAAAGGCCTATTTATTATTGAGAAACAATGGATAACCCTAAACATCCAAAAACCCAACCCTAGGATATGAAACGCCAGACTATGGGCCCCGTCGGGCTAAATTCGTACATCAATTTCCCGGGGTTGTAACTTTGACATACTATCTTTGTTTGACGCACATGATACATCGTTAGAAATATCTATTTGAGGAATACAAATGCTAACAGTGAATATTGAGTCTTCAATTTATATTCTTAGAACCTTTCATGCCCAAAAAACGTCGTTTAGGGCCTCAAAATGGCTTCGGAAGTTTAGGACCCAAAAAAATTCCAAAAATGGTAAATTGTGCTATAATTAAGGAAACTGAAAATTTGAAAGAAACAATGGTGGGGGTCCAAGTGGAATAAGTAGGTGGCCACCAATATCCACCTGGATCATAAAAAATCATGGTTAAGGTTTTCACATATCATAAGACCAAGTGATATTATTTCCTTATATTATTGCTCTTTTTTTTACATTGAAAATAATGCACCCATCCATATTCTATTATTTTTGGTGTTGACCTTTGATGGCTTCCTTCCTTTGGTTCCTTGCATAATTATAACTTCTCTAGGTTGTTTTAGTTGTTGGTCTTTTTTAATATCATGGCAAAAAATAGTTCCTCGATATTGCATTCCATGAATGTGCCCCCTCTTTTAGGATGAACATGTTACATATATATTATACCCAATTATATATATAGAGAATCCCATATATATTTAAGAGTGTCAATGATCTCCTAGACACTTTGAATAACTATTCTAAATATAGGAAATGAAATAAATGTGTACCAAATAATCCTACACAAATGGTATAATTATGAAATGCAAGTATGGAACCCTTGGTGCCCTTAGTTTGAAAGCATATTTCTCAATCACAAGTTGTGCAGGAACCTCCCTTGACATGGAGATGTTGGAATTTAAGGATGTAGGAATGGGGGGAATTTGAAGACACCTTAGAGAAACCAATAGAGCTATCAAGGAATATACCAAGCCAGTGGAGAAAAATACTAGCTAAGGAATATTTCAAGTGGCTAAAGGGTTAAAAAGTTAATATAAGAGAGAAAAGTCACAATTTGGTGTTAATTCAAAAAAGTAATGATGTATGAAAGAGAATCATTTATAGTCCTTATCAAAGGTCTAAGAGGTTGTTTAAAAAAATTATGAAAGGACCTAAAGGCATATGAGAATGTTAGGTTTATTATTGGACAAGGTGGTTCTTCTAGACGAACTGTACCAAAACATTTACCAAGGAATCATAGGTTTCTTAACTACACCTAGGTAATTACGAGAAAATATTGCATTTGATTTGCAATTTGTGGGACAAACATTTTAAAGTATGAAAAAACCATGATAAACATCACACATCAAATACAAGGATGGAAAAGGAATATTTGACCAACTAGACCCCATGAAAAGAGTTCCAAAAATATATTGAGCTTATTGGAGACGCACAAATGAGAATTTTCCAACCAACTAAGCCCAAATGAAAGGGCACAACTATTGACCCTTAATCATGTCATCTTATGGTGCAAGAAGATACCACTAGAAAACCTTGAAGAGAGGCTTTGGGAATGAAGTTCAGGAGGAACTCCAATAGAAATTCCATCACATTGAAAAAGAAGGCTAAAAATTCTACTCTTTCCAACCATCAAAAGGGGTAACAAAAAGGAGAAATTATAAATTATTTTTAATGTCATGCTAAATGGTTTTAGAATGAATATATATGTTGAAAAAATGTAGCAAGAAAGGTTCAATTTGAATTTAGCCTTAGTCAAATTGAGTAAATCAAATTTCCACATTAGCATAACAATTTGGAGGCAGTTAACTAGCGCGTCATGGATCTTGTCACTCAATTAGCTCAGTAAATTCAAGTTAGTGGGCTTGGATTTTAGTCATGCATGTGTGATTGCTAAATTTTATAAATCCAGTTCAGTTATTTTCAGTTATATTTAGTTAACTGACCTATAACTATTGATAAGGCTAGTTGAAGGTCAATTGTGCAGTGGGACAACATTCTAACTCAGAGACATGTTAGTTAACTGATCAATCAGTCCAAAATAGCTAATGCATCCATGGAATTTGAATTTTTCAACTGAAGTGGAGAGATAAGGTGGTGTAACATGAGTTGTATATTAGTTTGAGTGTACATGTGTTGCATGAGGTTAGGAGATCAATCCTTGGGAATTGTTCAATCAATTAGGAGGAAATTATTATCTTTTAGGGACTAATTTCCTTAGGAATTATGCAAGTAAATAGGAGGCTAAGTCAGAAAATAATTGGCTAAGTGTTGGCTAGAGCTTCTCATTCAGAAGAGAGAACAACTATTCTATTGCATGTTGAGCTTAGAGATAGAGCTAGCAATTGTAATAGTTTCTCTATTCAACTGATTAATGCAAAGAGGCTTGAAGGGTTTTTCCCAATTGGGTACCCCTAGAAATCATTGTGTACTTGTGGTTTTTCTTATTGCATGTCTATGCATGTTATTCTAAATTGTGATTTCCATTCTGCGGATTAGTAGAGTAGAATTGTGTCTCTTTTTTTAAGTTTAAAATCATGAGAAATTGCAATTTATATCATATTTATACATTGTATAAGAGCCGTGAAATCACATTAGAACCAGCATTTTGAACTTGTCTCTCGGGAATTTAGATTTTGAAGCTTCAGTGCAACATTTTTCCTTCAGGATCAGGATAATTTCTTTCAACAGAGTGATATTGTAGTATGCCCTAGAGAGTATCTCGAATTTCATAGCCTAGAAGGATTGAATGGAAGCAATGCTCAATGATAATGGTGTGTTAGAATATATTAAAACTAACATTGCAAAACCATAGTAGTCGAATGCACAACAATTATCTCAATGGAAGACGGATGATGCAAAGGCCAAGAGAATTATTGTAGAAGGTGTGAGAGACCATGTGGTCTTAAATCTCCATGGAAAAGAGACACCATTTTCTAGGTGGAAGACACTGACTAAGATATTCAAAAATAACTGTGACCATATAAAATTGGCCCTAAAAGACAAAATTTGAAACATAAGGATGAAAAATAATGATATCATTCTGCAATATCTCTCCAGATTTACTCAAGTTCGTGATGAGCTTGGAGGGTTTGGGGTGAATGTTGCAGAAGATGACCTAGTGAGGCTAGCTCTTATAGGGCTTCCAAAATCCTAGCATAGCTACCAAGAATTTGTGAATGGAAGGGAAAAATTACATAATTGGGAAAGGTTGTGGTCTAATTTGGTTGGAGAAGAGTTTAGGAGAAATACCAAAGATGGAAATTCATCCAAAGCAGAGGATGAAGGTAATTTTTTCTTGATTAGAAAGGGGAATAAGGGAAAAGGAAAGAAGAACCCAAGAAAACTTAGATCCAGTAAAAATAATGGCAAGAATAAATACTTGAGCAAGATAAAATGCTTCCATTTCCATGAATACAGGCACTATGCAACAAAATTCCTGCACAAGAATTCTACCAAGAAGCATTCAGGAGTAGAAAGAGGTGAAGCATTTGCTGCACAATTCGAAACAGACTTCACCCTAATAGCATGCATGGCCAAAATTGTTATGGGGAGTGTGTGGTACCTTGATTCTGGTGCCTCATTTGATATGATAGGGTGCAAGGAATTTTTCAATAGCTTGGAGGAGACAGATCTCTATGTTCATATCGAAATGGGGGATGATGGGAGGTAGAATGCTACAGGAATTGGTATTTTCACCTTTGATAGGGAGGAATCATCTCCTCTTTACCCCAAATATTTTATGTTTGAACCTGGCCTGAAGAAGAACCTAATATCTATAGCAGTATTGGAGGATCATGAATATGATGTGATTTTCAGTAAAGGGAAATCATTTCTAAGAAACATAGCTAAAAGGAAAGGGAAGAAGATCAGGTTTCGAGTGAAGAACCTATACAAAATTGAGGTGGGAGATTGCACTGCATTGAGCACTAAGGCCAAAAAAATGTAGAGTCAAGATGTTGGAGAACTCTGACACAGGAGATTGGGTCATCTACACCATGGTTCCTTAAAAATCATGCAAAAAATTACTAGTGGTCTCCCTAAGGGCTTCCTTGGCCAACAAGATGTCTGCAAGGGTTGCACATTGCGGAAATATGTCAAATCCACATTCCATGATTGAGATAGCAGAGTAGATGCAATCTTGGAGTGAGTCCACTTTGATGTTTGTGGACCATTTTCTACAACCTCCATAGAAAAACATAAGTACTATGATATTTTTATTGATGATTTCTATAAAAAATGTTGGATCTTCTTCATGTGGAAGAAGGATGAAATTTTCTCAAAATTTGTTGAATTCAAGGCATTGGTTGAGAAGGAGACCGGGAAGAAGGTGAAAGCTCTTAGGAGCGAATATGGAGGAGAATTTGTTTCACATGCGATCAATTATTCTTGTGCCAAAGAAGGTATTCAGGGAGAAATTATAGCACCCCATAACCCACAACATAATGGGGTAGATGAAAGGAATAAAAAGATCATAGTGGTAGCATCAAGGGCCATTTTGCACGATCTGGGGTTTCCATTACATCTATGGATGGAAGCATGCAACATCATAGTTTACTTGCAGAACTAGAGTCATAGAATACTTGGTATGATCACACTGGAGGAATATTTCTATGGGCGAAAGCCTGATGTGTCTCATTTCAAAAATTTTGGAGCTTTAATTGCTTGTCATGTCTCCAAGGATTCAAGGAAGAAACTTGAGCCTACATCAGAGTTGGGAGTTTTTGTAGGTTACACCGAAACTCCACACAATTACTGGATGCATTTACCTTCACTAAGGATGAAAGTGGTGAGGAGAGATGTCAAGTTCAATGAGGAGAAGGATATGAGATGATCTGTGGAATGAGAGTTGAGTATCCCACCAGAGAAGGAGCTTCTAGCTCTAAAGGAGGAGCCTTTGGATGAGCTTAAAAAGGTTGTGGAGCAACCACATGAAGAGGAGCAGAAAGGAGGCAGAATGGAGTCATCCACTCAACGATAATATTCTAGAGAGGGGAGAAAGAGAAACCGAGAAGATGATAAATTGTTGCAAGATGCAAGGGAGAATGTCAGAGCTCCCACATCACATCGCATGAAGAGGAGGTCACCTGATAGGTACATTGATTACATGGGTCTCATGACAGAGTTCATTGAGCTAGATCCTTCTTCATTTGAGGAAGAAGTTTCTCAAATTATTTGGGTTGATGTTGTGGTGGAAGAATATGAATGCATCATGAAGAATAGTGTATGGGAGGTGGTGTCAAGACCATAAGGGAAATAAGTGGATGGTCCCAGATGATATACAAAGTGATGCATGCAGTTGATGGGAGCATCAAGAAGTACAAGTCCATATTTGTGGCCAAAGGATTATCTCAAGTAGAGGGATTGGACAATGAGGAAATTTTTTCACTAGTTGCAATATATTCTTCAATCTAATCCATTCTAGCATTGGGTTAAAAAATGGGGTGTAAAATGCATCAGATGGATGTGAAGACTTCCTTTCTCAATGGTGTTATTGAGGAGGAAATTTACATAGATCAGTCAGAAGGATTTTATACATATGATCAAGAGTTTCATGTGTCCAGACTCAAGGGAGCATTGTATGATCTCAAATAGGTGCCCCGAGTATGGTACACTCAGATCAACAATTATCTCAGTGGATTGGGCTTCACCAAAAATGAAGAAGATGTGAACCTATATCACATTTTGGTAGATGGTAAGTTTATTTTTCTTTTTTTGTAAGTTTATAATTTAATATTGACAGGTAATGAGCAATTGATCCACTCTTGAAAAGAGGATCTTGCAAGGGAAATTGAGATGAAAGATATGGGTTTAATGCATTACTTCCTCGAGCTATAAGTATGGTAAGGCGATGGTGGGTTTTTTGTGTCTCAGGGGAAGTATGCCTCTGAAATACTTTAGAGATTTCACATGGAGAATTGTAAGCCCATGGAAACACCTCTAGCTATAAATTAGAGGAAGGAGAATGTCACTTCAAGTGAAGAGGTAGATGCTACCATTTACATGAAGCTTGTGGGGTCTTTGATGTATCTTGTGAACACAATACCTAACATGTGATATGCAGTAAAATAGATGAGTAAATCTATGGTGAGGCCTACCAAGTTGTATTGGAAGGAACAAAAGTATGTGATATGGTACAACATAGGCACTATTGAGTATGGATTATGGTACAAGAGGATAGAGGGAGTGAATATACAAGGCTTCACCAATGTAGATTGGTCAGGGAGTCCATCATACAGGAAAATCACTTCAAGTGCTATATTCAGTTTTGTGTCCACAACTGTTTCCTAGTACAACAAGAAGCAAATTTTTGTGGCATTCAACTTAGCAAAGGTTGAATACATGGCTACAAGTCAAGGAACATGTGAGTCCATATGGGTAAGGAAAATACTTGTGGGTATTTTTATTCAAGAGATGGATCCAACAATGATATATTTTGATAATCATAGTTGCATTAAGCTCTATGAGAATCGAGTATTTCATGACAGGTCCAAGCACATTGATATCTGGTATCATAATTTGCGGGATTTTCTACAGAGGAGAATTATGTTCCTACAGTACATTCCAACTGAGGAGCAAGATGTTGACATCTTCACATAGGCATTGTTAAGAGGTAAATTCGAAATCCATGGGTGCGAGATAGGGGTGGTGACGCAACAATGCTGAAAGTCTGCCCCAAGGAGAGCTGGTCAACTGTGACGTTGCTCTGTCAGCATTTCCCCTTGGTTTACCCACCTGGCTCTTTATCTTCTTTTTATTTCATTTATCAATTTCAAATAAATTGACAAATAAATATATTCGCAACTTTCGAATGTTATATTATATTCCAGGATTATATATATTATCTCTGAACTTTATATTATGCCACCAACCTTATAGCCAATGTTTAATCTTTGAAACTTATATTAAACCCATTCGCTGTGTAATAACCCTCACACCAGGCCCCACCTCTATGCTCGATGACCCAATCAACCGCACGCACCGTACCAGTTATCTCCCCCGCATCTTTATCCAACGATCACCGTCCGATGGCCCTCTCCCAAATCAACGACTCATACGCATATCGCTCGGCCTCCTGGTACGAACGTTAACACACGATAAAGCGTTCTAAACGGTGGTTTTCCGGGGGTCCACCTTGCCACGCGTCGACAACTCTATGGAATCGCTCCGTGACCGGGAAATATCGCTTGCACACCAAAAGCGGTGCGATATGGGCAATCCGCCTCCTCAAATCCGCTCGTGGTTTTTGTACAGTGACTAACCAAGGTTCATTCGGGGTTGCGCGCTCCTTCATCTGCCTTAACTCAGGTTTGCTACTCGGGTTGGAAATTCTGATTAACAACGAACAAACGTAATTTGTTTATTAAGCGGGATTTCTAGTAAACAGAGTTCAACGACCAGGGTTTACGTAGACTTCTTCTGTAAGTGGGGATTTATTCGACAGAGCCTGTTCGAACAACTTTGAGGGAATCAATTGACAAGGAAACACAAAATCTACACGGTAGTTCAACCCAGTAATTATATATGCACGTAATTCAATCGTTTCGCAATTAAACAATCTCTTCACAGATAGAGGTTCGAGCCAATCCAATGGAAAAAGGGCTTGAAATCATTTAACTGGAAACAATCGTAACACACAGATTTTATTTCAAAAATCTCTCTTCCTCTCTTCTCTCCCCCAATACATCCGAGGGATTACATTTATATACACAAACATATGACTCTTCGGTTCCTCTGAGAGGACCGTTCTAGGAATCAAAGGTCTAATTAAAATAATTTAACTAAATGAAATATGACAGCTAGACTAACTGATCTAAATAATACAATCAGCTGAGGTATTGACACCTAGCTGTTACAATTCAAATATATTCGACCCCTACTAGCCACAACATATGGAAAAACCTCCTACATTGCTGGCTAGTGTCTAATGCCCCCGCATCAGACTCCTGAGGGAAATTTTCTTCATGGGCTCCTGTCCATGAGCTCTTCCACTTATCTGCCTATCTTCTGCAACATTTCTTCAGTCATCCAAGTGGCATCTTCCTCTGGCTTGTATTTCCATTTGATCAAGTACTGAAAGTACTCTTGTCCTCTAGTCCTTCTTAATGGTCTTTTATCCAATATCTTCTTTGGTTGCAATGGCTGTGCTGGAGGTAGCTGTTCCCTCCACTCAATATGTTCCTTGTCTGCTGATCTTTCTTTTGCACCATCATCTTCATACTTGTACAAATATGCAACATTAAAAATGGGAGATATTCCAACATCAGGAGGTAATTCAATCTCATAAGCATTTGCAGAAAACTTCCTAAGTATCCTGCATGGCCCAATCTTTTTGAACTTCAATTTGTTGTACTGCTTCTTTGGGAATCTCTCCTTTCTCAAGTGTGCCAAAACCTGATCTCCTACTTCAAAATGAACTTCCTTTCTGCTCAATTATGCTCTGTTTTTGTATTTGATGTTGCTACCTTGTAGTTGTTGTTTCACTTGTTCATGGATGGCCTAGATCTCTGAAGCAAATTCCTCACCATCTACACTCCTTAGCTCTGCCTTCCCCAGATTTCTCAACTCTGATATTCCTCTGGGGTGCATTCCATAAACAATATGAAATGGACTCTGCCCTGTGCTCCTATTTGGTGAGTCATTATATGCATATTCTGCCTGAGGAAAAATATGATCCCACTTCTTGGGATGCTCTCCTGCAAGACTTCTCAACAGATTTCCCAGACTCCTATTCACTACCTCAGTTTGTCCATCAGTCTGGGGATGATAAGCTGAGCTGAAACTTAGTTTGGTACCAAGTTTATTTCACAGTATCCTCCAAAAGTGACCCACAAATCTGGTGTCTCTGTCTGAAACAATAATCTTTGGCAACCCATGCAATCTAATAACTTCTTTGAAAAACAAGTTAGCAACATGGGTGGCATCACTAGTTTTATAGCATGGAACAAAATGTGCCATTTTGGAGAATCTATCCACCAGAACAAAGACTGCATCATTCCCTCTCTAAGTCTTGGGAAATCCTAGAACAAAATCCATACTCACCATGTCCCAAGGCCTGTCTGGAATAGGTAAGGGAGTGTACAATCCTGCATTCTGGCTCCTTCCTTTAGCATACTGACAGATTTTGCAATTCTTCACAAACTTATCTACTTCTATTCTCATCCTGGGCCAGAAATAGAAGTGACTCAGCTGTTCATAAGTCTTATCAGTACCAAAGTGTCCAACAAGTCCACCACTATGCTTCTCTTTGATCAAATTTTCCCTCATGGAGCATCTTGGTACACACAGTTGGCTTCTCCTGAATAACAAGTCCTCCTGCAGGAAATAATCCAGCCACTGGCTTCTATCTGTTAAAACAGGGTTACTACATGCCTCAAATGCTTCTTTAAAATCTGGATCTGTTTTATATAATCCTTTGATAAAATCAAATCCTACAACTTCAAAATTTGTTTCTTGAACAAGCATGTGCCTCCTACTCAAAGCATCAACTACTTTATTGGCTTGACCACTTATATGTTTCAAAACAAAATTAAAACCTTGGAGATACTCAACCCATTTAGCATGCTTATGTTTCAACTTGGGCTGCTGTACAATATACTGAAAAGCATGATTGTCAGAATATAATACAAATTCCCTGGACATCAAATAATGTCTCCACTTCTTCAGTGCCTGAACAATTTCATAGAATTCCTTCTCATAAGAGGAATACTTATTTCTAGTGTCATTCAGCTTCTCACTGAAATATGCCACAGGCCTATCATCCTGACTCAACACAGCTCCAATGGCCTCTCCACTGGCATCACACTTTACTTGAAATGGTTTAGTAAAATAAGGCAGAATCAAAACATGCTTCTCAGTTATCTTTTGCTTCAAAATTTTAAAATTTCTTTCTGCATCAGCAGTCCATTTAAATGGATGTTTTCTCTTCTTTATTGTCTCAATTATGGGTGCATTGATCTTACTGAAGTTTCTTATAAACTTTCTGTAAAAACTAGCAAGCCCATGGAAACTTCTCACCTCAAAAACATTCCTGGGTGAAGGCCACTCCACAATTGCTTTAACCTTTTCTGGGTCCATCTTCAATCCTTCTACAGAAACAACAAACCAAAAATACACCAACTCTTTCTTCACGAATGAGAATTTCTTCAAATTTATCAGCAGTTTCTCTTGGTGCAGCTTCTTCAAGACATGATTAAGATGCCTTAAATGTTCTTCTTTAGTTCTGCTGAAAACTAATATATCATCCAGATACACTATCACAAATTTACCAATGAACTCTTTCAACACTTCATTGATAAGTATCATAAAAGTGCTAGGTGCATTTGACAACCCAAAATGCATTACCATCCATTCATATAATCCTTCATTTGTTTTAAAGGTAGTCTTCCACTCATCACCCTCTCTTATTCTAATCTGATGGTATCCACTTTTTAAATCTATCTTTGAGAAATATTTAGCACCACTCAAACAGTCCATTAAGTCCTCGACTCTGGGCAAAGGGAATCTGTACCTGATTGTGAGCTTATTGATTTCTCTGGAATCAGTTCACATCCTCCAGCCTCCATCTTTCTTTGGGCTCAACACTGCTGGTACTGCACATGAACTCAAACTTTCTCTAATCAGCCCCTTGTCCACCAATTCCTGTACTTGTCTCCTAATTTCCTCATTTTCCTTGGGAGTCATTCTGTAAGCTTCCTTGTTTGGAAGATTTGAACCAGGGATAAAATCTATCTGATGACTGATCTTTCTCACAGGTGGCAGCTCATCAGGTAAATCATCCACAACAATGTCACAGTAATTGTCTAACATCTCTTGGATTTCTACTGGAAAATCAGAAATCTTTGTAGAAGTAAGAAATACCTTAGGTTTGAAAACTAAAGAAAAACTTACCTCTTCTTCTTCTATCTGCTGCAGATATTCCTTCCCGCTCAGCAACAAGGTCTTTGGATCAATCACTTTGCTGGATGGCTCTCCTTCTTCCATGGGTATCAATGTATGATGTACCCCATCCTTGAAGAACTTGTAAGTGTTCTTCTTGCCATCATGCACTGCTGCTCTGTCAAATTGCCAAGGTCTATCCAGCAGTATATGACACACATCCATGGGCATTACATCACACAAGACCTTATCTTTGTATTTTCCCATTTGCAGCTCTATCTCACACTGCTCTTTCACAACCAGCTGGTGCCCTTTATGCAGCCAGGACACCCTATAGGGAGTTGGATGCTCCCTTTTCTTCAAATTCAACTTTTCTATTACCTCAGTGGAAACCAAATTGTCTGTGCTGCCACTATCAATGACTAGCTGGCAGCACTTCCCTTGGACTTTGCATATGCTCCTAAACAAAGTCTTCCTTTGTGCAGGCTCAGTGACCTCTTTGGCTTGCTTCAACAGGACCTTATTTACCACCAAGGATTCTCCCCTCTCTGGAAGAATTTATTCTTCAATTTCTTCCTCTTCTCCAGTCTAGGCAACAAAAACATTCCTTAGACCAGCACCCACATTCTCTGGACACTCATAGTGCTTATGCCCCACTTGCTGACATCTATAACACCTCAACTCTCTACCTCTTCCTCTGTCTCTGCCTCCTCTTCCTTTTCCTTTGTAAGAACCCCTTCTGCCCCTTGCATCATCCTCTATAGATGAATTCTGAGGTGAGCTACTGTTAGCTCCATCCCTGGGTGTAGCAGGCTTTCCTCTACCACCCTGACTTCCCTTTCCACGGAAAGTACCTCTCTTCTTGGCAGACTGTTTCCTCAGGAGTTTCTCCTCTTCTTTCAAGGCCATCTGATAGGCCTCTTCCACTGTCTTAGGAGACAGGATACAAATCTCATCTTGGATCTCCAACTTGAGACTATTCACATATCTGGAAATCTTCTCTGGTGTGTCTTGAAATTTCCCAGCCCTTATGCTCACTCTGTAGAATTCCTCTGTGTATTCCTTTACTGTCAGCAACCTCTGTCTCAAGTTCTGCATTTTCTTATACAATGTCAGCTGGTAATCACTAGGCAAGAATTTACCTTTTAATTTAGCCATCATTCTGGTCCAGCTCTTGATAGGTTGCTTGCCAACTCTCCTCCTTTCTGCTTGCACTCCATCCCACCAAAGTGCAGCATGTCCTTTCAGCTTTGTTACTGCAAACTTGACCCTTTTATCTTCACTCACTTCTTCATAATTGAAGCATTTGTTCATTTCATTTATCTATTCTACTAGTTCTTATGGATTCAGCCCCCCTGCATAACTCGACACTTCAATTCTGGGCTTAACTGCAGACCCCAGAACAGTTCTAAGGAGCCTCATGTCAGGAGGAATCTCAACATTTTCTTCAGCTTCTTCTGTTTCAGGTTCACTGATGTCTTCCGGATCTCTGGGCTGTCTTCGCTCCATGGCATCCATTCTGGCCTCGACCCTCTACAACATCCCCAACACCTCTGCGTTGGCAACGAGCCTCCTTCTGCTAGCACCTCTACCAACTGGGATCGCCATGTCAGCTTTTCTGCAAAAACAACCTTAAAACAATGCTCTGATACCACAAATGACGCAACAATGCTAAAATTCCGCCCCAAGGAGAGCTGGTCAACTGTGACGTGGCTCTGTCAGCATTTCCCCTTGGTTTACCCACGTGGCTCTTTATCTTCTTTTTATTTCATTTATCAATTTCAAAGAAATTGACAAATAAACATATTCGCAACTTTCGAATGTTATATTATATTCCCGGCTTATATATATTATCTCTGAACTTTATATTATGCTGCCAAACTTATAGCCAATGTTTAATCTTCGAAACTTATATTAAACCCATTCGCTGTGTAATAAACCTCGCACCGGGCCCCACCTCTATGCTCGATGGCCCAATCAACCGCATGCACCGTACCAGTTATCTCCCGCGCGTATTTATCCAACGATCACCGTCCGATGGCCCTCTCCCAAATCAACAGCTCCTACGCATATCGCTCAGCCTCCTGGTACGAACGTTAACGCGCGATGGCGCGCTCTGAATGGTGGTTTTCTGGGGGTCCACCTTGCCACGCGTCGAAAGCTCTATGGAATCGCTCCGTGACCAGGAAATACCGCTTGCACACCAAAAGCGGTGCGATATGGCCAATCCGCCTCCTCAAATCTGCTCGTGGTTTCTGGACAATGACTAACCAAGGTTCATTCGAGGTTGTGCGCTCCTTCGTCTACCTTAACTCAGGTTTGCTACTCGGGTTGGAAATTCTGATTAACAACGAACAAACGTAATTTCTTTATTAAGCGGGATTTCTAGTAAACAGAGTTCAACGACCAGGGTTTACGCAGACTTCTTCTGTAAGTGGGGATTTATTCGACAGAGCCTGTTCGAACAACTCTGAGGGAATCAATTGACAGGAAAACGCTAAATCTACACGGTAGGTTAACTCAGTAATTATATATGCACGTAATTCAATCGTTTCACAATTAAACAATCTCTTCACAGATAGAGGTTCGAGTCAATCCAATGGCAAAAGGGCTTGAAATCATTTAACTGGAAACAATCGTAACACACAGAGTTTATTGCAGAGATCTCTCTTCCTCTTCCTCTCTTCTCTCCCCCAATACATCCGAGGGATTACATTTATATACACAAACATATGACTCTTCGGTTCCTCTAAGAGGACCATTCTAGGAATCAAAGGTCTAATTAAAATAATTCAACTAACTGAAATATGACAGCTAGACTAACTGAGCTATTCGACTTCTACGACTCTAACTGATCTAAATAATACAATCAGCTGAGGTATTGACACCTAGCTGTTACAGTTCAAATATATTCGACCCCTACTAGCCACAACATGTGGAAAAACCTCCTACATTGTTGGCTAGTGTCTAATTCCCCTGCATTAGGTGGTGAAAAATCCCTTTCTTTCTAAGAGGGAGTGTTGAAAAAATGTAGCAATAAAGGCTCAATTTAATTTTAGCCTTAGTTGAATTGAGTAAATTGAATATCCACATCAACAAGACAACATGGAGGCAGTTAACTAGTGTGAAATGGATATTGTCACTCAGTTAGCTCAGTAAATTCGATTTAGTGGGCTTGGATTTCCTTCATGCATGTGTGATTGCTAAATTTTAGTAATCTAGTTCAATTATTTTCAGTTGTATTTAGTTACATGACCTTTAACTATTGATACAGTTAGTTGAAGGTCAGATGTGTAGTGGGACAACATTCTAACTCACAGACATGTCAATTCAGTGATCAATCAGCCAAAAATAGTTGATGCATCCATAAAATTCGAATTTCTCAGCTGAAGTGGAGATGATAAGGCACTATAACATGATTTGTATACTAGTTTTAGTGTAGAGGTGTTGCATGAGGTTAGGAGATCGATCTTTGGGAATTGCGCAATCAATTAGAAGGAAATTCCTATCTTTTAGGGACTAATTTTTTTAGGAATTGTGCATGGAAATAGGAGGCTAGGTGAGAAAATAATTGGCTGAGCATTGGCTAAAGTTTCTCATTCAGCAGAGAGAACATTTATTCTTTTGCAGGTTGAGCTCATGGATAGAGCTATAAATTGTAATAGCTTATGTATTCAACTTATTAATTCAAAGAAGCTTTAGGGGTTCTTCCTAGTTGGGTTCCCCTACAAATCATTGTGTACTTGTGGTTTTTCTTATTGCATGTCTATCCATGTTGTTCTAAATTAATATTTCCATTCCACAGATCAATAGAATAGAATTGTGTCTCTTGCTTTTTAGTTTGAAACCTTGAGAAATTGCAATTTCTATCAAATTTCTACAATATATACAAGAAAAATCTTGAGTATGAGATAGAACGTGAAACCAAACATGAAGTGTAGAAAACATCCGTTATGAAGTCTATAAAAACCTCAAAAGTTTCAAATAAGATGAAGGTCCACCTTGTTTGGAGAATTGCAGTGGGAAAAAATAGTAAAGAACTATATATGTTAAAAAAAGGAGGAAGACAAAGCCTATGAAAAACATCAATTGAATGTGTGAAAGATAACCACCTTCAATGGAAAATGTAGTGTTGTGGATCATGTATTCACTTTCAATTCCCACTAGGAATGGGATAAGGAGGATGACCCTATCATCCATTTGATTACCTTCAAAGGTACCTTCTACAATGTTGCGTTAAAGTGGCACCATAGAATAGAGGAGCATCTTCCTTTTTCCATATAGGGGATGTTGTGTGTTAGTTCAATGATGCATGTGGATACCCAAACATAAACATTAAATCACTAAAAAAACTTGGAGTTGTGCCAAATGTGTGGGGAGAAAATCAATCATAAAATTGGTAACTAAAGGAGGTATTTAGGAAGTTAAGGTATGTTGTTCATAAACTAGATTAAATGTATTAGGTGATTTATGGATTTTTTAGAGAAAAATTGAAATCTAAAATGGACCTCCTAAGGGAAATAACAAAACAATAATTAAAATAATAAAATATGTGATATGATTTTTCAAAGTGTATAAAAGAAACATATTTATTTTAATTGTATTCAACTTATCCCCTTATAGGCTTACTCAAATTTCAAGTGTCATTATTTATTGGATGCGAAATTAAATTACGCATCCAATGAATACTCATTTTACATACTTTTGATAAACCCATAATGAGATAAATTCCACATCCAACAAGTACCCACTCTACATAATTTTTATAGACCCATAGTGAGATAAACTAGAAATACATGAAAAATTTATGTTTTCAACAAACACATTATTTTCATTCATTTCAAGTTTATCTCACTTTGGGTCCATAAAAAGTATGTAGAGTGGGTAGTATTTTGATTAATAATTTAATTTGGTATCAAAAAAGTGCCTACTTTGAAATTTAGTAAACCTATAAAGAGATAATATGAAAATACAATTAAAAAATAGTTTTCTTCCATTCCCTCCAAAAATATTCAGAAAAATAATTCATTTTCTTGCATTTCATATTTTTATACCATATTCCAATCCATTGTGGAAATACCTTGAATCATCCATCCAAGTTAACATATCATTGTTTTCCTAGGTTTTCATTACCACTAATGCACCATGAGAAAATGTCATTAGATTGCACCCACCATGTACATGTCAATTTATAAATGTGTTGATCTAGAAATGATAAAAATTGTATAATGAAATCAAGGTTTTTTTGTATGACAAAGATTCACCAACTTGCACATTTTTTACGCTTTTTTTTGTCAAAATGACATGACGGTGTTGGAGCAGGGTCCCCTGAGGCACAAGTTCCAATGATATTTTTTGTATTTTTGTATATGCACGCTGCGCAGATGTAGTTAAAGGGATTTTTGCCCCAATTTTGGACATAGTTTAAGCTTAAATGTAAACTATGGGCCTCAAACCATGGTTTGAGACCATAGTATCTGCATGCTAGGCGTATTATAAATAGATAGCATTTGTCTAAGCTAAGTTGTTCAGTTAGAGGAAGAAGTGATATGTGATATGTGATATTCTGTTATCTGCGTCTATAAGGATTTTAGGGTTGGGTAAAAGGCTCCTGCTGGATGTGTGCGTGGAGACCGAGTCCTGGCTGTGTGTGGAATCCACTAGTTGTGTGCGCGGAAGGGATTGTAAGGGTTTTGTAAGGGTTTTGAAGGAAAGTTGGTGTATTGACAGATCTGGAAATTAGTAGAAGGAATAGTTTGGCGAATTCTCTATGATTTGCATATAATTGTTGTTTATGATTACTGTTTATGATTTGATGAGATCGCACTATATGTTTACTTATCGAGGAATGCGCAGAGCTAATTAATATGTTTATGCATGAGTATTGAAATATGTTAAGTATTACATTGATTAGATCGAGATGTAGCTCTGATTAATTGTCTGCGCTGAAGCAAACCCTATTTCTGTGATATTATCTATGTGTTTATGTTATAACTATTGCACACATCTATATAAGATAAATTAGGGTTTTTCCAAGGACCACTTCATTATATTATCTCTCAGGGTGCAGAAACCTGGTTCTAACACCCCCCCCATACTGCTTCGGGTGAGACTTTGATCTGTACAAGAATATCATTTTCAAAAGGGCTAGTAGTTGGAGGGTTTGTTGGCTTATCCATAAACTCTGAACCTAGGTCAGAACCCCTCAAGCCAACAAATGGTTCTGTTGTCAAGACCGAGATCATCATTTTGAGGGATATTTTATGCTGTGGCATCCATCGCGCAACGAATTATAGGACTGATTGGATAGAAATATCCTTGAATTTGCGCTGCAAGAGAATAAAATCACTAAATTGTCTGACGAACAGTGGGTACAGAAGTATATTTATATCGAAGTGCATGAAATTTTCTTCTGTTCCTTTGCGCACAAACTACAGGAGTGGTTTTCGTGATTGGTTGAGTTCCATCACTGCATAAAAGACGACGTAGTTACTCAATGGACTCCTGAATTGACCCAGCAAGTAGAGAAATTTGATAATAAGATCACTTGCGGGTAGATCATTGGATCGATCGCCTTCTGCACGGATTTGTGACTGAATTTGTTGTTGACCAATTTTTGTCATATTCTAAAGCTAAAAGGAGATTTTTCAAGGGTCCTAGAGGTAAGTTTCTACGTTCATTAAAATTATTATTGGAAATTCTATTATGTGAAAAGGGTTGTCTGTGTGAACATACTTCTTGAATGCATCAAAGAGGATCAGCTATGCGTAGTGGAAGAATTTATCGAGAAGCCTATGAAGAAGTACTTTATATTCCTTTGAAGCCTAGATATGATAGTGAACCTAAACCAGAAACTGACTCTGAAGAAGAAATATTGTCACCTCAGCAGCCCTTGAATATGTTTCCCACTCCATCCTCTCCACTTCTGAGCTCGCATCACGGATCACCTACCCCGCCGTGTAGTCCATCTCCACCTCCACCCCCTCCTGAAGTAAATATGGTTGCATCCACGAATTTACCTAATTTCAGAGGCATTGCCAATGAGGACACTGATCACTTCTGGTTTGTAACTGAGGCAGTGTGGCAGGCTTAGCAATTAAACAATATTGATATTATCATAAGCGCAGCTGGCTACAGTATTCTAAGATCGCGCTCTAGACTGGTACATTAGTTATGTGGAAGAAAACCCTAATGCTACTTTGGAAGCAATCAAAGCAGTCCTAAAAGAGTAGTTTAATAAACCTAACTCATACGTGCAGCTGGTGACAGAACCTAATGAATCTATATGTGATTGATGATACTCAACATTTGAAATTTTGTAGAAGTTGCAATGAAACTAGAAGCTACCCCAACACCTGTAGCATTGGGATCTCAAAAAATTAAGAGCTAGCTGGAAGCAATGCATCTAGAAATTCAAAGTATGTGCCAAGACAAAGGCAAGGAGGTCTGTGTAGAGGTTTGGTCTATCAAATGCAAATCCTTTGGGAATCATAAAGACCAGTGTCTTATTTTTAACAATTATCTGAATGTTGGAGGTCCTAGTCCATTGAAGAGACTTGTATGGTGTATTATATGTCAGATTGTTGGACTACATGATACAAATTCTTGTCCAAGGGTTCGAAAATATCAGCCTAACTTACAACAGCCATTTTGCAAGTTTTGTTCATCATTAGGGCATGATGAGAAGCATTGACAGACCTATGATATGATGTTGGATAAAGTTAAGATATATAGAATGAAGGTTGATACCACATCACCAACATCCCATTCTGGGCACGGAGGATTCCAAGGCAAAAGAAGAGGATGAGGAGGTGGATCAGTTGGTCGAGGAAGAGGAAAAGTGATTTGCTATAACTGTGGTGATGTTGGTCATTATGCGCGCAACTTTCTGAATCTAGCAAGACAGTCCTGGAGGTACTGCAGACAATTTGATCATGTTATAGAATATTGTCCTATCTTGATTACTAAAATGCAGGAAAAGAAGATTCCAATGCAGAGCCTTCAGATGGTTCGCGCAGAGACTTGTGAAGAAGATCCTTGTGTGAATGTAGTTACTAGGAGTGGTGTAGCTACCAATGAAGATAAAGGAAAGAAACCTGACACTAATGTATGGATCCGAAAAGCACCTGAAACTAAAGAAGGTCTTAATCTTCAGCGCACAACAGAAACCTTTATTGAGGCAAGGAAAGAATTCACAGAAGGAGACACTGCAACAAGTGGTAGAACACTGAAGGGAGTCAGAGGAGACAAAGAGATTAAGCCATTTTTACAAGAACATATAAATTTGATGTGCAAAAAAAAGGCTACTAAAAATTTGCAGGCATTGATAGATAATTGCGCAAAAAACAAACAGTCTCTCGTGGAACAGTGCATGGTCAACAAAATCTATAAGAAAAATAAGGGAACGGGTAGTGAGATGTGTTTGACTAGGCAGATCGGTGCTTATGAAATGGACCAAGTCATTCTATATTTTGGATCAGATGCTAATGTTTTACCTAAAAAAACCTAGAAACGCATGGCAGAACCAAAGCTGGAATGGTCTACTATCCAAATGCGCATGGCTAACTAGCAGAAGATCATTCCCTTGGGGAGATTGTCAAAATTTGTGATCAATATAGAAGGTGTTAAGGTATTGGTAGATTTTGAAGTCATACAGATTGTAGATGATACTGATCCCTATCCTGCACTGCTGGGATTGGATTGGGCCATTGACATGGATGGTGTTATCAATCTGAAGAAGAGGATGGAATTTGAGAACAATGAAATTAGGGTCATCATTCCTCTGGATCCTACCGAAGGTCAAAGGCATATTGAACCAGTGCGCACTGAGGACAAGATTGATCAAATTTATAAGCTAACTTTACACGAGGAATACTAGATTAATCCAACAGTAGATGGGAATCTTAAATGGGAGAAGGATGTTCTTGCTTTTCAAACTCTGATGAAGAACTAGAGAATTGGCCAAACCAACTGCATGAGGTGTCTACATTGTGCTGTAATCATCTGACTCGTGCTCTGCGTTGCATAAGATCTGAAGTATGTGATTTCCCACATTATGATGGCTCAACTGATGCAAACATGTTCCTAGGGGAACTGGAAAGGTCTGTACCAACAGAACAGAGGTTCCATGGTTTGGATATTAGCTTGCACGCTACTCTTGATCCAGATGGCTCCAAACAGCCTCAAGAGACCAAGAGGGCTGATGATAGGTCAAATTTCAAAGTGGTCGGATGGCTCTCATTCTAGGTTCAGGTTGAAGTATTCATCGCCCTGATCACAATGGTGTGAACCCGAAGGGAACCCAACTCCCGAAAATGGGTGAAATTGTGGTCTCTTTAATTTTCCCAATGACCCTTATTTTCGTAAAAATAAAAAATGACCTATTTGTCATAATAACAAAAAAATATATAAAAATGGGAGTGGCGGGCCACCACCCCATCGCATGACCCATATTGCAATGAAAAAAACAAACATTAAAATTTGGGTCGGTGGGCCATGAACCCCGTCGAACCCCACGGCCTAAGACCAACTATATTAACAAATGTATGTATGTACACACACACACACACACACACACACATATATATATATTAAGATTGTGGGTTGGGTCGAGCTCACGTGGAGCAGACCCCGCCCACCGTCATATCACGTATCCCCACCATA